>CAUYUJ010014333.1:60000-157500 GCA_963575745.1 Prorocentrum cordatum | reverse complement strand
CGTCGCCGATCGCTTGCCCTGATTTAGCGATTTCGGTCGACGGAGGCACGCGAATCGCGCGAGTTTCCTTCTCGTAACTGCTTCTGCCGTGTGCCGCGTTTTCATGGCGCACGTGCCGCGCCTTGCCCTTTCAGATTCAATCGCTCGTACTAGTGCGCGGGCCGCATGCAGGCCGCAGTCCACGCGCGCTTGCGCGGCGCACCGCAGCGCGCTTCGAAACGATGTTGGGCACAATGGCATTTTTAGCGCAACGCCGCGAAATTGTTAGCCACCTCGCGCGGGTGATGCCGAACGCACGCGTGTCCCACCGCATGTGCGCCGCCGGAGCTAATTTTCCGATTTCGGTCGTGAATAGTATCGCGGGCGTGTGTCAGGCGCCTTCGACGCGCCATGTAGGCCCGCGCCGTGCGCGCCCACGCATCATGTCAGAAACATATCATCTTACTACTTCCGCGTAATGCAGCGCGTGCGTTGCAACGCTGTTAGCCAAGGGCGCTGGTGCGTCGCCGAAAACCACAGCCAGGTTCCCTTGGCAGGAGGACTGGTGGGGTCGCTCATTTTCACCACCCTAAGGGGAGCCGCCAATGGTTCTCTCACGGTCCCGTTCGCAACCGTTTTGTGGGGATGTCTCAAGCGTCGCGCTTGCTTTCTGTCCCAGCATCCTTCGCTCTCGGAGTAGATTTGGAGGATGTCTCGAGCGAGGCGCTCCATTTCACCCCCCCAGGTGGGCCAGATTTTGAGGATGTCTCGATCGGTGGCCAGACTCGTGGGCGCTGGTTTTCCTGGGGATGCCACAGGAGGCTCCAACAGGTTCCAAGAGGCCCAGGAGACCACATGAGGTCCCAGGATGAATCAGGATGCCACAGAAAGACCCAAGAGGCCACAGGATGCCCCAAGAGGCTCTAGGAGGCCCCAGGAAGCTCCTGGAGGCTTCAGGAAGCCACAGGAGGCCCCAGGAGGCCAGAGGAAGCGCCAGGAGGTCTCCGGAGGGCAACAGGAGGCCCCGAGAGGCCCCAGGAGCAGGAGGCCTCAGAAGGCAACAGGGGTGGGTCCAATCCCATGTGTTTTACGTATGCTCTCATATATTGGGCCTCACCTGGGGCACGAATCCTTGATGTTATACGTATGTTTTTATAGATTGTCCATATCCTGTGTACTTATGTTCCTATAGGGCCTCTCCTAGGGCACGACTCCTTGGTGTTGTACGCGTGTTCCTATAGATTGCCCCTTTTTTCTGCGGCTCCAAGTCGCAATGTTTTATGTGCGACTGTTGCTATAGATTGGGCCTCTCCTCGGGCACGAATCCTCCCTAGGAGGTCCCAGGAGGCCCCAGGGGGCCCAAAGAGGCTCCTGGAGGCCCCAAGAAGCCCCAGTAGGTCCCCAGGAGGCCCCAGGAGGCCCCAGGAGGACCCAGGGTCATGCGCAGAGACGCGCTCGTACTACTGAGGCTCATTCACACTCCAATTGATTCTCAGTTAGATTCATGACCAGACCGTCACAACTGAAACCCGTTTATACTCGAAAGTTTTTGCACCTAGATTCTCACGGCGGACAGGTCCATGGGAATAAATGCGCATATGGGGAGCCCCACGCAGTGAATATTTGAATCCCCTTAGGGGGGTGACAATGAGCGCCTCGCTCGAGACATCCTCCAAATCTGCTCCGGAAGCGAATGATGTTGGGACAACTAACAGGCAAACCCGCTTGAGACATCCCCACAAAACGGCCGCGAACGGGACCGTGAGATAACCCCTCGGCGGCTCCTTAGGGACGTGAGAATGAGCGCCTCGCTCTAGACATCCTCCAAATCTGCTCCGAAAGCGAAGGATGTTGGAACAGAAAACAGGCAAGCCGCTGGAGACATCCCCACAAAACGGCCGCGAAGGGGACCGTGCGATAACCATTGGCTGCTCCCGTAAGGGGGGTGAAAATTAGCGCCTCGCTCGAGACATCCTCTAAATCAGCTCCGATAGCGAAATATGCTGGGACAGAAAACGAGCAAACCGCTTGAGGCATCCCCACGAAAATACCGCGAACGGGGCGCGCGTGAGTCTCAGCATGAGTAAGTCTGAGTCGGAGCAGGTCTGAGCATGAGTAGGTATGAGTATGAGTAGGTATTTGTGTGTGAATATGTGTATGAGTTACTCTGAGTGTGAGTCAGTCTGTATATGAGTAAGTCGGGGCATGAGCAGGAGAGGACAGGAGAAGAGTGAGAAGGAGTAGGAGGCGTCCAAGTAATAACAAAAAACCATCTTAGGATATGACGAAAATGCAAACTGCACCAAACCCTCGATGGGGATTACCCGTCTGACATGCAACGCCATCCGCGCGGGGCGAACATCACGCGGTGATAACGGACTGTGGCCCCAGTCGCACTGTAAAATCCAATCCGCGAGCTCCCATCGGGGAATCCAGGCGCGCGGCGTTCCCCCTGCTGACAGCACGCCCTGGAAAAAAAAACAAAAAATAACGAGCACGTCGCATATTTAGAATGAGGGCGGCTCGGCCATACCAATCGTCGCAACTGCTCCCAAATATGCCGTCCCCCCCCCCCATCGGCCCTATGTCATTCAAACGTCCTCTGCATTGATGCGAACTGCCATGGCGGCGCACACTGCCCCCAACGACGGCCGACACCGCTGAAGGTGATCATTTTTCATAGAGAGAATCACGATGCGACGGCCCATGCGGCCCAAAATGATTCACACCAACCCGAGGACAATCCAAGAGCTCCCAAAAAATACCGCGCGCTGTCAGCGAGGATGCTTTTCGGGCGCCATCAAACTGATCAGACACAAGAAAATGAAAAGGAACGTCACGCTCTCGCCCTTCTGGGTATTAGAGCGCTCGGCACCACCCGAAGAACCGCCCAAATCGCAGCAAAACGGCCGGAAAGGGCCAGAGGAAATTGAATGCGGCATGACCCCTCCTCTTTGTTATCTTCTACCCCCCGTCGCCCCACTTCGCCATCATACTAATCCCCTGCCTCCTCACGTTACCCCCCTTTTCTCCTGTTATCCTCCTCCTCCTTCTCATCCTACTTCGCCTTCGTCATCCTGGTGTTCTCCCACTCCCTCGCCCCCCTCAACCGCCCTCGTTATCCCTCCCCTCCCTTTCCCCGTGTCATCCACGCCTTCCGCCTCATCCTCCTCCTCCTCGCCGCATTGCCCCTTCCCCCCCTCATTCGCGCGCACCTCCCATTCCACGCTCGAGACATCCTCCAAATCTGTTCCGAAAGCGAAGGATGTTGGAACAGATAACAGGGACACCGCTTGAGGCATCCCAACAAAACGGCCCCGAACGGGACCGTGAGATAAGCCCTGGCGGTTCCCCCTATGGGGGGTGAGAATGAGCGCCTCGCTTGAGACATCCTCCAAATCTGCTCCGACAGCGAAGGATGTTGGGACAGGAAACAGGCAAACCGCTTGAGACATCTCCACAAAACGGCCGCGAATGGGACAGTGAAATAACACGTGGTGGTTTCCGTCAGGGGGGGCTGAAACCAGCGTCCCGCCTGAGACATCCTCACAGTCTGCTCTGGTAGCCAAGGATGTTGGGACAGAAGACAGGCAAACCGCTTGAGGCACCCCCGCAAAACGGCCACGAACGGGGCGTGCGTGAGTCTCACCATGAATAAGTCTGGGTGGCGATGAAGATTATGCATTCACGCAGGAGGATATCGATGGGCTCGGACAAGACCCTAAATTCTTGGATACATTTATGCTTTCGCCAGGCCCGCCGACGTGCCAGGATTCATGCTGGATCAAGGTCCACGTGGCTGCGCCGCCTCATTTGGGCGTACCCCTCACACGTTTCGTGGTCTCAAATGGAGGTCCACCGAAGGCCCCAGTGGCACGGCCCCATGGCGGTACCGCCCATGCGGGCGCACCCCTCGCACGGCTCGTGGCCCCTTATGGAGCTCACTCGAAGGCCCTAGTGGCAGGGTCTACATGGCGGCTGCGCCCCATTGGGGCGCACCCTTCACTCGGTTCGTGGCCCCGCGTGGAGTACCACTGGAAGCCCCATTGGCGTGGTCGACATGGCGGCGCCGCCTCATCTTGGCGCGCTCCCCGCGCAATCGTGGCCCCATATGGTACCCGCAGCAGCATGTGGTTGGTTATTTCGCCAGGCCTATTTTTGTCCTGGTCCTGACAGGCCTTTGCGGGGCCCCTTGGGGCGACCGCGGGGGCTCTTTGAGTTTCTTGACGTGCGCGGCCGCCCGGTCTCAGGCGCAAGGGGGTTGAGTTGCGTCGCCTGTTTCCTGCGTCACGCGCGGGGCGGACTTCATGAGCACTGTGCCCACAGAGCATCCTGCGTACGCCTGTGCTGCTGGCATCGAGGTTACAGATTGGAGGCCAAAGGTGCCGTCATCACTTCGGCGCCCCCTGTGAGTGGATCCGTCGGGACACGTACTCCACGAGCAAATGTCTTTTCCCGTTCGTCATCATCTGCTCTTGCCGCCCCCCTCGCCCCCTCCGTGTTGTTCTTGCCTTGCCCTGGTTCGCGTTCCTTCTTGTTATCCTTCTGCGTTTTGCGCGTGCGCCCTTGCTGCCACATGACCCGTCTGCCCCCCTGCATCTATGCATTGCGGGCGGCGCCCGGCCGACAAAAGAAAACGATTGCCCCGACAGAATCGGCCGACAAAAAACCAAACCTCCCCGACAAAAAAAACAAACGACAAAAAAAACTCGGCCCGACAAAATGGGCCGACAAAAAAAAAGAGGCGGCCGACAAAATGAGCCGACAAAAAAAAACGACGGGCGCGACAAAAAAATCGGACCGACCCAGGAAAGTGTCGCGACAAATTCGTTCCTGGCTGTCGCTGCCGAGCGGATTCAGTGTAAATTCACAGTTAGGATGCACCCCCCGGAAATTTTGTTCGACGGTCCGGGTGGGCATTTTGTCGGTCAGTTTGGTTGGGCTGTTTGTCGGGGCGGTCTGGTGCGTCCACGAGGTCGTGCCGCGTTCGCCGGGCGATTCGCGGTCCTAGCGGGTTCGCAGTAGCATTATGCGGCGAGGGGGGGGTGGGGGGACATGGCGGCGCGGTGGGGGAGGGAGAGGAGGGGGGGGGAAATTTGCAGGAGGAGGAGGAGGAATAATATGAGGAGGAGGAAGAGGGCGAGGGGACACGGTGGCGGGCACCCCCGCCTTCTTCTTGCTTGGTCCAGCCCTTCTGGGGGGGCGTCGTTCCCATAGGGAGCTCCACCGCAGATTTCGGCGGCACTGTCCACATGGCGGCGCCGCGCCATGTGGGCGCAGACTTGACACGGTCCGTGGCATCACATGGAGTTCGAGGGGGGGCCCAGCGGCAGGGCCCACATGGCGGCGCCGCCTTGTTTAAGCGCACGCATCATCACGGTTCGTGGCCCCGCAGGGAGTTCCACCGAAGACTCCAGTGGCAAGGTCCACATGGCGGCGCCGCTCCAGTTGGGCGTGCACTTCACACGCGGAAGTGGCGTTGCGACGCGCGGAGGTGGCATTGCCACCCCGCCTCCGCCGGAAACAATGTTAACAAATCGTGCGGCCAACAGCTCCGCTGACGGTGTTAACAAATCGTGTAGCGCCCAGTCTGTTCCAGACCAACAAATTCTTGACGCTTCGCGTATCCCCAACAGCCCATGCAGTAACGATGCCCAGGCGAATGGGGGTGATCAGGGAAGTGGGGGGCATACATAATAACACAAGGCTGGGGAACCCGTCTTACCCAAGACGGCGAGGATGGAGGATGAATCGGAGGACGATGAGGAGGAGGAACTCAAGGAGGAAAAGGGGGAGCGGGAGGAGGGTAGAGGGAGGAAGAGCAATAGGCGGATGAGGAGGAGGAGGAGGAGGAGCAGGAGCAGGACGAGAATGAAAAGGAGGACGAGGAGAAGGGCGAGCAGAATGGCCAGAGGCCTCTTGGATGCCTCTCGGAGTCTCTTCGGGGGTCTCTTGGGGGCGTCCTGAAGGCCTCTTAGGGCGTCTTGGGAGCGTCTCGGCGGTCCCGGAGGCCTCTTGGGGCGTCTTGGGTGCCCCGGGGAGCCTCTCGGGGACCTCTTGGGGCCATGTTGGGGCCATCTTGGGGCCATCTTGGGGCCATCTTGGCGCCTTTTGGGGCCTCCTTGGCGCTTCTTAGGGCCATCTTGGAGGCGATCGATCAAAGAAGAGAGTGGGGTTAATTAGGCCTGCCTCTCTAGATCCTCTAAAATCGCTTCTTGGGCTCATCTCGAGGCGCTCTTGGAGCGCTCTTGGGCGCTCTTGGGGCCGTCTTGAGGCCATCTTGGGCCCCTCTTGGGGCTATCTTGGGCCCTCTTGGAGCCATCTTGAGGCCTCGGAAGGCCATCGGAAGCGAAAGGGTGAGAAAGCAACACGCATTGATGTTCCTTCGGTTTTTGAAGGATTTTGGCCTCTTGGAGGCCTCCTGGGGCACCTAGCTGGCCTCTCGGAGCCGTCCTGGGGCGGTTTTCGGGCCTACTGGAGCATCTTCGGAGCCGTCTTGAGGCATCTGAGGCTAGCTTCTTGAGCAATCTTGGAGCTCATATTGGGCTCCCCGAGGCGCTCTTGGAGCCATCTTGGGCCATCTTGGACGCTCCAACTACCAGCGAAACCTCCCGTCCAGGTCCAGTGGAGGGGGTAGGGGGAGGGGTAAACCCCTCCCCCAAGGGGAAGAAAGGGGGTTGGAAGAGGAAACTCCCCAAACCACCTACGCCCAGAGGGCTGGTGGGACTGCGCGGCGCCCAGGTTGTTACCACATCGTGCGGCGCCCAGGTGTTCGCACATCGTTTCGCGCCCAGGGTGTTAACAAATCGTGCCGCCAAAAACCCCGCAGACGGTGTTAACAAATCCTCTGGCCAAGAACACCGCAGACGGTCTTCACAAATCGTGCGCCGCCCCGCATGCGGTCTTCACAAATCGTGCGGCTACAAACCCAGCGCGCGGTTCGTGGACCCACAGGGGGGTCCACCGAAGGCCCCAGTAGCATGGTCCACATGGCGGCGCCACGTCACATGGACGCACCCCTCACACGGTCCGCGGCCCCACATGGAGCCCCCAGTTGTATACGGTTGGGTTTTTCGCCAGGTTACGTTGTTTTTTTTTTGTTTGGTGGCTGGGCGTTTCTTATCCGCGTTGTTGGGTTAGCCTGGTGGTAAGGAGCCCAGGGAAACAATTGTTAGGAACAGTTGAGGTTCCGCAGTGTTGTGGCGGATGATGAAGGCAACCTGCGGCATGACATTCGAGACATCAGAACCGCGATTCAATTGTCCAGGAAACTCGTTTTGGACAGTTGCGTTTTCACATCAGTTTTTTTGTTGCTGACATGTGGTAGACGCATGGTTTCGAACAGTTGAGGTTTGATAAAATGTCATTGGGTGCATTGGTGCACATGCTAATTTGCACACTGGCCCCGCATTGTCCCAGGTTTTGTGCTTGATAAGGGGGGCATCGTGGCGCGTCCTCGCGTGGCCCTGCATTCGTTTTCCGTCATTTTGAGGCCGTTCGGGGCCGTCATATGGGCCCCGTTGAGGACCTCGTTGGAAGTTTTTTTGGGGCGTTCGGAGAAATCTCGCGGCCCATCCGAAAATGCGGAAAACAAACGCGACAGATTTTTCAAACGTGGACACAAACGATGAAACATGCATGGCGTCGGCTTCTGTGGACCAGCGCGGGGGCCGCCCTTGCGGAGCTCTTGGGCCGCCTGGGCGGCCGCGGGTTGAGTGCTTTTCCTGTTCGCGGACTCCTTTCGAGACCGCCTGTGGGCGTCGTTTGATAATCTATGATGATTTATGGGCCGTCTTGGGGCCCTCTCCGACAATCGGGCGGTCTTCTGAGGGGTCGTTGGCCGTCTCGGAGTGGTCTTTGGGGACCTCGAAGGCCGCCCTGGGGCGCCAGGGAGCCCGAAAGGTGCGGACCCCCACATCTTGAATATAATCAAGGATAGATCAATAGTATTTGTCTTTCGGTGCTGTGGTGGGGGCCCTCGGATATCCTTGCGCGCGTTTGCGCCGCCTCGTGCGTCCTTCGTGGGTCTTGTCGGTGCGGAATCAAAGGATTAGCTGGTCGCGGCGCGCCTTCTGGGATCCCCAAGGGGCCGTCGCGATGTCTTCCTGCGCCGCCGCGGGCGCCTCGCGGGCCGCCTCGGGGCCACGCGCGGCCGTCTCGGGGCCCGCTTTGGAACCTGTCGGGCAGCGTAGGGCCAACATTGGATTGGAACGCGCGGGGGTTGAAACGATCAAACAGATGGTTGTTGAGACGGGGCGGCTGTTGTGTCACTTATGCACGGCCGTGGCCTCGATGACACTAACCAGACGCATTGCGCGCGCCAGACGGGGTGCGATTGCATATCCTGTCGAACTGCAAGTACGTCATGCGCCTTAGAGAACGTTGGAAATAATCCCAAGTCGAAGCGCGAAGCGTTTTCACGCGCCTCTGCGTGCGAAAGCATGGTGGCGGCCTTCCCTTCCTTCCCCTCCGACCCCCTTCCCCCCCTCGCCGCGCTCTACTCTGCGCCCCCCCGCTGCGCCTCCGGCCCCCGCCCCGCCAGACCCTCCGCTCCTGCCCCCCCCCGCCGCCCCCGGCGCCCCCCCCCTCTGTTGCAATTTTGGATCCGACCACTCTGGCTCAAGTATTCTGGCTCCACAGAACCCTCTGCGTCGACGTCGTCTCCGCGGTGGGTCGACGCCCAGTGCGCAGGCTGCGCTGGCGCGCGCTGTCGGCCCTTCGGAACGCGCGCAGGCCCGCGGGGGCGCGCTCCCGCCTTTGCGGCGTGCGCGCGTGCGCGCGCGAGCGGGCTTTCAATCCCTTCGTTGTACGTCGCGTCTTGCGCTAATCGCGGTGCGGACGTGCGCGGTCGACTGCGCCGCTTCTTGCGCCGTGTGGCGACGAGAGGATGTGTTTTTTTTTGTTGTCGCCGCCGTTCGAGGCGCCCATCAATTCCTGGCCGCTGCTCTTGAGTTCTGACCGTTCCCAGCGAGGGTGCCCAGCCTCATAGCTGACTGTTGGCGGTCGCGCTTCGACGCGCGATGCGTTTTTAGCGCGCCCTGAAAACCAGCGCCCGTTGCAATCCGATTCCATACCTCGCTGGTTTTTTTCCAGCTTGGGTCTGCGTTCGCGCCTTGCCGTGCGCGGGCGGCCCTACTCGCGTGATCGCGTCGCTTTGGATGCGCGGCGCGGTTTTCATTATGGTTTTGCGACCCCAAGAACTTTCAGAAGTGCGCCTGGCGACCTGCAAATTTGCACAGCCAGTTGCCATCGCGCCGCGACTTCTGGCGATGCCATCGCCCTCGAACGTGCGCGCGCGCACGTGCGAGCCACTGGTTGTGGGTTAGCGCGCGCAGGCACGCGCATCGCGTTGGCTTGTGCAGTTTGCGTTCATCATGCGGTTGCGCGCTGTAGTGCCGCGTGGGGTTCGCGCGTGGTTGCGCGACCTCCAATGTGTCATTGAACGTAATGGCGCCTTTGATGTCGCTGTCGCAATGACACTTGCTCCAAGGTGTTTGTTCGATGTATCACCGCTGCCGCTGTCATTGGCGCAGCGGTTCCTCATCGCAACGTCGCGATTGGCAGGCAATTCGGTCCGCGCCCTTTCGCGCCAAACGCTGTGATCGTGGTGCCCATCGGGGCTTCAGTCTGCAGCGAGGAGCATCGCGCGGGCGCTCGCGTTCTCGCGTTCAGTCAGCCGCGATTGGTCCAACGCTATACCGAGCATTTTGCGATTAAACGTTTAATTTTTTGAATTGCGTTTTGTCGTCAAAAGCTTCGCCAGTAGAATGGCACCACTGAGTTTTCGTTGGATTCTGGCAGCGGGAGCTTGTGTCGAAAGTTCAGGCTGGGTTCGGCATTCTCCTGACGGCCCCGTCAGGCCAACGCGAGTCCCCCGACCCCGAATTGTACGTCTCCCCAATCGGATAGTTTGGTAATGTCACTTTGCTTTGCGATCGGTTCGGTTCCTTCCCTTCCCCGTCTTCTCCCTCCTCCAGTTCGACCTGCTCCTCCGTGCCTCCTCGATGTTCACGGCTTCCTGCTTCCTGCCCCCCTCGTCGTTGGCCCTGGCTCTTTCCGCGAGGTTCCATTCTCATTTCTCTCTCATAACTTGCACCTCCTCATTTGGAAGCCCCAAGAGTCCCAGACACGCGCAAGAGCTTCGATCACCGATCTCCTCTTCCATCTTTCCTCTGGGGACGAGGGAGGAGGAGGAGGAGGAGGAGGAGGAGGAGGAGGAGGAGGAGGAGGAGGAGGAGGAGTTCTGCATTAACCCTCCATCCAAGTTCCCTCGTCATGGGTATCCACAGGTTTCATTGCGAGAGGTGCCCTATTGAAAGACAACCTACCATCTGAGAATCCTCAGCCGTGCCAGATAGCCGTTCCAGGGACTTCAACACCGCGAATTAATGTGCCAGATCGCCGTTCTTGGGACTCCCGCACCTCGAATGAATATGACCCTTTCGTCCTGACAATCCCACGAATATTTGAAAATATATCATTTCTGAGGCGAATGCGCGAAGCGCAAAGGCAATACTTTCATTTTGAACAGGAGCCCCCCTCCACCCCCGAAGCTGCAACAATTTTGTGCGCGGCTCTGTGGCCAGAGCCACATTCTGGAAACCACCCACCCTCCATCTTCGATTATGCTACAAACTTTTAAGACGGATGTGCGCGGCGCGAAAGCAATCTTTCGAGAACGGTTCACCATCCATCCTCCCAGTGCTTGTAAAGCTTTACGACGAATCTGCATGGCGCTAAGGCAAGAGCCGCATTTTGGAAACCACCCGCCCTCCATGCTTGCAGTTGTCGCAAGTTTCAAGCCTCGCGCAAAACGCCCAGCCCGACCTGCCGACACGCCGGGGGAAGCGAAAGGGAATAGTTACTTATAAAGAACAGGGAAGGATGATGAGGAGGCGGCGGAGGAGGAGGAGGAAGAGGCGAAGGAGCAGGAGGAGGAGGAGGAGGAGGAGGAGGAGGAACATTAATTTTTTCTCGTCCCCCCTCCCTCCCCCCTATCCCCCCTTTTTCCTCTCCCCTCCGCCTGCCTACCTTCCTGCCCGCCTCCTGGCCCGCCCTGCCCGCCCCGCCCGCCCAGCCCACCCCCCGCTCGCTTGAGTCAGATGGGGGGTCTCCACGGTTCGGGGGTTGCTCAAGGTGCCCTGGCCCAAGGTGCCCCCAGCTTTTCGTTCAATCTTGGAGCCCCTGGGGCCCTCTGGGCCTCGTGAGGGGTGCTCTGCAGCCCGTGGGAGCCTCCCGGGAGATCCTGGGGGCACACCGGGCCAGGGGCATTTCGAGCAACACCCGAACGCCAGGATTGGACACTGGGCCAGGGACACTTCGTGCAACACCCGAACGGCGGGATAGGTACTACGCCGAGCGCACGCTGGTCGAGGCGGAGAACACCAGGGACAAGGACTGGGACAGCAAGGCGCGCTCGGGCGGCGCCGCGGCTTGCGGCGCCGTCGCTCCTCGGCGCGGTGCTGGCCACGGTTGGGAGGGGGCGGGCAAGAGGGGGCCACGATACGAGGAGGACGAGGTGGAGGAGGAGGAGGAGGAGGAGGAGGAGGAGGAGGAGGGCGGGGGGAGGAGGAGGAGGAGGAGGAGGAGGAAGAGGAGGACGAGGAGCAAGGATGAGGAGGAGGAGGAGGGATGAGGAGGAGGAGGAAGAGGAGGAGGAGGAGGAGGAGGAGGACGAGGAGATCTCCCCAGATCCCATGGTCTCCGGCGGGGCCAGGACGAGGAGAAATCCGTTCCAGAGCGATCCGCAATGCTCTCGGAGCTTGCCAGAACGCTCTGAGAAGGTCGCGGCGCCCGAGACATTTTCCAGAGCCGCTGGGTCTCAGAGATTCCCGATTGATCCTCACTCGATGTTATCCTCGTCCTGGATTCGTCTTACGGCCCCACTCTGGCCCCTCGTCCGCACATTTGCCTTGGATGCTCCCCTCTTTCACGCCCCTCTCTTGCACGCCCCCCTTTTGCACGCCCCTGAGGGGGGGGGATTTTGGATTCACTCAGTCTTGCGCGGAGTTGCGTGCCACATTGGAGTTTGAAGGGCACTCTACAGGAACCGCCTGCTGGCGAACGTGCTCGCGCAGGGACAGCGACCTCCTCCGCTGTACCCCCCACTTGGGAAATCCCAGACAGGGGGTGCAAGCGGATGCGAAGGGAAGGAGGGGGAAGACTGCAGATCGAGGAGGCTTGAGGGAGGGTCTAGGTTTTTGCGCATCGACGGGGGGATCCTTCTTGTCTCATGTTTTTCCACGCAGGGGGTCGAAGAGGAGGGGCGAGAGGGATCGCGGGGATCTCGAGGATCGAGGAGGCGCCCGCTTCTCCGCACACCCAGGAGGGTCGAGGACCCAGGAGGAGCGCGCTGGTGCGTTCCTCTGCAGACAATTTTTTGACCACCCAAGGAACAATACAAGTTACCCCCCACCTGACTCCCCCCGAACGGTAACGCCCCCGCCCGGTCCAGTGCGCGATCCTGGGCAGCCTAGGGCCTGTGGTGCACGGTGCCGCGGTGCACGCGGGCGTGCACTGTATGCAGGCACTGCGGTGTACACCGCCGTTGTGGCGCACACAATTGTCGTTGCAGCAGCAGCTGTGGTGTACGCAGCCATCCTGGGTGTACGCAAGCATGGTGGTGTACACATCACAAGCCCTGTGGTGTACACAGGCGCCGTGATGTACACAATCGCTGTAGTGCTCGAAGTCGCAATGATGTAAGCGTGCGTTGTGGGCTATGATGATCAACCCACGCATCTCTTCTACTTCTTCCTCCTCCTCCCTCTTCATGTTTGGCCTCCTCGTCATCGCCCTCCTTGCGCATACAGGACGCGGGTATTGAGGTGTACACAAGCATTGTGGTGCACACAATGGATGGTGAAGAGATGATGCCGCTGCTGATGATGATGACGATGATTTTGATGATGATGATGATGCTGATGATGCTGGTGCTGGTGATGACGATGAAGATGATGATGGTGATGATGATGCTGCTGATGATGATGACGCTGGTGGTCTTGAGGTGGTTGCTCATGGTGCTGATGATGACGACACTGATGATGAAGATAATGTTGAGAATGATGGCGATTATGACGAAGATCTTGATGATGTTGATGGTAACGATGTTGGTGTTGATTATGTGGATGATGACGATGATGACGATGAAGGATAAGATAATGGTACTGATTCCCCACATCCTGAGTGGGGTTCTTGTTTTCCCAGAACACCCTCTCCTTCCCACCCACCTCCCGCTCCATCTTCCATACAGCACAATATTATTCCTACCACACACACCATACCATACCATAGTTCCTACCATACATACCATACCATACCATACCATACCACACCATACGTACCATACCGTACCATACCATACCATGGCGTACCATAGCATACCATACCATATCACACCAATGCCACACCGTACCATACCATACCATACCTCCAGTACCATACCATACCATATCATACCATACCGTACCATACCATACCTACCATACCATTCCATACCACTCCATACCGAAAACCATACTACTTACATGGTTTCGTGCCCCTCCCACCCCTCCAGGGAGGCCCCGCCTGAGCGAGGAGGGTATCGGCAAACCATACTATTTACATGGTTTCGTGCCCCTCCCACACCTCCAGGGAGGCCCCGCCTGAGCGAGGAGGGTATCGGCAAACCATACTACTTACATGGTTTCGTGCCCCTCCCACCCCTCCAGGGAGGCCCCGCCTGAGCGAGGAGGGTATCGGAATACCATACTATTTACATGGTTTCGTGCCCCTCCCACCCCTCCAGGGAGGCCCCGCCTGAGCGAGGAGGGTATCGGCAAACCATACTATTTACATGGTTTCGTGCCCCTCCCACCCCTTATACCATACTATTACATGGTTTCGTGCCCCTCCCACCCCTCCAGGGAGGCCCCGCCTGAGCGAGGAGGGTATCGGAATACCATACTATTTACATGGTTTCGTGCCCCTCCCACCCCTCCAGGGAGGCCCCGCCTGAGCGAGGAGGGTATCGGAATACCATACTATTTACATGGTTTCGTGCCCCTCCCACCCCTCCAGGGAGGCCCCGCCTGAGCGAGGAGGGTATCGGAATACCATACTATTTACATGGTTTCGTGCCCCTCCCACCCCTCCAGGGAGGCCCCGCCTGAGCGAGGAGGGTATCGGAATACCATACTATTTACATGGTTTCGTGCCCCTCCCACCCCTCCAGGGAGGCCCCGCCTGAGCGAGGAGGGTATCGGAATACCATACTATTTACATGGTTTCGTGCCCCTCCCACCCCTCCAGGGAGGCCCCGCCTGAGCGAGGAGGGTATCGGAATACCATACTATTTACATGGTTTCGTGCCCCTCCCACCCCTCCAGGGAGGCCCCGCCTGAGCGAGGAGGGTATCGGAATACCATACTATTTACATGGTTTCGTGCCCCTCCCACCCCTCCAGGGAGGCCCCGCCTGAGCGAGGAGGGTATCGGAATACCATACTATTTACATGGTTTCGTGCCCCTCCCACCCCTCCAGGGAGGCCCCGCCTGAGCGAGGAGGGTATCGGAATACCATACTATTTACATGGTTTCGTGCCCCTCCCACCCCTCCAGGGAGGCCCCGCCTGAGCGAGGAGGGTATCGGAATACCATACTATTTACATGGTTTCGTGCCCCTCCCACCCCTCCAGGGAGGCCCCGCCTGAGCGAGGAGGGTATCGGAATACCATACTATTTACATGGTTTCGTGCCCCTCCCACCCCTCCAGGGAGGCCCCGCCTGAGCGAGGAGGGTATCGGAATACCATACTATTTACATGGTTTCGTGCCCCTCCCACCCCTCCAGGGAGGCCCCGCCTGAGCGAGGAGGGTATCGGAAACCATACTATTTACATGGTTTCGTGCCCCTCCCACACCTCCAGGGAGGCCCCGCCTGAGCGAGGAGGGTATTGGCAAACCATACTATTTACATGGTTTCGTGCCCCTCCCACACCTCCAGGGAGGCCCCGCCTGAGCGAGGAGGGCATCAAGAAAATGGGTCCCACGAAACCGTTAATCTCTTTATGTGGGGAACTCCGTTAGCATAATTTTTATGATGGTTGCGATGGTGAAGGTGACGGTGAGTATGCTGCTGATGATGTTATTGTTGGCGACGATGCTGCTGATGTTGATGCTGATGATGATGCTGATGATGGTGATGCTGAGGATGGTCATGTTGCTGCTGCTGCTGGTGATGATGATGCTGCTGCTGCTGCTGATGATGATGATGATGATGATGTTGATGTTGATGTTGATGTTGAACGAGGAGGAGGAGGAGGAGGAGGAGGAGGAGGAGGAGGAGGAGGAGGATCATCAGCTACAGGAGCTGACGGAGGCGGAGGGCGCTCGCTCTCGGGGCCAGCCCCGCGCCCGAGGCCATGAAGGCCGCTGGTTGGGGCACCGACAACACCGACTGAGCCGTCGGCCGTGCGCCCCCTCGGCTCTGGCGCCGGGGACGCTCTGCGCTGAGCTCCGCCGCCCGGCGCTCGAGGAGCGGAGAAGCAGGTGCTCGTTTTGGGGACCTGCCCAGGGGCCACCCGACGGCTCTAGTTCGACTCAGGTTCGACCTCAGTTCGGCGCAAGTTCGGTTCTGGTTCGGCTCAGGTTCGACTCGGGTTGGGCTGAGGTCGAGGGACGTTCGGCGCGCACACCGGCGGCAGAAGGTCCTGTAAAGGCTTAAGCGGCCACGATGATGGGGGCCACGGTGGGCCACCGATTTCGGGGGCCCATCGTGGCCCCCGATATATACATATATAGATAGATATATACAAGACTGCAGTGGCGCTTCGCGCCATGCACCTTGGTCCTTGAAGTTTGGTGTGCAGGCGGACAAGCAGGAAGGTCAAGCCGGCAATTCAGCGATAACTCCTTGTTGCCTTTTCTGGCTTCGCCACTATAATAATGTTATTCGTTATCCTCCCTCCATGCTTCTTTTTCCTCATTTTCGCCGTGCCCTGCGCATTCTCCCTATCCTCCTCAGCTCGTTTTGTGGAGGCTCCTCCTTGGAGAGCCTCTGGGGGCCTCACAAAAGTTGTTTCAGGCTTTCTTAAGGCCTTCTGGAGGCTCGGGCCTCTGAGGGCTTCCTCGGGCCACCCTGCCTCCAACCGCGGTCTCCCTGAACGACCGGGTCACAATTTGGAATGCTTCGGAGGGTGTCTTGGGGCCATCTTGGGCCGCCATGGGGCTCTCTGAGGGCCATCTTGGACCCCTGTTGTGCCGTTTTGGGGCTCTCTTGGACTGCCTGGAAGCCCTTTCGAATGGTTGTGGGGGGCGATTTGGGAGCCTCCCAGGCGGCTTCGGACGCCCAGAAGACCGCCGTCTTGGAGCGAAGCCGAAAAGAGGCGAACCCCAAAATAAACCACAAACTAGTAGAACATCTTTTTTTTTTTGCCTCTTGGGGCCTTCTTGGGAGTGCTCTTGGAGGCCTCTTGGGACGTTTCCGGACAATCTTTGGGGGTATGACGGCTTCTTGGGGGTCGTCGTGGACCGTATTGGGGCTCTTTGGGGTCGTTTCGGAAGCGCGCCGCGCCCTGCGCTGCCCGGGGCTGCCGCTTCGAGGCCCGTCCGGAAGGTCCCATAAGCCCCAGATCCCGGGAGTAAAAATATAGTAAGAGGACAATATATACATATATATATATATATATATATATATATATGTATATACACACATCAGGGTGAGGGGGCTGAACCGAACGGTCATTCACTGTCCCTGGGTGCGTGGCTGAAGTGGAATTCCGCGATGCAGATTTTTGTTGTTGTTGTTGTTGTTGAACATTATTAATTCTAAAGAATAATTATTGTTGGGCCCCCTGGTGCACGCCCCCCCTGCGCCGCCTAGGCCGCAGCTACATTTTCATCATTTTCGTGAGGAAACCTCAGGTAAAACGATGTGATCCAGATCCGGTTGTTTTGTTGTAATCCGTTTTCCCTTGCAAAAAACACTATAAAATGACATTTCTTGTTCTAATATAATCAAATTTCAAGAATCCCTTGCAAAAAATAAGGTAAAGTGGACATTCGCGCGCGCAAGACGAAATCCTTCCAAAAGCTTAGTGTTCGGAGCGATTTTAACATAAAAACATCAAAAAACCAATGGTTTTTCAACAAAAAAATGTCAAAATCTCATCCCGCGCGCTCTTGCGGATTCGTAGGAAACCCAACACTTTTTAAACATTTCTGTCAAACGGGCTTTTGCGAGCAACTTTTTCGAACTTCTGCGACAACGGTTGCGCACCTGCCAGGGCCATCATCCCTGTCAAATAATACCATGCGGGACACATTCGTTTTTTCTTCGCGCGCGCACGCCGTCGTCGTCGGCCGCGGGGCCCTGAATAGTAGCCACGGTCGTCCGCATGCCACGAAGTGAAGTGTCCGAACGTCATAGGGCGGGAAGCTGGGTGTGGGTGGTGGCGAAGAGTCGTTTGGAAATTTGGTAGAGCTTGAACCGGCCCCCCCACAAAGTGGGGGTATTGCCCGCCTCCTATGAAAACCCTGGCACTGGTGAGAACGGAGTGTCCCCACGTGCTAGTAATTGTTGTTGTTGTTGTTGTTGTTGTTGTTGTTGTTGTTGTTGAACATTATTAATTCTAAAGAATAATTATTGTTGGGCCCCCTGGTGCGCGCCCCCCCCGCCGCGCCTAGGCCGCAGCCACATTTTCATCATTTTCGTGAGGAAGCCTCAGGTAATTCGAGTTGATCAAGATCCGGTTGTTTTGTTGTAATCCGTTTTCCCTTGCAAAAAACACTATAAAATGACATTTCTTGTTCTAATATAATCAAATTTCAAGAATCCCTTGCAAAAAATAAGGTAAAGTGGACATTCGCGCGCGCAAGACGAAATCCTTCCAAAAGCTTAGTGTTCGGAGCGATTTTAACATAAAAACATCAAAAAACCAATGGTTTTTCAACAAAAAAATGTCAAAATCTCATCCCGCGCGCTCTTGCGGATTCGTAGGAAACCCAACACTTTTTAAACATTTCTGTCAAACGGGCTTTTGCGAGCAACTTTTTCGAACTTCTGCGACAACGGTTGCGCACCTGCCAGGGCCATCATCCCTGTCAAATAATACCATGCGGGACACATTCGTTTTTTCTTCGCGCGCGCACGCCGAAATCTCCAAAAACCATTGGGTTCTTAAGTTCTGTGGGTGTGTACCCCACGCCAGTGTAGTAGCCACGGTCGTCCGCACGCCACGAAGTGAAGTGTCCCAACGTCATAGGGCGGGAAGCTGGGTTTGGGTGGTCGCGAAGAGTCGTTTGGATATTTGGTAGAGCTTGGAATTGATCCCCACGAAGTGGGGGTATTGTCTGGTGTCGTATGAAAACCCTGGCACTGGGGAGAACACCACGCGTTCGGGTAAAATGATTGTTGTTGTTGTTGTTGTTGGTGGTGTTGTTGTTGTTGTTGCTGGTGCTGTTGTTGTTGTTGTTGTTGCTGTTGCTGTTGCTGTTGTTGTTTGTTGTTTGTTGTTTGTTGTTTGTTGTTTGTTGTTTGTTGTTTGTTGTTTTTTGTTGTCGTCGTCCCACCCACGACCCGCCCCACGAACCACCCACGACCCACCCCGCGACCCACCCGCGACCCACCCCCGACCCATCCCGCGACCCACCCGCGGCCCACCCCGCGACCCACCGGGGACCCACCGGGGACCCACCCGCGACCCACCCCGCGACCCGCCCGCGACCCACCCCGAGACCCCCCCGGCGACCCCCCCGCGACCCACCGGCGACCCACCCCGCGACCCACCCGCGACCCACCCCGCGACCCACCCGCGACCCATTCGCGACCCATCCCGCGACCTACCAGCGACCCACCTGCGACCCACCCCGCGACCCACCCAAAATTTCCGGCGCCTGCAGCGGGTTTCTTTGGCATCCGTTCCAAGTGGAGAACCTGCGACCCACCCGCGACCGTAACCGCGCCCGCGACCCACCCGCGACCCACCCCGCAACCCACCCAACATTTTCGGCTCCTGCGGCGCGTTTCTTTTGCGTTCGTTCCAGGTGGAGAACCTGCGACCCACCCGCGACCCAAACAGCGTTCAGCGTACAAATCAAAATGTTCGGCGCCTGCGGCTGGCTGTTTTTGAATTCCTTCCAGGTGGAGGTGGCAATTGGGTGCGGCAGTTCGGCCAACCCCTCTTGGAACCTTCCTGAGGAAGGTTTTAGGAAGGTTCCAGGAAGGTTTTCCAAAGACCTTTTCAAAAACCTTCCTGATGAAGGTTTTAGGAAGGTTTCAGGAAGGTTTTTTCCCAAAAACCTTATAACAACCTTCCTGAGGAAGATTTTAGGAAGGTTGCAGGAAGGTTCCCCCCCAATCTTTTCAAAAACGTTCCCGGGGGAGGTTTTAGGAAGGTTCCAGGAAGTTTATATATATATATATATATGTATTATATACACATATATATCTTCCAAAAACCTTCCGGATGAAGGTTTTAGGAAGGTTTCAGGAAGGTTTTTCCCAATAGCCTTGCTAAAACCTTCCTCAGGAAGATTTTAGGAAGGTTTCCGGAAGGTTCTTCCAAACAAAAAAAGCACAACAAAAAACCTTCCGGAGGAAGGTTTGAGGGCGGTCTCAGGAAGCTTTGTCCAAAAACCTTCCAACAACTTTTCTGAAGGAGATTTTAGGAAGGTTCCAGACGGTTTTTCCAAAAATCTCCCAAAAACCTTACTGAGGAAGGTTTAGGAAGGTTCCAGGAAGGTTTTTCCAAACACAAACATTTCAAAAACCTGCCCGGGGAAGGTTTTAGACAGGTTTCAGGAAGGTTGTTTCCCCAAACAACCTTCCAAAAACCTACCTGAGGAAGGTTTCAGAGAGGATTCAGGAAGGTTTGTCAAAACAAAAATATCATCCAAAAAGCTTTCGGAGGAAGTTTTCAGGAAGGTTCCAGGAAGGTCTTTCCAACAAAAAACCTCCCAACAACCTTCCCGGGGAAGGTTTTTGGAAGGTTCAAGCAATATCCTTCCAAAAACCTTCCCGAGGAAGGTTTTAGAAACGGTTTCAGGACGTTTTTTTCCCAAACACCTTCCAAAAACCTAAACCTTCCTGAGGAAGGTTTTAGGCAGTTTTTTTTGTTCTTCAAAAACCTTCCAAAAACCTTCCTGAGGAAGGTTTTAGGAAGGTTTGTATCAAGGAGGTTTTTCCCAAGCACCTTCCTCAAACCTTCCTCAGGAGGGCTTTCGGAAGGTTCCAGGAAGTCGTTTTCCAAAAACCTTCCAAAACCTCCCTGCGGAAGGTTTCAGAAAGGTTTCAGGAAGGTTGTTCCTAAAAACCATGGAAAACAACCTTCCGAAAACCTTCCTCGCGAAGGTTTTAGGAAGGTTTTTGGGCCAACCCCGCCTGAAACCTTCTGGAGGAAGGTTTTTTGGAAGGTTGTTTGGAAGGTTTTAGGAAGGTTTTAGGAAGGTTGTTTGGAAGGTTTTTGGAAGGTGTGTTGGAAGGTTGTTGGGATATGTTTGGAAGGTTTTTAGGTTGTTTGAAGGTTGTTTGAACAGGTGTTTGGAAGGTGTGTGGAATGTATTGGGTGGTTCCGCTTATTTCAGGAAGGTTTTTGGCAGGTTTTTGGAAGGTTGGTTGGAAGGTTGTTGGAAGGTTTTTGGAAGGTGTTTCGGAACACCTTCCTGACACCTTCCTCGCCCCCCCCCCCGGAAAACCTTCAAAACAACCTTCCAAACAAACCTTTTTCCCGAGGAAGGTTTTAGGAATGTTGCAGGAAGGTTTTTCAAACAAAAAACCTTCCGACAACCTTCCGACAACCTTCCTGAGGAAGGTCTTGGAAAGGTTCCAGGAAGGTTTTTTTTCACAGAAACGTTCCAACAAAAACCTTCCGAGAGGTTTCAGGAAGGTTTCCCCAACAATTGTTCGACAATTTCCCTGAGGAAGTCTTAGGAAGGATGCAGGAAGGTTTTTCCAACAACTTTCAAAAACCTTCATGTGGAAGGTTTTAGGAAGGTTCAAGAACACTTTATTGTTCAAAACAAACAGCCAAAAAAAAAACCTTCCTTTCGCAAACCTTCCCGGGGAAGGTTGTAGGAAGGTTTCAGGAAGGTTTGTCTAATACACCTTCTTGAGGAAGGTTTTCGCAAGGTTCCAGGAAGGTTTTTTCCAAACAACCTTCCAAAAAACCGTCCTGGGGAAGGTTTGAGGAACGTTCCAGGAAGGCTTGTCCCTAAAACCTTCCAAGCGCGAGGGAAGTTTTAGGAAGGTTCCAGGAAGGTTTGTCCAAAAACCTTCCGAAAACCTTCCTGAGGAAGGTTTTCGCAAGGTTCGAGGAAGGTTTTTCAAACAAAACACCTTCCCAAACCCTTCCTGAAGAAGGTTTTAGGAAGGTCCCAGGAAGGTTTCCCCCCAAAACCTTACAAAACACCTTCCCGAGGAAGGTTTGAAGGTTCCAGGAAGGCTTTTCCACAACATATCCTTCCAAAAACCTTCCCGAGGAAGGTTTTAGGAAGGTTTCAGGAAGGTTTTTTCCCAAGAACCTTCCAAAAACCTGCATGAGGAAGGTTTTAGGCAGTTTTTTTTCCCCATCCTAAAAACTGTCCAAAACAAACATTCCTAAAACCTTCCTCGCGAAGGTTTTAGGAAGGTTTTTGGGCCAACCCCTCCTGAAACCTTCCTGAGGAAGGTTTTAGGACGGTTTTTGGAAGTTTTTTTTGTTTGGGGGGGGGGAGGTTGCGGAAGGTTGTTTGGAAGGTTTTTGGAAGGTTTGTTGGAAGGTGTTTGGGAGGTTTGTTGAAAGGTTGTTGTAAGGTTGTTTGGAAGGTTTTTGGAAGGTGTTTGGAATGTATTGGACGGGAAGGTTGTTGGAAGGTGTTTGGAAGGTTTTTGGAAGGTTGTTTGGAAGGTTTTTGGAAGGGTTTTGGAAGGTGCTCGGGAGGTCTTTGAAGGTTTTTTGGAAGGTTTTTCGAAGAAAACCTTCCTGAAACCTTCCTCGCCCCCCCCCTCCCCGGAAAACCTTCCAAACAACCTTCCAAACAAACCTTTCCTGAGGAAGGTTTCAGGAGGGGTTCGTCGGAACTCCCGCACCGGTCTCGGAGGTAGAGAGCCCGCGACCCACCCGCGACCCAAATTACGTTCACTCAGCAAGCCAAAACTTCTGCGCATGCGGCGGGTTTCTTTCGAATTCGTTCAAGGTGGAGAACCTGCGCGACCCAAACCGCGTTCAGTGTACAAATCAAAATTGTCGGCGCCTGCGGCGGGCTGTTTTTGAATTCCTTCCAAGTGGAGGTGGAGAGCCCGCGACCCACCCGCGACCCAAACTACGTTCACTGAACAAGCCAAAAATTCGGCGCCTGCGGCGGGTTGTTTTTGCATTCGTTCCGGGTGGCCCACCAGCGATACCCCCCGCGCTGAACCTATCAGAGCTCGTAAATCGGCGCCTGCGGCGGGCTTGCGTTTGGGAAGGCGCCCTCGTGCCATTCCCCCTGATCTGGCCCACGCTGACTCTACAACAGCACATCGGCGCCTGCGGCGGGTTTGTGTCTGAACACGTTCATTGACAATCCAGTTGCCTGCTGGATTTCAGCATCTGTGCCCAAAGCCTGGGTACAGGGGAAGCTGCCTCAAGGCGCCCACAATTAAGGGGCCCCGGGACGCTCAAGGACCCTCCTGAGGGGGGCGCCCACGAACCCTACCACACAGCACGCCACTGCCGCACAAGCGCGGCGGCGGATTTTGCATGCCGTTTGAGCCCCCCAAACCTCTTCAAGCTCCGCCCATCCACACCAACCCATCCAGCAACTTTACCCCCTTGCGAGTTGCCTGGATCAGAAAAGTCGGGTAGCATTCAGTGGAACAAAGGCTTGGTTTGCCGTTATCTTGAGAAAGAAGGGCGAGGAAGAGGAGTAAACAGAGGACGAGGAGGACGCGGAAGAAGAGAGGATGTAAGGAGAATGTGGAGAAAGAGGAGGAGGAAGAGGAGGAGGAGGAGGAGGGGGAGGATGGGGAGGAGGGGGAGAAGGAGGAGGAGGACGAGGAGGAGGAGGAGGAGGAGGAGGGGGGAAGGAGGGGGGAGGAGGAGGAGGAGGAGGAGGAAGGAGGAGGAGGAGGAGGAGGGAGGAGGAGGGAGGCGGACGACGACGATGAGGACGAGGACGCGGACGAGGAAGAGGAGGAGGAGGAGCAGGAGGAGAGGAGGAGGGCGCTATCGACAGGGAAGGTGAGGGCCACGAGGTCCGCCGGCTCGACGCCCGCGTCGCCCGCGCCCGCCTGCTCCTCTCCTCCTCATCCCCTCCTCCTCCTCCTCTTCCTCCTTCCTCGTCCGCGTCCTCGTCCTCGTCGTCGTCGTGTCGTCGTCGTCGTCGTCCGCCTCCTCCTCCTCCTCCTTTTCCTCTCCTCCTCCTCTCCTCCTTTTCTTCCTCCTCCTCTTCCTCCTCCTCCTCCCCTCCTCCCCCTCCTCCTCCTCCCACTCCTCCTCCTCCTCCTCACTCTGCTGTATATATATATATATATATATATATATCAGAGTGAGGGGGCCGAACGGTCATTCACTGTCTCTGGGTGCGTGGCTGAAGTGGAATTCCGCGGTGCGGATTCTCGATGTTCTTTGTTGTTGTTTGTTGTTGTTTGTTGTCGTCGTCCCACCCGCAACCCGCCCCGCGACCCACCCGCGACCCAACCCGCGACCCACCCCGCGACCCACCCGCGACCCACCCGCGACCCACCCGCGACCCACCCCGCGACCCACCCCGCGACCCACCCCGCGACCCACCCCGCGACCCACCCCGCGACCCACCCCGCGACCCGCCCCGCGGCCCACCCGCGACCCACCCGCGACCCACCCGCGACCCACCCCGCGACCCACCCGCGACCCACCTTCGACCCAAACCACGTTCAAGGTACAAACCACCATTTTCGGCGCCTGCAGCAGGCTTTTTTTGCACTCCTTCCAGGTGGAGAGCCCGCGACCCACCCCGTGACCAACTCGCGACCAACCAGCGACCCAAACCACGTTCAGGGTACAAACCACATTTTTCGGCGCCTGCGGCGGGCATCTTTTGCATTCGTTTCAGGTGGAGAGCCCGCGGCCCATCCGCGACCACGTTCACGGTACAAACCACATTTTTCGGCGCCTGCGGCGGGCATCTTTTGCATTCGTTCCCGGTGGAGAACCCGCGGCCCACCCGCGACCCAAACCACGTTCAGTGTACAAACAAATTTTTGTTGGCGCCTGCGGCGGGTTGCTTTTGCATTCCTTCCAGGTGGAGGTGGAGAGCCCGCGACCCACCCGCGACCTAAACCACGTTCACTGAACAAACCAATGCCGCACAAACGCGGCGGCGGATTTTTTGCATGCCGCCTGAGCCCGCAAGGACCTCTTCAAGCCCCGCGCATCCACACCAGCCCGTCCAGCAACTTTGCCCTGGCGAGTTGCCTTGATCAGAGAATTCGGGGATCATAAAGTGGAAAAAAGGATTGTGTTGCAGTTATCTTGGGAAAGGAGGGGGAGGCAGGAGGAGTAAACAGGGGACGAGGAGAACGCGGAAGAAGAGAGGATGTAAGGATACTATGGAGAAAGAAAAGGAGGAGGAGGAGCAGGAGGACGAGGAGGGGGACGAGGGGGAGGAGGGGAAGGAGGAGGACGAGGAGGGGGATGAGGGGGAGGATGCTGATGATGGACGACAGTGGGAGGACGATGATGGAGGCCGATGAGGGGGAGGACGACAATGGGAAGACGATGATGAAAGGACGAGGGAGGGAGGGAGGAGGAAGAAGAGGAGGAGGAGGAGGACGAGGAGGAGGAGGATGACGATGACGATGAGGACGAGGACGAGGAAGAGGAGGAGGAGGAGGACGAGGAGGAGGAGGAGGAAGAGGAGGAGGAGGAGAGCGCCATCGACAGGGAAGGTGGGGGCCACGAGGTCCGCCGGCTCGACGACGCCCGCGTCGCCCGCGCCCGCCCCCTCACTATTATCCGCAATTGCGGGGTGCTACATATATACAGATTCTCCTCTTCCTGTTTTTGTGCAAGCCCCCCCAAAAAACTGACCTCCAAGATCCATCCGGGCTCCCCGGACACCCTTGCCAAAGGTCCCCTTGCTCGTCCCGGACCTCCCAGGGCGCTTGGCCGGGTCTTGCCAGAACGCCCCAGACGATCAGAGCAGTGAGTGTAGGGAGGCCGAAGAGTGACCCAAGACAGCGTAATAACGCTCCAAGAAGGACCCAGATGGCCTCCAGAGGCCCCCAAGACAGCCCAGCAAGCCCTGAACAGGATTCCCAGAACGCAGGAATCCTTGTATTCCCTTGGGGAAACGCGCATTTTCTGCATATTCGCTGTTCGGGTTTGAGCAGCGTCCGAAAGAGTCAAAAGGCTTCCGTTGCCGCCCCAAGACGGCCCAATAGACCCCCGAGAGAGCCTCCAGACGGCCTGGATGGCCTCAAGACTGCCTAAGGAAACCCCAAATGGGCCAAAAAGAGACGCAGGCCTTCACAAGGCCCCCAAGGGAAGCCCAAGAAGGCCATGGGAGGCCCCCAAAAGGCCATAGGAGGCCACCATGAGAGCCCACGTAGCCCCCGTCCCCCCAACACGGCCCAAGATGGCCCAGGACGGCTCAAGAGGGCCCCAAGCCGACCCACCAGGGCTCCAACAAGGCCCACACGGCGCTTTCCACCAAACTGACCCGAATCCCGGGTTCGCAACCACATTTCCCAGAAATCTGTTGCGAACCCGGGATTCGGTGCATTCCCTAAGAATTATTTTCTTTTGCGTGCCCCGTTGCGACCCGCTGTAACATGACATCCTCGGTTTGGCATTGCGCTGTACTTTGTGGCATTGCTTGACACTGTGTCGGTTTGCTTGGCATTAATTCGCGTGGTTTGCCATTCCTTCGCATTGCGTACCGGGGCACCTGAGCCACGAGCGGGCCAATGTGCGGGCCTGCGAAGGCCTTTCGTCGTGATTCATTGCCAGACATATCTGCAAGCGTGTACGTACACTTGCAACCGTGGCCGTTGGCTTCTGGACAGCGGTCCTCGGTGCGGCGCAACCGACATTCTTCGCCGTCCCCCGACGGCGCCGTCTCTTTCACTCCTCCTGCTCCTCCTCTGGGTCCTCTTCCTCATTCTGCCGCTCCACGGATCGTCCTCCCCCACATCCGCTTCCCTCTCCTCGCTCCCCGAGATTCCCTCCCTCTTAAAGGAGGGAGGGTATCTCGGGGAGCGCGAAGGCTATATCCTTCGCCCTCCTCCCGGCGCCTGTCGGGAGCCCATGGAGGCCCCGGAGGGGCCACGGAACGCCCCAATTTTCGAAGACTTCCGACAATCACCAGAGGGAAGGGGCCAAATTGCCAAGGCCACTAGGGATGGCGCACACGACCAACATAAGCAAAGCCTCAAGGACCAAGTTGCATGGCGCGAAGCGCCAATGCAGTCTAGCACATATATATATATATATATACATACACATCTCGGAGGTTGGGGGGTGAGATCGCAGTGGAACGGAGACCCCCAACCGGGAAATCGTTTCGTTTCGTTCGTTCGTGTCGTGCGTGCGGGCGAGGCGAAGCTGCGTGGGCGCGCGAGAGGAATGAACCCGCCGTTGCTAGGGCGAGATCAAGGCAAATGTTGCTCCCCCGTCCATCCGTCCGTCCGTCCGGCGGTCGCCCTAGCGGTGTCCCGTGGGATCCCGTGGTGTTTGCCGTTGCTAGGGCGAAGTCAGACAGATGATTCTCCCCCGCCCGCCCGTCCGGCAGTGGCTCGCGGTGTCCCGCGGTGTTCCGCGGTGTCCCGTGGTGTCCCGTGGTGTGCGCCGTTGCTAGGGCGAAGTCAAGACAAACGATTCTCCCCCGCCCGCCCGTCCGTCCGTCGTCCGGCGGTGTCTCGCGGTGTCCCGCGGTGTCCCGTGGTGTCCCGTGGTGTCCCGTGGTGTCCCGTGGTGTCCCGTTGCGTGAGATCGATATTGAGATCGATACTGAGATCGATACTGAGATCGATGTGGTGCCCCGAGGTGTCCCGTGGTGTCCCAAAGAGTCAGATCGATAGTGAGATCGATCGTGAGATCGACAGGTGTCCCGTGGTGTCCCGTGGTGTCGCGTTGAGTGAGATCGATAGTGAGATCGATATTGAGTTTGATGTGGTGCCCCGAGGCGTCGCGAGGTTTCCCGTGGTATTCCAAAAAGTGAGATCGATAGTGAGATCGATAGAGAGATCGACAGGTGGCCCGTGGTGTCCCGTTAAGTGAGATCTTTAGTGCGATCGATAGTTAGATCGACAGGTGTCCCGTGGTGTCCCGTAGTGTCCTATGGTGTCCCGTTGGGTGAGATCGATAGTGAGATCGATAGTGAGACCGATAGTGAGATCGAGAGGTGTCCCGCGGTGTCCCGTGGTGTCCCGTGGTGTCCTGGGGTGGCCCGTGGTGTCCCGTGGTGTCCCGTTGAGTGAAATCGATAGTAAGATCGATTGGGTCAGATGTTGGTTCCCCCCCTTTTTCCCCCCGCCACAACCTCCTTATCACCCGAAGGGTGGTCGTATAGGTGTGTATATGTGTATACATAGGTATACACCGATACGACCACCCTTTGGTTGATGAGGAGGTTTGGGCGGGGGAAGGGACCAACTGAGGACAGTTGCGATGATTGTGATTGTGACGGGACATCAATGGGACACCGACGGGACACCACGGCGGGATACCCTGGGCCACCGCCCGCGGACACCGACGGGACACCGACGGGACACCACGGCGGGACACCACGGCGGGACACCTCCCGCCACGCTGGCGGGCCACGTCTGATGTCTTCTGTGCTGTCCAGCTGCACCGCTGCTGACCTTGGGAGGGGGCGGCGGCGGCGGGGGAGAGCGTGCCACGGAATACACACCGCCGACCTCTGGGGCAGGGTCCATGTCGTTCTGCTTCTATGATCACCGCTGTCGGCGGTCCAGTCCAGTTCGCTTCCGATGTCGGGGTACATGTGACGAGGTTCAGCGCTGACGGGGGTGTCAGCCAATCCCTTCCGATCCTCTCTGTCTGACCTGGGTCTGGGAACCACGTGGGGAGCCACGCTGCGATGGCCCACGACGTGGCCTTGGCCGACCCGAGTTAGCGCTGACCCCGGGCCAGTGCGTCCCCTAGATTTTCCGAAAATCCGATGCGGCCCAGTGCGCCGTGGCGCATCCCTGCGCAGCTGGTCCGACTGGACTTAGCCTCCGTGCCGGTGCAGCCCAAGTCCGAGTATGGAGGGGGGGCGCGGGCCGCAGCGGTGCCCCGACACGCACACGCACAGACACACATACACAGACACAGACACAGACACAGACACAGACTCAGACACAGACACAGACGCAGACAGACACACACACACACGCACACGCACACGCACACGCACACGCACACGCACACGCATACGCACACGCACGCGCACACGCACACGCACACGCACACGCACACGCACACGCACACTGACACGAAGAGGATATGAAATGTATGACGATGGTGTTTTCAATACATTGCCCGGCCAAGATCTCAGGATTGACCCACTTAAGTGTGCAGCGAAAGGCTTTAAGCACCGGCCTAAACCAATCCTGAACCAAAGAAAGCATTAAGGATGCACATGCTGCTGCTATGCACTGCCCCCCAAGCCCTGCACAGGAGCAAGCTGGACTTCTCAAACCGCTTTAGATAGTCCAGGCCCTCTCGCACCCCGGAGATTCAAATGAATCCAAAACGTACAGAGCGAGGACTCAGAAATTAAAGTAAAGATGTGCTGGTCGGTGCGGGAGTCGGGAACCGCTTGGTCCAGACCTCCCGGGGACGGGGTCGGTGAGCTGGTCTTGATCCGAAACGTTGAAAATCACAGCGCACACACAGACACACAGACACACAACCGTCCCAAGTAGGGCAGGAGAGCCAAGAGGAAATCCAAGCAGCAGAAACTTGACACAGCTGCACGTCACGTGCCCCATGGACTCTGATGGCTGCGGATACGTCGGCGTCGTGCACGTGAGCGGGATGTCTACTTGTTGGAGCGTTTGCCCCACCAGGCAGCCAGGATGACTAGAGGTATTTCAAGCAGAGGCGGGGCAGAAGGAACGGGGTAAGGCGGCGGTGGTTCATCCATGTCCTCGAAGAAATCTGCCGCCCCACCTGGGCCAATCATGCTGGGGCCTTGCAGGGGGGCGCTCCGGGTCGTAGCCCCCTGCGCTGAACGAAAGAGCCTGGCCAGGAGCTTCCCTGCAAGACTCGTGAACATAGCTGCCAACGCCGAGGGAAGATAATCACCCAATCTCGAACTCGCAAGCGCAATCGGCTCCGACACCGCAACGCGAGTGTCAGCCATGGTGAGCTTGACCTGACCGGCACTAAAGATCATGAGACACACAAGGCAGAGATATAAGGTGGAGGACAAAGAGGGGAGAGGAACTGCAGATCGAGATTCTGTAGGCTTACGCCACACCGCCGACCCCTTGTTTTTTGGAGGCAATCTCGGACGACGGAGGCGGAAGTGGCGGCGAACCAGTGCGACTCGAAAGATGCGGGGGAGAGGTTTTGCAGGGCGTGCGCCCGCAACGAGAAGGGTGGGCGGAACGAGAAGGCGGATGCAGAGAATCGCAAGCGGAAAGCAGAGGCGGACGCGAAGCCGCTGACGTGCGCGGCGTGCAAAGGCGCGTTCTCGGACACGAAACATTTGAAGCAGAAGCAAGTGGAACATCATCGAGCGGCGAAAGGAGCTAAAGTGGTGTGCAGAAGCTGCGAGGAACTCGGGTTCACAGCGCGCAGTTGCCAGGCTTATCGGTGCAGCGGCGCGTGCAAGAGAGGACTACCAAAGTCGGCGTTCCCCGACCCGCACAATGTCCCGCGCGACGCAAAGAAGGGCACCCTAAAGTGCAAGACGTGCAAATGATGCCCAATCGGTTGCGCGTGCTGGGCAGAAAAGGGAAGACGGGAAGAGGAGGATGGGGGGTGAGGCAGAACATGGGGGAGAAGCATCGGTGAGGATGAGCTGAAGCGGGGCAGGAAGAGGAGGAGGGGAACGAGGAGGAAGTGTAGGAGGGGAAGAAGAGGAGGAGGAGGGGGACACTGAGATGAGGTTCCGGGTTATGGGGCTGGGCGCGACTCGAAAAATTGGTGTGTTCGGAAATGTCCGATGGGATCTTGCGGGGGGGCTTCTTGCGGGCCTCTTGGAGCAGTTTCGAAGGCTCTTGGGGGCCGTTTTGGGGCCTCTTGGTGGCTTCTTGGGCACCTCTTGGAACGTCTGGGGGGCCTTTTGGGGGGTTCTTCGGGCCTCTTTGGGGCCTCTTGGGGCCTCCTGGGGGCCTCTTGGGGCGTAGGGCTGGGTTTTCCGGTGCGTGGTCTCTCTCTGGAGCCCCTCTTGGGCCCGTCTCCGGGAGGTTTTTGGGCCGTCTTGGGCGGCTCTTGGGCCGTCTGGGGGCTCTCTTGGGCCGCCTTGGGCGGCTCTTGGGCCGTCTGGGGGCTCTCTTGGGCCGTCTTGGGGGCGTCGTGGAGGCCTCTTGTGCCGTCTTGGAGCAGTCTTGGGAGCTTCTTGGGCTGTCTTGGAGCGTCGGAAGGCCGAAAAAGCGAAAATGACGAAAACATCAAAAAAACAATGAAAATCAACGATTTTGGCCTCTTGGGGCGCTCTTCGGGGGCCTCTTGGAGGTCTCTTGGGGCGTCTTGGAGGTCTCTTCGGGCGTCTTGGAGCCCTCGTGGGGCGTCTTGGGAGCCTCTTGGGGCCTCTTGGGCGCTTCTTGAGGCGTCTGGGCGGTCTCTTGGGGCGTCTGGGGGCCTCTTGGAACGTCTGGGAGGCCTCTTGGGGCCTTCTTGGCCCGTATTTGGGCCCTTTTGGGCCCGGAAGAGCGTCGTGAGCCGCTCGTCGTCGGCACCCCCCCCCCCTCCGAATCGACCGGACCGGGTTCCCGGGGGAGGGGTTTGGGGAGGGGGAAGCATCTCACACGCCGATGACCCAAGGGGTCGGCGGATTTCTGGGGCCTCACAGCCTGATGCGGGCGCGCCGGCTTCGCAGAGAATGCTCAGAACTGCGGGGCCTCCTGAATCGGAACCGGGCTCCAATCCCCGTCCTCCGTGAGGAACTTGTACAAAGCCTTCCCCACGTCAGCCAGACTCATAGTAGCGATGTTTTCTGAAGAGCAACCCAACGCTCGAACCTTTCTGTGCCATTGATCTATGCTCTTGAGCCTGCTCACAGCGGCCCACCAGGTCCCTATCTCACGTGGCAGGGTGGCCCGGATGTCCTGCGCCTCGCGGCGCTGCAAAGAGATACCAATGTGCCCCAAGACATTGTCGTGGATCTCCTCGGTGATCGTCTCGGCCAAGGCCGGCCTCGCGTGCGCGCCAGCACCCGCAGCGCCCTCTGCCGGCGCGGCGGGCGGCGGGAAACCTTCCCCGGCTTGGAGGCCACTCAGGCGCGACAGCATGGCGTGCATGCTGTCCAGCTTCGTGTTCATGCTGGTAGTGCTCTGGCGGATGTCGGTGATCTCGGACTTCTGGGACTTCTGCTCCTGGGCAAGGCGCTCGAGCTCGGCCTTGAGCCTCTTGAAGGCGGGCTCGTTCTCGAGGTCCGGGTGGGCGCCGGTGGTCCCGACGAATTCTCCCAGGCGTTTGATCGTCGTGGTAAGCCTCGAGTCCGGGGAACTCCCCGTGCTCGCCTGGGACAGCACCTCGGTGAACGCGGCCGCCAGCTCCGATGCCGACGGGGCCGCAGTCGCCCCGGCTGCCGGAGGCGCAGGGGCCGCGGAGTGCGGCGCCATCCCGCCAGCCATCCCATCAGCCTGGAGCTGAGCCTGGGTCTGAGCCAGCGCGCCGCCCAACTGGGAGAGCTGACCGAGCGCGGTGATCGAGTCCACAACGTTCGTGAACTGGTTCATCATGTCTGCGATGCCATTTCCTTGGAAGTGGCCCTTGCCCGGGGATCAGCCAGTCGCCCAGGCCTGACTATAGCCTTTGCCATTGCCCGCATATTTGCCTCCATTACCACCTTTCCCACGGCCGTTGTTCCAGCCCATGGTGGCGACAGCCGGAGAACTCTACGCGGGCGGTCTGGGTGCTCCTTGGCACGCCACTTGAAAGAGCCTTCGAGCCTCGAAACAAACATCGCGATGATGAGCGTAAGGTTTGGGATGATGATGCGATGGTATATGCATAGCTTGTTTGATAAGAACCAATAATGTAGATAACATGTCCGCCAGGTGGCGACGGCGCACATGCTTGTTGACAATGCCAGTGCATGGAGGGAGGGACTTCTTTTTTAGCAGGGTGGGATTACCAGACCACGCGAACCCTTCATTTTTGTGGATCGGTACCACGTGCAGGCTGTTGAAGCTGAAGTGGAGCTCGCCATCGAGATACGGTTGAATTGCCACTCCAGACACCTCCTGGACCGACTCGTCAACCTTGAATGCAACCACCTTGCCATATACCGAAGAAATCACATTCCGAAGACAATCCCCGCAGCGACAACGAGATAGAAGGCATAAGTCATCAGAGTATCGCCCCGCGGCGAAATTCTTTACGCTTCGCGTATCCCCACCAGCCCATCTCACAGCAGCAACTCTCGCGAAGCATGCCGACAGTCGTGTTTTTCAGGCGTGTGTCCGCTTGGCCGCGCATATCTCCCCTGTTCCTCCTTCCTCCCGCCTCCTTGTACATCCTCCTTGTGAGGGGAGCGGGAGAAGGACGAGGCGGAGGAGGAGGGAGAGAAAGCGCTCCTCGTGATTTGAGTCGTTTGGGGTTTCTCGTCCTGGTGTGAGTCGTTCGGGCCCTTCTTCCTGGTGTGAGTCGTTCGGGCTCTTCGTGGTGTGAGTCGTTCGGGCTCTTCGTCCTGGTGTGAGTCGTTCGGGCTTCTCGTGGTGTGAGTTGTTCGGGCCCCTCATCCTGGTGTGAGTCGTTCGGGCCCCTCCTCCTGGTGTGACTCGTTCGGGCTCCTCGTGGTGTGAGTCGTTCGGGGCCCGCGTCGTGGTGTGAGTCCTTCGGGCTCCTCGTGGTGTGAGTCGTTCGGGCGCCTCGTCCTGGTGTGAGTCGTTCGGGCCCCTCCTTGTGGTGTGAGTCGTTCGGGCTCTTCGTGGTGTGAGTCGTTCGGGCCCCTCGTCCTGGTGTGAGTCGTTCGGGCTCCTCGTGGGGCCTCTTGGGGGCCTCTTGGAGCCTCGTGGGGCCTCTTGGGGGCCTCTTGGGGGCCTCTTGGGGGCCTCTTGGGGCCTCTTGGGGCCTCGTGGGGCCTCTTGGGGGCCTCTTGGGGGCCTCTTGGGGGCCTCTTGGGGCCTCGTGGGGCCTCTTGGGGGCCTCTTGGGGGCCTCTTGGGGGCCTCTTGGGGCCGCTTGGGGGCCTCTGGGGGGCCTCTTGGAGGCCTCTTGGGAGCCTCCTGGGGGCCTATTGGGGCCATCTTGGGGCCTCTTGCGACCTCCTCAGGAGCGCAAATGAGAGCTGCCCCTTGAGAAGGACAAAATGGGCCCAAAACCTTCGTAAAATCAAGGATTTTGCTAGGAAGGACGCTGAGCGCGGCCCCCTCAGAAGGCCAACATGGGGCCAACACCCTCGTAAAATCAATGGTTTCTGCTTCGAAGAGGAGTAGAGGCGCCAAACGGTCCCCCCCCCCCCTGGGGGCCAGAATCCTTGTGAGGGTCGTCGTTTTTTGGCCCTCCCAGGAGTTGAAAAAGACCCCGAGTGGTTACATTCGGCCCGCCCTCTCCAGGCCCAGGGGGAGGGGGGAGGGGGAGGGGTAAACCCCTCCCCGAAGGGGAAGAAGGGGGGTTGGGGGGTTGAGGACAGAGAAAGCTCGCTAAACCACTCACGCCCAAAGGGCTGGTGGGATTCAGCTTTCGGGAGGGATGTGCTTTGTCATAGTCGTGCTCCTTTCGACTCAAGACGACCTCTAATACGCAGCCAGATATAGGCCCTCCGATTGGGATTCCTCGTATTTGCTCAAGGAAGAAATCGCCGACGAACAAAAAAAAACGCATGGCAAGAAAACCCAGCACAGCACGCCGAAGGGAACCGACAATGAAAACCATGGACTGCCGATGTGAAGACTCAATAGCTCCACCCCAGTGGACATGGACCGACGCTGGGTGTACTGTGACGGTAATCGTTTTGGAACTGGTACACCGGGATACGTCATGAAACAATATTTCAACAGCATCGTGGACAGCATCGAGGTCGAGGTCCTCGTACGCTTGCCCAGCATCTGCCACGAGCAGACTGGGGCAAGACATGTGGCGTCCGCACTGAGAGCACACTGGACTGCCTGACGCGGAGAGCGAGGGTGGCTGGAGTAGGGCAGCACGTTCGCGAAGTACGTCGAATGCCAAATCCAGATTGACAACTGTCCAACCCGGGGTGGCAAACTTGACACAGTGAGCAATGGCGCGTCCCATCATCCGGTAGATACGGCGGGCTGGGAAGTGCACGAACGAACATATGTTTCTGAAGCAGCTGTGTGAAGGTTGTGAACACTTGTACTCGCCATCGTGTCCCCAGCACTTCGCTTTGACCGTGGGGTAGCAGTATGGCAGGTTAGCAGCAGACAGCCTGGACTGGCCCTGGAATAGCGACTTGGGAATTGAAAAATCCATGACAAACCTGTACCATTGAACCACCGAGGCCCGAGGAGCGACACACACGCGCCATCTGTGAGATGCACGAGAGAGGAGAAAAAGCCAGCGGAGTAGTAGAAGAAACGGACGCTGCACCCATAGTGTATTGGGGTCCTTGTCCTCAACCGTAATAGCGATTTTCCCCCTCATGCCAGCGAGCTCAGAGATGACGTCCTGGGTGGGCTCCTGGAACGGCCTGGGGGCGTATTGCATACTCTGAGAAGACGCAGGTGGTATCTGCAGGAGGTCAGCAAGTTCACCAGGTAAACGGTGACGGCGAAGCCATTGACCACACTGGACAAAAACTTGACGACGACACGCTGCAGGGTCAGGTAGACTAGGAGTGCGGCCATTTAGAGGGAGACGCCCCAAATCTGCCCCCCGGAACGCTCTATCCAGACCCTTACGTTGTACTTTGGCGAGGTCGAACAAACTAACATCCCGTAGTATACTGGACACATTCTGCAGCCTGCGTTTGAGGGGTTCCGGGTGCATCAGAGTAATGCGGACATTTTTCCTAGCCAAGTGAACCCAATGAGGCCGAAGCTGCGATTGTTGCTGGGCGACTGTGGAAAACCAGTGCTGGAGCGCGTGTTTCCATGCTGGGCTGGGTGCTTTGACGTACTGCAGCGACGGAATGCACTCCCCCTTCCACGCAAGAACATGTACGAGTTGTGCACGGACTTTGGCACGAGCGTGGAAGAATGGAATCACGGAAGTGCTCAGCCAAGCAACATAAAGGAAATCATCAGGACGACCACGACGATGGCACGCACGGAGCCAGGACACATCTCCCGGACGGGACATTGCATGCGTAAGCAAAAGCAGGAGATAGCCCGGTGCATGTATGTCGATAGGCCCTTGTGTAGGTATATGCTGTGAAACATGCGCGTGTACATGTAGAAGAGGTTGGCGCAAAAGCTTTTGTAGTTCAAGGCGACGTTGAACAACAACTTGGTGACTAGTGTACTTACTTATAAGTGTACGAAGATAATGTTCGTGCCAATCCTCCCCTGACGTCATGATAAGATCCCGTGTTTTCGTAGCAGAATATGCGTACCTGTGGTTGCGTCGGCGGCGGGGTCGGGGACGGGGCTGTGCGCAAGCTGGGCGAGGCAATGTCGGTTTGGTAGCCTGGAAGTTAGCCTCCGGACGACACATATCAATAAGACCAGCTTCCAAAGGGAGTAATTGATCCTGGGACGCAGATGACACTACCATAGCATAAAACTCGGAACCATCCATACGAAGCATGAGGTTATAACGACCTGCGCGTGCTTTGAGTTCCTTTTTTGACGTAAGTTGCCAGTCTCGCCAATGCTCGCGGAGTCTGTATACAAAACCTGTGTGCGCACGCCTGGACCGATACGCCCTGCACTGTCCAATGTATCGTGCCCTAAAACCAAGCTGGTAGACATATCCATACGACGACGAAGTACGATCGCCAAACACTGCGTGCATCTGTAGGCGGACGAGTTGCACCATGGCGAGCGTATCCAGGAAGCCGGCCAACGACGGACGAAACAGTGTTCGTTGAACTTCAGGCGGAAAGGAGCACACCAAACGTTTGGCCTTCCAGGTTTGCTTTCTTCCCCCAAGAGCAGCACAGCGAATTTTAAGTAGAGTGGCGCCCATTGTAAGTGATGCTAGTACCAAGTATGCGTGCGGCGTGTGCAGGCGACCGTGTGTATGCTGTATATCTAGAAGTTCACGTTGAAGGCGTTGAAGCGAAGTGAGAAAGGCGTGCGATGGCGTATGTGCGAGCAAGTTCCATAATATACTATGCCATATGTCTCGTAGTTCGCCAGGGCACTGCATAGCAGGCTCTGTCAAAAGTTGAACAGGAAGCTGAAGCCGTCGAGAGAGGGCCCCAATTGTACGAACGTGCTTGGAGAGGCTCGAGACAAATGTGTGTATCTGCATACACAAGAGGGTCACGACGTTCAAGATACCCCTGGAGCTGCATGTCAGAACGTTCGAGCAATGCGCTGCTTGCCCCCACCGAAGCCACGAAACCAGAGAAGAACACGATGATTGGTATGTAAATGGTGGAGGTGGTGCGTCGGCAGATTCGGCCAAGTCCATATTTCCACCGTAACACTGACATGAAGAGGATAGGAAATGTATGACGATGGTGTTTTCAATACATTGCCCGGCCAAGATCTCAGGATTGACCCACTTAAGTGTGCAGCGAAAGGCTTTAAGCACCGGCCTAAACCAATCCTGAACCGAAGAAAGCACTAAGGATGCACATGCTGCTGCTATGCACTGCCCCCCAAGCCCTGCACGGGTGCAAGCTGGACTTCTCAAACCGCTTTAGAAAGTCCAGGCCCTCTCGCACCCCGGAGATTCAAGTGAATCCAAAACGTACAGAGCGAGGACTCAGAAATTAAAGTAAAGATGTGCTGGTCGGTGCGGGAGTCGGGAACCGCTTGGTCCAGACCTCCCGGGGACGGGGTCGGTGAGCTGGTCTTGATCCGAAACGTTGGAAATCACAGCGCACACACAGACACACAGAATCACAGCGCACACGCACACGCACACGCCCACGCACACGCACACGCACACGCACACGCACACGCACACGCACACGCACACGCACACGCACACGCACACGCACGCGCACGCGCACGCGCACGCGCACGCGCACGCGCACGCGCACGCGGCGCACGCGCACGCGGCGCACGCGGCGCACGCGCACGCGCACGCGCACGCGCACGCGCACGCGCACGCGCACGCGCACGCGCACGCGCCCACGCACGCGCACGCGCACGCGCGCACGCCCACGCCCACGCCCACGCCCACGCCCACGCCTACGCCTACGCCTACGCCCACGCCTACGCCTACGCCCACGCCCACGCCCACTCCCACGCACACGCACACGCACACGCACACCCCCACGCCTACGCATACGCCTACGCCTACGCCTACGCACACGCACACGCACACGCACACGCACACGCACACGCACACGCACACGCACACGCGCATGCGCACGCGCACGCGCACGTGCACGCGCACGCGCACGCGCACGCGCACGCGCACACGCACACGCACACGCACACGCAGACACAGACACATACACAGACACACTTTTAACGTCGGGGGCTAGGCAGAGTAATTGCGCTGGCGGGAGAGCTAACTAAACGGGGACATTGTTGTAGCGAGTTTTGCCGCAAGAAAGAGGGAAACAAGGAGGCAGGGAGGGCGGCCGAAGGAGGAGGAGGAGGAGCGAGGGCCGCTCAGCCGCACACGCCTGCAGGGTCCGCTGCGGCTGCTGCGCTGGGGTTCCAGCGGCGGCGGGGCACAGTACGAGTGCCAGAACGAGTCCAGTGGGTCAAGGGTGCGATGCAATCAGTGCCTGGGCCACTAGTTGATGGCTGCGCGTCCCCCAGGTGGGGGCGCGGCAAAACGACACAGACACGGACACACAGGCACAGACAGACACAGACACGGACACGGACACAGACATACGCAGACGAGGTTCATACACAAACACACACACACATAAACACAAACGCACAAACACACGCACACACACACACACACACACACGCACACACACACACACGCACGCACGCATGCACGCACGCACACACACACAGACACGCAGACACACAGACACTCTGACACGGACGCACAGGCACACAGACACACCACACACCACATTCAATTCACCACACACAGCACACAGCAGACACCGCACAACGCACAACATGCAACGCACATACGCACACACAGCGCGCAACGTACAACACACAACACACAACTCACCACATAATACGCAACTGGCAGCACACAACACACACCGCACAACATACATCAATCAGCATTCACCACACAACAGACAACACACGACGCACAATCCACAGCGCACAACACACCACACAACACTTAACATATAAGACACACCACACATCACACAACACCCAGCGCACCACACAACGTACAACATACAACACAACACGCAACACAACACACAACACGCAACACGCACCACACAACGCACAACACAACACACAACAAACACATCACACACAACACGCAACACGCAACACACACACACAGCGCACCCCAAAGCACAACGCACACAACGCACACAACGCACATGACACAACATGCTCACACAACACAACACACAACACACACAACACAACACACACACACAACACATCATTCACACACTACACACCCAAGACACATCACACACATCACGCACAAACCACACAACACACACATCACGAAACGGCACAACACATTGCGACACAGCACGACGCACACAGACAGACAGACAGACATACCGACATATAGGCAGACAGACAGACGACGGACAGACAGACACACAGACAGACATACGTATCGACAGACAGGCAGACAGACCGACAAACAGACAGACAGGCAGACAGACAGACAGACAGACACGCGCGCACGCGCGTGCACCCGCGGTCGCGCGCGCACCCGCGCACGCGCGCATGCGCGCGCGCATTCACGCATGCACATTCCGATTCGACCCGTTGTTTTCCGATTCGATGTTGGCTGCTGTGTTGCGCGCAGAACGCCGCTCATTGTGGGTGCGCTGTTTTGGAATGCTCTTGGTGTTGTGCAACAAGTTGGGAGGCACAAGTGGCGCCCTTCGAACCTCTTGGCCTATCGCGGGGCCTCTTGGCTTGGGGGATTCTACTAGATGGGTATTTCTCCTGGGGTCGCAGATCTTCGGTCCCCCAGGCGGCGGATAAGGATAATTCACCGCCTCGCATTCCTGTGCCCTCCGCGGTCGCCTTAGGGTGGCTTTGGGTTGGGGGCTCTCTTTGGCCAACTTGGCCTCCTCCTTGCCGTCGGTGGACTCTCTTTGGCTGGCTCGGGCTCCTCTGCGGCCGTCTTGGCACAGGCACGTTTTGTCGGCAACGGCAACGACGAGTCGGCGAGGCGTTGCGAGATGGTGGTACGGGGCGCGGACGACGAAGGGTGACGACGATGAACGTTGAACGGCTGTTGGCGACGGCCAGCGGCGACGACGAACGGCGATGACGAGCAGCGAGCGACGTATGCGAAGAGCGATGAGCGCCAACGACGGCGGGGAGCGGCGACGACCGGTGGCGACGACGACCGAGGCGGGCCTTCGCATCGTTGGGCTCCGAGGTCCGACGTTGCGAACAAATTGCAACATCGCATATGATGGCGACGTTTCGAGAGCCAGATCGATCTGCGACGGTCTCGGGAACCGAAGCCGGCTCGAAAATGCCCGGCTGGAAAAAGTGGCGTCTCCAGGATCTCAGGGGGGTCGGTCGGGAGTCTCTCATGGTGTCTTTTTGTGTTTCCTGGCAATTCCGTCTTGACAGTGCGCTAGCGTGTGCTAGCGTCTGGTAATCGATGTGCTAGCGCCGATTTAGCGTCGATCAGCGTCGACTCACGTCCATTGGCGTGGGTGTGTGTCCATGCACACGAGCGGGCAAAATGGTGTGAGAGACCCCTATGAGTTGCCACAGAAGGTCGGCCACGCGCAGAGGGGGCAAGAGGCGCACGCCTTGTCTGTTGATGTGTGGGTCTTGTGACGTCTTCGCCTCCCAGCAGGTCAGAGACCTCCGGACACCCTGCACGAGTCAACGTAAGCAGACACGCGCGGGATATATCTAAACAGGATCAGTGATGGTCTCTGGCCAAGAGGTTCTCTTGTGGTCGGAGCAGCGAGCCAGAGGCCGCATCACGCCTTAATGAACCCTGTTTCGCTTCGCGAACCTACCATCCCCATTCCCATTCCCCTCCCTCCCCGCGCCGCCAGGAAGGGTCGCAGGGCCGACGCGGGCTGGGCTCAGAGGGTCGGGGCTCCCCCCACCCAACGCGCCGCGCGCGCGCGGGGACAGGCCGCGCGCCCAGCTCGCGGGGCGCCGATCGGGGGCGCGGTCTCGTCCTCCTCCCCTCTTCTCCTCCTCGCTTCTCCTCCTCCTACTCCTTCTGCTCCTCCTCCTCTGGGCCCCCTGCGCCTCCTCCTCCTCCTCCTCCTCCTCCTCTTCCTCCTCCTCCTCCTCCTCGTCCTCGGCCTCGTCCTCCTCCTCGTTTCTCCTCATCCAGTTCCTCCCTCCTCCTCCTCCTCCTCCTCCTCCTCCCCCTCCTCCTCCTCCTCCTCCTCCTCCTCCTCCTCCTCTTACCAGACAGAATACAACACCTAAACCTAATAGCACAATGAGCTCGTGGCCTAACTTGGGCCATCGGCTTTCCCTGAGCATGCGGGTGGTTTCGTTTGAGACATCTGCTACCAAGACCCCCTTTCTCCCTAATGTTTTTGACCCTCTTGACTTTCCCAAGGGATCAGGGGTATCTTTAATGCTCCTCATCCTCCGGCTCCACCTCCTCCGTGCTCCCTCCTTCCCTGCCTATGGGAACAAACAATGACAGAAGCATGAGAACTCAGATGTCCGCGCGAACCCCTCGGATCGGCGCTGGCGCCGCCCCTCGCGCGTTCCGCGCGCCAGGGAGGGCGGTCCATTGCCGAATCGAGAAATCCGCGCGGACCTCAGAGTTATCATGTTTTTGGCATTGTTTGCTCCCCCAGTCCCCTCCTCTCTCTCTTTCTTCCCGACGCTGTGGGCCCCCACCTGAGGGCAAACACAAAGGAAGTTTCGTCAACAGTCATTTCGATCCAGCTGAGTAGGAATCTCAGCTTTGAGGATCGCTGGCAGGAGGCCAGAAGACAACCGACGAACAGCTTGGCTTCCGCTGGAAAACCCTTGAAGCTGCCTCCGGCGCGCTGGCATTCAGCGCGGAATGGTCTTCGCTCGATTTTTCCATGTTCTGGCTCTGTGCCATCTAGGCGCGGTCTTTTCATGTCCTGTCCTGTTGCTTTAGCTGCCTCGACCCATGGGCCCCAGACCTTAGACAGTCCACCGATGGACACGAGGACTGAAGGACACTGTCAGAAGCAGTAAGCTTGACAATCAGATGTGGCCTCCCTTCCGCCTCCCGCTGCCGACGGTTGACCTCCACGACGCGACTCTCCAAGGTGCCACCGCACGTCGTCGAGGCCGGGGCCACAGGACGGCAGCGGGCGCACCAGCGTCGGGCGGGTGGCAATGGGTGGTGGCCCAAATGGGGGGTGAAGAGAAGGGCCTTAAAGGGGGCCCTTGAGGGCCCCTTTTGGAGCCTACCACCACCCGCCCAACAGGGGCGGCCAAGGGGTCCGCCCGACTGGCGCTCGAGGAACTCCTGTGGCCTCCTGGGGTATTCCGGGGCCTCCTGAGGCGTCCTGGTGCCTTCTGGGGCCTCCTGGGGCCTCCTGGGGCCTCCTGGGGTTTCGTGTGGCCTCCTGGGGCTTCCTGGGCCTCCTGGGGCTTGCTGGCGCCTCCTGGGGCCTCCTGGGGCTTCCTGGGACCTCTTGGGGCCTCCTGGGGCGTCTTGGCTGTTCCTGGGGCCTGGGGCCCGGGGCGTCCTGGCTTCTCTCCCCCCCCCTCCTCCTTCTCGTCCTTCTCGTCCCCTCTTGCCATCACAGGTGGAGCCGATACGTTTTCATGGGACTTCGTATCGCATCAGCTGTCCGGCGACAGCGAGGTATGTCATCCCGGGCCTGGCTCCCGATGATTAGGCGTGTGAGAAAAAGTAGGCATGGTGCTTCACAGTCGTGGGGCGCTTTGTTTTGTTTCTGCTTCACAGTCGGGCACTCTGTATTACTGTGTTGAATTTCGCTTCTGCTTCGCAGTCGAATCGGCGCCAATTGTGCACGTATCTGCCCACACGCCCGTCCGGAAATCCGGCTCTGGCGGCAGTGGTGCCCAAGAACCAGCGCAAAGTCTACTAAATCTCGCCGCGCGTGTCGTCGAAGACCATCGGAGGGAAAGTCAGCCATCTGCCGACAGGCTTATGGGGCCTTTAGCTCTCTTCGTGGGATCCCAAGACGAATGGGGGAATTGAGAAGGGGGAAGAAGATGTGCGAAACGCCAACTCATCGGACCGCTCTTGCATCGCCAGGGCTGCCACAGGCTCAACTCCATCCTTACTTCGCTCGGAAAAGAAATTGGCATGCACATAAAATTTTGCAGATCCGCGCGGACCCCAGAAATCCGCGTGGACAGCGGACAGTTCTTTGTTTCTGTATTCATGCTTCCAGCCGTTATTTTCTTACCGATGGGCACGTGAACCGCATGGCTAGCCCGACGTGACTATATCGGGGCGCTTGGGGCGCTCGGCCCCTGCTCAAAGGAACGACGACCGACGAGGACCGACTGCGACGACGACGACGACGGCGACGCCGACGACGACGACTACGATGACGACGACGACGATGGTGATGATGATGGTGATGATGATGATGATGATGGTGATGCTGATGATGATGATGATGATGATGGTGATGATGATGATGGTGATGATGATGATGATGATGATGATGATGATGATGATGATGATGGTGATGGTGATGATGATGGTGATGGTGATGGTGATGGTGATGGTGATGGTGATGATGATGATGATGATGGTGATGATGATGGTGGCGGCGACGACGACCACGACGGCGAGGACCAAGGACGACCGACGACGACGACCGACGCTCTGGCGCTCCGGCGCTCCCTGCTGGGGCTGGAGCGGGTGGGGGTCGGAGGATCGCGCCAGGTCTTAAGGGCAACGGCAGGGGGAGGGCGGAGAAGCGCCACCTTTACCACCAGATGGAGGCCACCTCCAGCAAGAGGTTCACGAAATCTTCCCGAAGTGGGGATAGGGGATGTCTCTGGCGAGAGGACGGGGCTACACCACTAGGGGTACCCCCTCTGGCTTCTCCCGCTAGTGGTTCCTGGTGGTGGTGGTGTCGCTTTTCCTCGTTCCTATAGGCAGAGGGGGGGGGGCTCACGGTTCGGGCTTTGTGGCTGGAGGTTTTGGACAGTTTGTCGATCCGCGGCGGTCTTCCAGTTTCGCGATGCTTTCAGCGGCTGCGTCTCGTCCGGAGCGTTCCGGGGGGTGTTTGGATCGTCCCGAGAGGCCGCAGGAGAGCCGAGCGATGGCCCGAAATCCTAGGGGCAACGGCAGGGGGGGACTGGCTCAGGGGCGGATGCGTCGACCCCCGTAGTGCCCATTGATTGCCGCTAGTCAGCATCGCCGAGCCGATCCTCATCCTCACCAGGCCATGGTCTCTCAGCCCCACCAGCCCCCCCACCAGGTGGGGATTGGTCCCGCGAAAGCCGGAAGGAACAGCACATGTCCCCACTTTGTAATGAGGGTAAATCGGCCAGTTGGGCCAAGTCCAGTGCAAACGATGCTCAAACCAGGACCTGATAGCCCACCCTGCGCAGGAACACGCAGATTCGCTCCTTTCACCGATCTATCGGCGGTGTATATACTCCAGCTCGATGTTTCCCCCCTGAGCTCGGGGGCAACGAATGGGGGGGATAGGTATAGGGATACGAATGGTTGAGATATGGACGATGCATCGTTGATATCAGGACGATCTACAGATGATGTACGAACGATATATTGGGCGGCCTGCATCGACGATGTATCGACGATACATGGGCGTTGTATTGACCATTCGAGTCTGATGCATCCCTCCTATGCCTGTCCCTCAATCGTTAACCCCCCTGAGCTCGGCCCCCCCCTGTCGTTCCCGCTCGGCGTCGACGACAGACCAGCGGTCCGCCGCGATCCGCGGCGCCATCTTTTCCATCCTGGCGTCGCTGGTGCTTCGTCGATGCATCGGCGATCGGCGGTGCGGCGCGATGCTCCTCGGATGAGGCAAAGGTGCCGATGCTGCTACCCTCGCCGCCTCGCTTTCGCTTTTTCGGGCCGCCTGGGAGGCCCTCGTGGCCACGGCTGGATTCGCCTCTTAATCCTGGTCAGAACGCACCCTGGGAGATGTCTGGGGAGTAGCGGTATCGGTACCCTTTGATTTCCCCACCTCCAGCCCCTTTCAGGGCCGCCTACGATCCGATGCGATTCGATTCGCGGGCTGGCCCGCGATCCCGATGCGATTCGATCTGGTTCGATCCACGGGCATCGGCCGGGGCCAGCCGGAGCGGGACTCGGCGATCCGACTTCGATCCCTTCCGCTGGCGATTCGATCCGCTTCCGGTCCGAGCCGATGCTTGCGGCCCGATCCCGCGCGGGCCTGCCTGTCTTCGGGCCCCACTCGGGCGGCCCCCTGGGGCCCGCCGTCCCGCCCAGAGCGATGCCCCTGCCGCCGGACCTCGCCGGCTGCATCGCGGAGGCTGCCGCCCGCGGCGGCGGCGCGCCTCTCGCCGCCGCCGTGTCCTCTTCGGTCGGTTCTCTCCTCCCTCCCTGCGCCGCTCCCTCCTCTTCTAGCCCGGCTCCTCCTTTCCCTCCCTGTTCTCATCTCTCCTCCGCCGCCTCCTCTGCCTGCTCCTCCGCCTGCATCGCCTCCTCCCTCCTCCTGCTCCGCTCGTCATCTTCCCATGCCTCCCCTCCCCCTCCCCCTCAGAATCGATTCGCAGATCCGTGCTGGAGCGCATGCAAGGATCCTGAGGCGTGTGCAGACGTGGCGACTGGGGCCCTACAGGAGGCCAAGAGAGGGGCGAACGACGTCAACATTTTGGAGGCTGAATCCTCCTGCCCCCCGTCTCCTCCTCCCCCTCCTCCTCCTCCTGTTGCTGCTGTCTCTTTCGCTGTCGCTGTTTGCCTCGGAGTTCGCTTCGAACGCGGCCACCTCGCACCATGGACGGTCGCCCCTGGGTGGGTTGATCAAACTAGGGTAGCTTGAAGCAGAACTAGGGGACACGCGACGGTGGCACAGGCAGATCCCCCCCCGGGGGCGAGGTATCGAAGTCCCTCAGCGGCTCCAGGGGCCCGGGTGTGGGGAGGGGGGGAGGGGGAAGGGAGGCCAAACTCTCAGACGGAAGTGGTGGTGTTCATAGTTGCGGCAGGCGTGGCGGCAGTGGTAGCAATGGCTGTGGAAATGGTGGCGAGCGCGAGCTGTGCAAGCGTGGCGGCGCCGAAAGTGGGATGGCGCAAGGGCCTCTCCCCTCACCCACAGGGGATCGCAGGGGACGGCGCCCAGACACGGCCAGGGAATCATCACCTGCGAAGGCGGGCGCAGGGTCACCATGGGCGCGACCGGGGGCCACCCGGGGATCTCCAAAGGGCAAGGGGAGGTTTCTGCCATCCCGGGTCGATGGCCCCGCTTGGTGGCAAGGAACCCTCCCCCCCTAACCCCGTTCACCGATGTATGCCCCGCCCTCCAGTTGTAGGAAGCGAGGTTCGCGAATGGCGGCTGTGCTGGGTGTGTAGGAACTGTGGCGCACGGTGAGAGCGGAGAGGTGGAGCCCTTTCGCGCGCGAAATTGTCGCGTGGGAGTTCCCAAGAACTGAGCTCGCCTGGGCGGGAAATTGCGGTGTGGGTGGTCCCAAGAACTGAGCTCTCCTGGGGCAGGGGTGCCGGGGCCAGGAGGAGGGCGCTGGTAGGTTTCGGGCGATGAATTATTCTGGGGGGTCCCGAGCTGTGGGCTCTCCTGGGGTGGGGGTGCCGGGGGCCAGGAGGGGGGCGCTGGTAGGTTTCGGGCGAGAAATTGCCGCGTGTGGGGGGCCCAAGAACTGAGCTCTCCTGGGGCGGGGGTGCCGGGGCCAGGAGGGGGGCGTTGGTGGGTTTCGGGCGAGAAACTGTCGTGGGGGGTCCAATAACTGAGCTCTCCTGGGGTGGGGGTGCGGGGGCCAGGAGGGGGGCGTTGGTAGGTTTCGGGCTAGAAATGGCGGGGGTGCCGGGGCAGGAGAGGGAGCGTTTGTAGGTTTCGGGCGAGAAATCGTCGTGGGGGGTCCCAAGAACTGAGCTCTCCTGGTGGGGTGCTCGGGCCAGAGGGGGGCGTTGGTAGGTTTCGGGCGAGACATTGTCGTGTGGGGGGTCCCAAGAACTGAGCTCTCCTGGGGTGGGGGTGCCGGGGCCAGCAGGGGTGCGTTGGTCGGTTTCGGGCGAGAAATCGTCGTGTGGGGGGTCACAAGAACTGAACTCTCCTGGGGTGGGGGTGCCGGGGCCAGGGGGGGGGGCGTTGGTAGGTTTCGGAGGAGAAATTGTCGCGTGGGGGGTCCCAAGAACTGAGCTCTCCTGGGGTGGGGGTGCCGGGGCTAGGAGGGGGGCGTTGGTAGGTTCGGGGCGAGGAATTATCGCGTGGGGGGTGCCAAGAATTGAGCTCTCCTGGGGCGGGGATGCGGGGGCCAGGAGGGGGGCGTTTGTAAGTTTCGGGCAAGAAATTGTAGTGTGTGGGGGGTCCCAAGAACTGAGCTCTCCTGGGGTGGGGGTGCCGGGGCCGGGAGGGGGGCGTTGGTAGGTTTCGGGCGAGAAATTGTCGCGTGGGGGGTCCCAAGAACAGAGCTTTCCCGGGTTGAGGATGCCGGGTCGAGGAGGGGGGTGGTTGGGGGGGCGTTGGTGGGCTTCGGGTTAGAATTTGTCGTGTGGGGGGGGTCCCAAAAACTGAGCTCTCCTGGGGTGGAGGTGTCGGAGCGAGGAGGGGGGCGTTGGTGGGCTGCGGGCCAGAATTTGTCGTGTGTGTGTGTGTGTGTGTGTGTGGGGGGGGGGGGGGGCAAAAACTGACTTGTCGTGGGGTGGGAGTGCCACGGCGAGGAGGGAAGCGCTGGTGGGCTTCGGGCCAGAATTTGTCGTGTCGGGGGGTCTCAACAGCTGACCTCTGGTGGGGGAGGCATTGTCTGGTGGGGGCAACCCCAACAGCAGAGGTCGTTGGGGTGGAGATGCCAGGGCGAGGAGATGAGTATTGGTCAGTGGTGGGCGAGAAGTTGCGTTGGGCAATGTTGGCCACTTTCCCTCACACGCCTCTGGGGTCGGCGGATAACGCCGTGCAGAGACCAGCATCGCGAGGTGTTCGGCGTCCAGGGTCGTTTGCGCTGTTTGGGCCCTAGGCCCTCGGGCCTCTGAAACAAGGGAGGGCGATTGTCTTCTGAAAACTGATGATAAGACCATGCTCGCAGACAACAACCTGAAACGCTTCCGCAATCACGATCAACTCAGTGATCAGATTCTGGGTAAGCCTGGCCTGGTGTGTTGACGTGGTGTCGTCAACAACAGACACGGCAACGCGTATCTTGTCAAGATCCGCCACGTGTGTCTAAGTATTGTCGATGTCGCCCTACTCTAGAGATCCCAACCCAACCCAAAGTGGTCAAGAGTTCGTCCAAGGTGCGATGAACAGAACAGTGGACGAGGTTGAAGGCGTCAGTGGCCATGATAGCACCAGGGCGTGTACCTGTCTTGGCCTTTCATACGTGCGCGCGTGCGTGAGTTTCCAGATGCCTCCCGTTTGGGCCTCCTAAATGACAGCAAAAAGGTGGGGCAGAGTCAATCTTCTCTACAAGCACGGGTCTCTGTTGCACCTGCAATTTGGCAGCTCTCACCAGCAAGGGGGGTAGAGGCACGAATCAATGATTTCATTTGTGTCATTTGGGCACATCGATAGGGCCATCGCGTACTGACAAATGGTGGCGTAAACGCTTTCTTCAAATCATAATACAGAATGCTGCTGATCTCTTGAGGTGCGTTGCTGCTGCTTGCCCCCTCTCGGGCAGCTCTCCTGCTTGGTCGGAGCACCGCACAAACGATTTCGAATGCGATCTGCTTGTGGAAACGATGATGGCACTTGCTGATTGTAATGTGGCTCCTCGTCGTCGTCGTCGTCGTCGTCCTCCCTCCTCCTCCTCCTCCTCCTCCTCCTCCTCCTCCTCCTCCTCCGAGAATCAGAAGTTTCCGAAAGCCTCTCGGGAGGAGGGAGGAGCATTCTCCTCCTCCTCCTCCTCGTTCTGCCCCTTCTCCCTCTTACCTGCACTCCCCTGCGACTTGTGCGATGCGGGCGGGCCCACCTGTGACAGCTGCTGCTCCTTTTCCTTCCCCAAACCTCCTAGTCCTCTACTCCTGAAGTCTCCTGATGCCTCTGGAGTTTGCATCTCTTCCCCTCCTCCTCCCCTGCTCCCCCTTCCCCGTGGCACTTTTCGTTGACAGGTTAACGAACAGCGGGTAACCAAGTGCAGAGACTGCCAATGATCACATGTCTTGTCCCTGCGTGGCGTACCCGTTGTGTTCGATGTCTCCTGCAAGCGCGTGCTCGCAATATCTCCGCGCACATGCGCCGTCGAGGCGCGGCTCCTACCAACCAACCAATCCTGGCTTGTTGTTCCCCCATGAAGCAGCGCCCGATGAAGGTCTGCGCAGACCCCCTGCGTGACCTCCCCCGCGTTCCTCCCGGCGCCTGCGGCTCCCTGCGCTCTGCGAGGCCCCAAGCAGGGACGGCGGCGCCGACGACGACCTTCGAAGAAGAACAGACGGCATGAAGATAAGCTTTCGATGGTTCGCGCGGACTTCTTGGGTTTGCGCTGGGACCCCTAGGCGGCGCCTCCGGCGCCGCCGCTGGCGCGCTCCGCGCGCCAGGGAGGGTGGTCCAGCGCCGATCCAAGAAATCCGCGCGGACCTCCACATGTTTAGGTTTATACAGTGTTTTCTTGCAGTAGTCCTCGCCGTAGTCGACGCAGTCGCGCCTCCGCCGGGGCGCCGTCGCCGACGTGCCGTCCCAGCGGCGTCCGGTGAGAGACGGCGGCCACGGGCGATCAGGCAGACCCAGGGACGGGACGAATCGCTCCAGAGCATTCTGGAACGCCCGACACGTCCTCCAGAGACGCTAGATCTCAGAGATCCCCGATTGGTTACGATCCGGTTGAAGAGGCCTTACCCTAGACGGCCTGGAGAGCACCTCGAGACAGGATCAGAGAGAGAGATCTCATACTTGTACCGATCCGATGTTGTCCCTTTCTTGGCTTCGTTTTTGGGTCGGTGTCGGGGGGGGGGCCTTGGTATCCCCCATCCCCATCCCCATTCCCATTCCTATCCCCATCCCGACCATCCCATCCCACCACCCCAGTTGGGGATGTTCCCCTCGAAGCCCCCAGGGGGGTAAATCGGCCAGTGGCTGCTTTCGCGCCGAAGACCGCTGCGCATCGCCAAAGACTGCCCGAAACCGCCGCAGACCGCCGTGGACCGCCGAAAACCGTCCGACGACCGCCGAAGACGGCTCATGAGCGATCGGTAACGATGGGGTCCATGGCCGAACGCGCTGGCCAGAAGCCAGACGGTGCTCGGGGTCGGCGGCGCCGCCCGCAGCGGTGGCGAGGCGCGCGGCCTGCTGGACCGGCTGGAGCGGCAGGCCCAGCTGGCCATCGACGAGGCGCGCGCCGTCCGCCGGCTGAGCGCCCGGAGGGGGGGTGGCGGTGCGGTTCGGGTGCCACGTCCGCCCAGGCCCCCCAGACGGGGATCGGAGGAGACGGGGTCGGAGGATCGCGCCGCATCGCAGATTCGTCGCCGCGGCATCGGAGATGCGGCTCGGTGTGGAGCCCGAGTTTCTCTGCCCCAGCGGCGCTGATGCATCGGTGATGCATCGTCGATGCGGCGCGATCCTCCGACCCCATCTACTGCGACCCCATCTGGCAGACCTCGTGGTAGTTATCTCAGGAGAAAGAGCTGCAGAAACATCATCTCTCAGAGCTTCACGCGGCTTTCCTGGATCGGCGCTGGTGCCCCCCTGGCGGCGCCTCGGACGCCGCCCCTAGCGCGCTCTGCGCGCCCGGGGGGGGGGCAGCGCCGATCCAGGAAGTCCGCGCGGACCTCCGATAGTTTATCCCATCCGTTGTTCCTCGATGATCGACTCCAAAGGGAGAGCTGACCTGCCGAAAGCCGACCACGGCAAACGCGCTGCTCGTAGACACCAGGGAAGCCAGCGGGCGCCCCGCTCACCGTGGCCGCAACAGCGAGCCTCGAGTAGCCACGACGGGTCAAGGGGGGGGGACAGTTCAACGCTAGAGGGGGGTAGGCTCAGGGGGGGATGCATCGACTCCGAATCGCCCATCGAGCCCCCCCTGAGCTGGTCCCCCCCTATCGTTGCCCCTCACTGGTAGGGTGGCAATGGGTACGGAAAGAACGGACGCGACGACCGACAGCAGTTCTAGTCCATCTTGAAGAGGACTCTTTGTCGGTGTCGCTCTAGACTCTAGACGCTGTCCCTTTGAGACAGTCGTTTGCCCACAGTGGCTGCTGCCAAAGGGTTCTCTTATTCGTGAAATCGAAATTGTCACCGTGAATGTAATCATTTACGCAGTGGTCTTAAAGTAATTAGCTTGTTCTACGCAGTGTTTTGGTGTGCGCAATGTTTTGTTCGCAATGATTTTGTTACGCAGGGTTGTTGTACGCTGAGGTTGTTGCACTGTCTTTAAACAGTATGATTTGTCCGCAGTGGTTTTTGTACGCAGTGTTTTGCACATGGTGCTTTTGTTGACGCAGTGTTTTGCTTTACGCAGTGTTTTTCCCAACCCTCCTTGGTTGGGCATTCGTTTTCAATAGAGCACCGCGGTCGCGTCTTCGACTCCTCCCGCCTCCTCCCTGTCTCCTCCTGCCCTCTCTTCGCCGCCTCCCTCTTGCCTCCTCTTGCCTTGTGCGTACCTCTTGTGTGTGCATCTTGCCTGCGGTACCGCGGGGGGGGGGGGCTGCGATCTGCAAAACTGCCGCCACTTTCGAGCGCTGCTGCTGGGTCCAGCGGAGTGAGGCACCGCGCGGATCTGAGCGGCAGCTCGCCGTCCCTGGGGGGCTGCGATCTGCGAGATTGTCGCCATTTTCGAGGGCTGCTGGAGGGTCCAGCGGAGTGAGGCACCGCGCGAATCTCAGCGGTAGCTCTCCGTCCCTGGGTGGCTGCGATCTGCTAAATTGTTGCCACCTTCGAGGGGTGCTGGTGGGTCCAGCGGAGTGGGGCACCGCGGTTCTGAGCAGTAGCTCGCCGTCTTTGTGGGGTTGCGATCTGCGAAATTGTCGCCATTTTCGAGGGTTGCTGGTGGGTCCAGCGGGGTGAGGCATCGCGCGGATCTGAGCGGTAGCTCGCCGTCCCTGGGTGGCTGCGATCCGCGACATTGTCGCCACTTTCGAGGGCTGCTGGTGGGTCCAGCGGAGTGGGGCACCGCGCGGATCTGGGCGGTAGCTCGCCGTCCCTGGGGGGCTGCGATCTGCAAACTTGTCGCCACTTTCGAGCGCTGCTGGTGGGTCCAGCGGAGTGAGGCACCGCGCGGATCTGAGCGGTAGCTTGCCGTCTTTGTGGGGTCGCGATCTGCGAAATTGTCGCCATTTTCGAGGGCTGCTGGTGGGTCCAGCGGAGTGAGGCACCGCGCGGATCTGAGCGGTAGCTCTCCGTCCCTGGGTGGCTGCGATCCGCGACATTGTCGCCACTTTCGAGGGGTGCTAGTGGGTCCAGCGGAGTGAGGCACCGCGGATCTGAGCGGTAGCTCGCCGTCCCTGGGGGGGTCGCGATCTGCGAAATTGTCGCCATTTTCGAGGGCTGCTGGTGGGTCCACCGGAGTGAGGCACTGCGAATCTCAGCGGTAGCTCTCCGTCCCTGGGTGGCTGCGATCTGCGAAATTGTCGCCACTTTCGAGGGCTGCTGGTGGGTCCAGCGGAGTGAGGCACCACGCGGATCTGAGCGGTAGCTCGCTGTCCTTGGGGGGTTGTGATCTGCGACAGCGTAGTTGCTTAGCTACTTTCGAAGGCTGGTGGCGGGTCCAGCGGAGTGAGGCACCACGCAGATCTGAGCGGGACCTCGCAATCCTTGGGGGGCTGCGAAACTTGTCGCCACTTTCGAGGGCTGCTTACTCCTTCTCTCTCTTGATTTATCATCCCCTCTTGCTCCTCATTGTCCTGACCCACCCACACTGACGCGATAGCCCGTGGTCAAGGAGCCCCATCCTCCCATCGCTATTGTTTCATTACTTCACATGAACACTATTATTCCCTTCCCCCGAAGATGGCCAGTGAGCTGCCCGCCACCCTCCACGTATGGTTACTCACATCGGATTTCCAAGATTGATGGATTACACGTTTTTTTCAGTCGGAACTGTTTCGGTGTCTCAAAATGGTGTTCCTGCGGCACCTTCAGCCTCATGTTAGGATCGGCGTTTTGCCACGTTGTTTAGCATGGCATTTTTGCCCCCGCGGTCTGCTGTTGTGGGTCTGAGTGCTTCCCCATTGTTGTCGTTCCGCTCATTTCCCTTTCCCCGCCTTCCCCTGGTCACCCCGCTCCTCCCTCCTCCCGCTTCTCCCACTCCTGCTCCTGTTGCTGTTGCTCCTCTTCGTCATCCTCCTTTCTCATCCTCCTCATCTTCTTTCTCCTGCTCAGCATCCTGCGAATTCGCCACCTCCTCCTCCGATGTACGCACCTCCCCTTCTGTGCTTGCGGCTGACACGATGGGGCCCTTTTGGGTTCCAAGTCCACTATGAGATCCGTCAGCGGATAGAACACGGCGCAATGGGACGGGATACGTGGGCGTGGTGCGGGTGCGGCTGGGTGCGGGTCGCGGGGCCCTTACGAGCAACCCTTCCGTCGGGTGCAGGATAGTGCTGAAGGTTGCGGGAGGTTTGAACAGGTGGGCCCCACCACGCACCATGGCGGCGACACCAGCGTACGGTCGAAGGACGTACACGTTGGTTGCGCCGAGGGGTGGTCCTTCAGACCTTCCGAGCCCAGCGCGATGTGTGTGGGCGTGGTAGGATGTCAGATATGGGGCGAGCTCGCCTCGCTTGCTCTCCTCCTCTCCCCCCTCTCCTTTTCCTCTTTCGAATCTGCGGGCGGACGGACGGACCGGCACGACGACGACGACGACGCCGTCTGGCGCCCCGCGCACGCGGCGGGTGCGCCGAGGCGCGCAAGAAGGCCAGCGAGCACGGGGCGGAGATCGAGACGAAGGTGACGGAGCTGGAGGACGAGCTGGACAAGGAGCCTTGCCTGGACGAACGGAGAGGACGAGGGGGTGGAGGATGGTGGGGGAGCGGGGGCGGGGGGGGGGAGGGACAGGCAGTGCGGGAGGGGGGTGACGGTGATGATGGGGGGGGATGAGGGATGGGGGATGATGATGATGATGATGATGATGATGATGATGATGATGATGAGGAGGAGGAGGAGGAGGAGGAGGAGGAGGAGGAGGAGGAGGAGGAGGAGGGAGGAGGAGGAGGAGGATGATGATGAGGAGGAGGAGGAGGACGAGGAGCCGGCCGCCAACACCTTCGTCAGCCATGGACCAGAGCATCATACCTGGCACTCGGGCAAGGACCCTCATCGCATCGACTACGTCATCATCCCCAAGGGCTACATAGACTCCATCGAGGAGTGCGCCGTGCTCTACGGCATAGACAGCGGCCAAGACCCAGAGACCAAGGACGACCACTATCCAGTCAAGATGCAGCTTGCCTACCAGATCGTCTCGTCCGTCACCAAAGGAATCCCGAAGTTAGACGAAAGCAAGCTAGCCGACGAAGGGTGCCGCAAAAAGTTTTGCCAAAAACTAGACGAGGTCAAACACCCGCCCTGGGACACCAACCTCAACGAGCACCTCACCATAGTCACTGAGAAGATCACGGAGGCCGCTTACGAGTGCTTCCGCTCCAACAGCCGCACCCCGCACAAGCCCTACCTCACCAGGCGGTCCTTTGCTCTTCTGCGAGTTCGCCGCTCGGTACTCAAGACGACGCGGATCGCCAAGAAAAACGGGATTGCCAGCCACTTCGGTGACAAGAGGCTACGCTACACGGCAAAGATCATCGCGAGGGAAGCCCTCCTGCCCGACCCCTCAGATGCGAGTGCCCTGGCCGATCTCAGCGACTACGTCAAACTTGTGGTGGCCTCTATCATACTCAGCACTCCCAGCCTAGCGCCCCACGTCGTGGAACCCGACGATGCCAACACCGCGCGCAGCGCCCAGCACTACTTTGACGCCCTTCTCCTATTCCTCAGGACGTCTAAGTCGACCCTACAGAAGAGGATCACGACAGACCGCGACGACTTCCCTGAGAGAACCGCCGGCGAGATGGGTGCAGCGATCGGCGACCACGCCCCCCGTTTGGAGGCCCTGTACGCCAAGCGACTACTGGCCTTCGGAGGAAGAAAGTCAAAGAAGCCGCCGACGCCCATCATCCGCACCAACGACGACGGGGAGCCCCTCACCAAGAAGAGCGAGATCGCCGACCACGCCCTAGCCTTCCACGGCAAAGTCGAGCAAGCTATTGCCACGGATGCAGACGGGGTAGCAGCCGACTACAACAAGAGGACCCGCCACGCAGGACCAGGACCAAAGATCCAAACCATAATACCCAAGCACCAGCTGACCAGCCAGCTCGCCGCCGCCAAGCGAGGCCGCCGAGGAGGCCCTGACCAGCTCACCGACGACATGTCCAGAGCCAGCCCTGAAGGGGTGGCTCGCCTGCTCCACCCCGTCCTAGTCAAGACCCACTTCGAGAGCACCGAGCCCATCGCCGCCAAGGGAGGGTACTCTACGCATTTCCAGAAGGGGCAGGGTGCCATGGAGCTCCAGAAATAATACCGCGGCATCCTGCTCAACAACACCATCGGCAAGATGCACAGCACCTTCCTCCGATCCCGTGTGAAGGGCCTGCTGCCGGAGCTACTAGAAACAACCCAATGCGGCGCCCGACCCAAGATGGCCACGGATTTCATCACTCACACCAGCCTCGCCTTCATCAGCGACTGCCAGAGGAGACCAAGATCATGCAGCATCACCTTCCTGGACCTCAGGGAGGCCTTCCACTCCGTAATCAGGGAATTCTGCATGCAATTGCCGACCACCGCTGATGAGCTCAACGAGCTCATCGAACGGATCGACATTCCCGACTTCATCAGACCAGCTCTAAAGGAACGACTCCAGCAACCCGCCTACAACAACCAGCGCATCGACGACGAGCAGCTCTGCCACATGATCGCAGATCACCACGCCTCCAACTGGACGACAGCCAAGAGCGCAAGGCACTACCAGCCGCCTCGGACCAGCACCCGACCTGGGGTACCATACTCGGATTTCGCCTTCAACATACACTTCGCCATCATGCTGAGGGCAATCGACCAGGCAGTTCGAGAGGAAGAGGCCCACGGCCAGCAGACAGGCGGACACGAGATTGAGGCACGCAGCGAGCCTCTATTATCACCAACCCCTCACGAAGGAAGCGCGCTCAGAAACGTGTCCTTCGTCGACGACCTCGCCGACTACAACTCGACCGCCAGCGCCAACGACCTGATCAACGCGACAGCTCTGGCAGCTGCCAGGCTCTGCACAGCAGCATTCCAGCATGGACTGAAGCCACATCCTGAAAAGACTAAGGCCATCCTCATGCACTACGGCGCGGGGGCCAAGCAGGAGAAACAGCGGATAGCCAAGGAGGGCATCACATACCTAGAACAGGACGGACTTGCTATCAAGGTGCAGCTGGCAACGCAACAGAAGGCCCTCGGTACCATCATCTCGGCGGGCGGGGTCATGGGGCCAGAGATCTGCCTGGGGGTCAACCGTGCACTTGGTGCAGCTCGGCTTCTAGAGAAGCAGGTCCTCCGCCGCAAGAAGCTCTCTAAGAAGGCCAGGGTCAAGCGCGTCCATTCTTTTTCGACATCCACGCTTACCTACAACCGCCATGTCTGAACAACCTGACCCAGAAGGACCTGAAGCACATTTCCGCTAAGTACATGGGCCCATGCCGAGTCGCAGCTTCACCACCCAAGACCAACTCGCCCGACCAGCACATCTCCGAGGCCGAGGCGATCGCCAAGCCAGGGGTGCCCGACTTCATCACCCACCAGTCGATCGCGTGGCGACGATACTTGCCCAGGTTCCTGAGTAATGCTCCAGCAGTCCTACTTCAGCTACCCGACGGCCAGCGCCAACGAAAGTGCGCATGGAGCCGCCAGCTCAAGCAAGACTTCGACTTCCTGCGCACGTACCTACCAAAAGAGAGGTGGCCCAGCCAAACCCAGCACGACCGCGGCATCATCAACTGGGCCCGACAGAAGCCGAAGCTATTCACCAACGCGGCGAAGGCAGCTTCGAAGGCATACATTCTCCACGCTCGCGACCAAGCTCGAGGCGCCAAGCTTCAGAAGGACATATTGATGACCTCGGCAGATCACACAACTGAAGTGACGGACTTCTGCGACGACATGAACAACCAGAAGTACGTCTGCTACGCCTGCGGCCGAGTCGCCTCCAGACAAGGCGTGCTAATCCATATGGGCAGGGACCGTCCAGACCATGAAGACCCGCGCTCCTGGGCGACAGGTGCCGCGTGCCGGTGCTGCCAGACCGAGCACCACTCCTCCGAGGCTCATCAAGCACTTATCGGCGGCTCACCGTTGCCGCAAATCCTGGCATGCCTGGCGCGCCCAGACGATGGAGCCTCTTACGGAGCAGCACATAGCAGATAACCTCGCCGCCATCGCCGAGGCCACAAGCGCCGACAAGAAGCAAGGACGACCCCCAACCTTCAGCGACAAGCCAGCCTGCCCGTGCGACGTCACGCCGCTGCCTCTCCTCGAGAAGTCGCCCGTCCTACCCAAAGCATTCGCCAGGCTCGAGCCATCGCCAAGCAGACCACCCGCGAGCTCGCCCGCAGAACCAGCCGAGCGCCAAGAAATCGTCTTCATCACCGACCGCCCTCGATAGGCCGCCGTCCTCCAACAGATCATGGCCAGCAACGGGATCACGAGCATCAGCGGACTGGACTGCACGCAGATCGCCATCCCCAGCGATGGCCATACCTCAGAACTTCCGACAGTACTTCGGCGAGCACAACGCAGGATCTTACATGGCGAGGTAGCGGCCATCTACGTAGAGTTCCCACGACGTACCTGGTACCTACACGATGCAACCGACGTTCTAGGCAGCAGTGCAAGCAAGCGGCGCACCCCAGAGGCACCTTGGGGAACGCCTCAAGTCTCCGAAACCATCGCCGACGAGATATTCGCCGCCAACAACGTCACACGAGAGGTCTTGCGTATGATCTTCATGGCGACCACTACCCAAGTACCATTCGTAGCAGCCATCTCTGCCGAGTCGATCATCCGACAGACCCCAGAATATCGGTACATCGCCAACCTAACGACCGTCTACGAGACACCACAGCACCATGCAGATCCTCGACAACGGCACCCGCGACGACCTCCGCAACATAATGCACGCGGCAAACGAAGAGGAGATCGACTTCACCATTGCCGACCTGCTCGACGGCAACATTGTGGCTGGATGGGGCCTCAGAACCGCAACCGCTGCTCCCACCAGCCAGAACCTGAACACCAACGGCGCCTACTACATAGAACGAGAGGACGCAGTGCCGCCTCATGCCGAAGACGAACGCCACGAATAATGTCACCGACGGCAAGTTCAAAGGCGCCAGGACGCACGTCCTGAGGAAGCCCCGGGTGCGTGGGAAACACCTCAGGCAGCGTCGCCAAGTTTTGCAAGAGGCGTTCGGACGCAAGTCCTGGGGAAGCCCCGAATGCGATAGGCACAAGTCGCCACGGTTTGTAGTATTGCTGAAGGCAGCGGCAGCTCGTGCAAGAGGTCAGCGGGTACTTGCGAGCCGCATCACACACCCACTCCACTCTTGCCAAGCACCACCGACCAGCTACACCCCACGACCCAAGGTACGACCTACCACACCACGCCACAAGTCAACGCTGCCCTGGCGAGGCAAGGATCAAACTTCGAGACGGGCCCGAAGGGTGGGGGGGCAGGACGAGTACTGCCCGCGCCTACCAGGGGGGATGGTGAGGGGCAGGGGGGGGGGGGGTAGGACGGCCACTACCCGCGCCCCCGCGGTCCGCCCTAGCTCGCCACCCCCCCCCCACCCCCATGGCGAAGGAGGAGCTTACCCGATCGCCCAAGCGGCGAAGCAGAAGGCAGCCGAGACATCCCCCACCGACGACAGCAGCAAGCACCAGGCCTGGGGTTCGCCCCCACCGAGGGCACCGTGACCCCTAGCCATAGCGGGACGAGGTGGGGCCGCCACGAGCCCCACTTGAAGTCGGTGCATGGAGGCCTCTCATGTGCGCCCATAACCCACGCCACAACCCCAGCAACAATACGCCCTCCTTACGACCTTACCATAGACACTCAAGACGACCATCCACAACCTGTGGGGCCCACCACCGACCGATCACCCACCCCGCAACCACCACCCATCCAACTACCATCACCACCTCGATACCACCAGCCCACTGAAAGGAGGACAGGAGCAGGGTCCTCAGCAGTGCGGCACGACTCAATCATGACTGTGCCCGCTGAAAGGAGGACAGGAGCAGGGTCCTCAACAGCGAGGCTCGACGAGCACGCCCTGGAGACACCGAAAAGGAGGACCGGAGCAGGGTCCCCAGAACCAATCTCCAGCAGGCACGCCCGCAGAAAGGAGGACAGGAGCAGTGTCCTCAGCTGCGGGGCAGTGCAAAGACAAGCAACCCCAGAACCTCCACCTCATCAACAGCAATCACCACCTCGACTTGACCAGCCCGCTGAAAGGAGGACAGGAGCAGGGTCCTCAGCAGCGAGGCGTGGTGAGCCTACCACAACCTCAGCTGGAAGGAAGACAGGAGCAGGGTCTTCAACAGCTCTGAAGATCGTGAATGCGAGGGGGCCGCCCACAAGGAGGACAGGAGCAGGGTCCTCAGAAGCGGCGCTCCGCATGCACGGCGTCTCAGAGGAGTTCACGCAAAGCGAAGGAGGCGGCGCGCCGTGCGCCGCGGCGAGGCCGTCCCCAGCCCTCGGGCCGAAGGGGGGAACGGCCCGCCCCCCGTGTAACATGCGGGGGCCGCCAGCTCAGCCGAGCTGCCCAGCGGCTAGAGAAGGTCGGGCGCCCCCCCAGCTCGCGAGCAAAGGAGGGGCGTCCGTCGCAAAGAAGTTCGAGGAGGACCAGTTCGGGGCCCACCTCAGGCCGTCGGACTGACGGGCTACGCCGCGGCGGCCGCCGCCGCGGCTCAGAGCCCTCACTGAAAGGGTTCACTGAAAAGGAGGAGGAGCAGCGGCTCAGCGGAAAATTAGAGGTTTCCGCATATTTGTGGTAAGACGTTGGGCCTCGTGACGCCTCAGGAAGCTTCCCAGGGCTCTCCAGAGACCTGGGGCCTCGCCGGGAGGAGGAGGAGGAGGAGGAGGAGGAGGGAGGGAGGGAGGGTATGGTATGGTATGGGTTTGCGATAAACGCCTGGTCATGCCCACAAAATTGGCCGAAATCGAAGTCGGCACCCGACTCGCACTCATCGGCGTTGTCGGGATCGCCTCGCTCGAGGGTGAGGCGGCCGAGGTCTCGGACATACTCGAGCTCGTCTTCGCACAGCCCGAACGCCCTCAAAAGCTCGGCCTGTCCGCCTGCTCCCAACAACCTCCGACCCCGACTCTTCGGGCCTGGGGGTGGGGCTCGGGGGGCGGCCGCAGCTCCGCCTGGGTCTCCAAGTAGTCGCGGACCTGCGGGAGAACTCCGTGGGGCCGTCCTACCTTCGCGTGAGTCACCCTGCGCGGTGGAACGGGAACTCTCCTTTCTTAATTCGCCTCAACTGGTCAGACCCTCCAGCCTTCCTCTGCTCGCTTCCGCACCAGTTCACAAGCCTTGGCATAAGCTTGCCGTCCGACGATACCGTCCCGCAGCGGAGGCAGAAAACAACAGACGACACAGGGGAAGTGCGGTCAAGGACGTCAGCTTGCAACAAAATGTAGCCACGCCACCAGAAACTCGCAGCCGCATGCTCCTCCCACCCGTCACCCGCCCCGTACCCGTCCAGAGGATCGCTAGTTTCTGGCTCCCCTGGCCTTGGAGCCTCATCAGGGTCAGGCTCGGGGGGCTCGGACGGCTCGACGAAGGAAGGAAGGAAGGACGGAAGGACGGAATGAAAAATGGAAGGAAGAAGCGGAGGGAAGTAGGGAGGGAGGGAGGGAGAACGGGAGGAAGAGGAATGACGGGGGAGGAGGATGATGAAGGGGACGGGGGAAGGAAATGAAGTATTGGGAAGATGTTTATGGATGAGGAGGAGGAGGAGGAGGAGGAGGAGGAGGAGGAAGTGGAGGAGGAGGAGACTTCGGACGCGAGGGAGTACTACAGCACCGTTCACGCATGCTGGGTTTGCTCTGGTCTCCCTCCGCCTCCTCGCCCGCCCCGCGCGCTCGCGCGGGCAGGAGCGCGGGGAGACCAAGCGCCTCCGTGCGACGCTGGGCAAACGCGACGACGAGATTAAGCGGCTGGAGGACCAGAGGGACAACCTCGAGGACGGCGAGGAGGAGGATGAGGACGGCGAGGACGAGGAGGAAAGAGGAGGAAAGAGGAGGAGGAGGAGGAGGAGGAGGAGGAGGAGGAGGAGGAGGAGGAAGTGCGGCATCAGTGGGCGCCGCGGGTCGGTTCGAATATGAAGATGCCCCGCTGAGGAGGAGGAAGGATTGGGAGGATTGGGACGAGAGAGGGACGATGAGGAGGGAGGAGGAGGACGGGGAGGGAGGAGGAGGGAGGAGGGAGAGGACGGGGGGGAGGAGGAGGAGTGAGAGGGACGAGGAGGGAAGAGGAGGAGGAGGGAGGATTGGGACGAGGGAGGGGAAGGAGCGGGCACGTGGAGGAAGAGCAGCGCGCCAGGTGTTGAACGGGGAGTGGTTCTCGGAGCCCTGGTGGTGTCGCCTTGGGTGGCGAAGGCCCTAGGCAACAGAGCCTGGCGCACCCTCTGAGGTCGGGAGCCTCGAGACGGGGTCAATGCAAACGCGGGTCAGCCAGAGCACTGGATCTTGCAGGATCCTGCAGAGCCAGGGGTGCATTGACTCTGGCTAGCGCGCAGGATCCTGCAGGATCTTGCAAGGCCTGACTGACCAGGGTTTGCATTGACCCGGGTCAGTGCGTCCACGATAAGGCTGAGACTGTTGAAACGTTTCGTTTGCAAAACAGGTACATCTGGGTCTAGGAGGCTCTTGTGTCGGCGGCGGAATCCGAACCCTCCCCTCGTCGATCCACGATTCGGGCAACTCGATGGGCGGCGGAGGCAGGGTTCGGAGTTCGTCGAGCACGTGGCGAAACCCGAACACTACTTCACCTTCCATCGATTCCGAAGAATCGATGGTTGGTGGGGGCAGGGTTCGGATGTCGACACCTACTGTGGCACACCTCAGAATCGAGAAGAACGGCTGCATGAACATGAAACTTCGAAGCCCTGCGCGGATTCTCGGATCGGCGCCGGTCCCCTTTGGCGGCGCCTCCAGCGCTGCCCCTGCCACGCTCCGCACGCCAAGAGGGGAGGTTCCGATCATTGAGAGAGAGCGCGTTCTGTGGTCGCTTGGAGGGGGGGTCTGGAACCCGACCCCCCCCCGCCTGGATGGAGGGGGAGGGGTTCGAACCCCGCCCCCCTCCCTCCCCCTCCTCCCGTACTTCTCCTCTCTCCCTCTCCTTGGGGGCGGCACCGGCGCCCGCCGGCGCCGGCTGGCGGCGGCGGCGGGGAGCGTCGACGAGGGCGACGTTGACGACGATGACGACGACGACAACGCTCCGCCACCGTGCCTTGGTTTTGGGTCAGAGTCCTAATGGATGCCTCTTGGGGTCTCATCGAAGGGATAGGGGCTCTGGATATCTTGCATTACGTAGGCTGCATCGCATACATTGCACCACACATATTGCACAGCATAGACTGCAAGAGCCGACTGTTTGGGTTCCACGTTGGCTAACATTCTCATAATCAAATGCCAGGTTTAACCGACTTCCCGTTTCCAGGGCCACTATTACCGTGTCGATCGCCGACGGCGGTGCGCGAGCGCCGTCGATGTCGCCGACCCATCGTGCAAGCAATCGAAGGATCGGCGTCGCTGTTTTTCGCTCTGAACAGGTCGAGTTGAGACAACGGCAGCTCAAAATCGGGTACCCAGGCCCCTCGCCCATCGCACCAGTCTTCCGAGCTGCCTCCAGTCTTGGTGACGAGGGCCACCCACGAGCGCCAACTACCGCTGTCTCAACTGGCCCTTCCCTGATTGCACGCGCCGCCCAGGGGCACCTTCTCCCACGGGAGGTCCTTCGAAACCAAAAGGAACCCACACCGCTTCTCCCCGGACCTCGTCGGTGCGCTCTGGCCAAAATTTCGAGGCGAATCCAGCGGTGGCGACGGCGGCCTCCCAGGAGGCCCAAAAACGCGAAAGCGAGGCAAAGGCAGCGGTATCGATGCCGTTTCCGCCTCCTCCGACCGTCGTCGATCAGCGCTGCCGACGCCGCCACCAGCGCCGCCGTCGGCGCGCGGGCGCCCGCAGGACGGGAACCGCCGCGACGCCCAGGCGGCGACACGACGACGACGGCTTAACCGGTCGATCTTCCGATCGATCGTGGGGGCCGTCGGCGCCGCCGCGCCAGTGCGCGGGCGCCCGCAGGACCGGAGCCGCCGCGAGGCCCCTGCGCGCCAGGAGCGGGACGCCGGGCGCGGCCGGCGGAGGCGCGCGTTTTTTCGCTGCCCGGTGGGAGCTGGCTGGGGGTCTGAGGTGGCCCAGCACTGGCTCTGGCCTCTGGCGAGCACTGGTTCGAGGCTCGGGGCTCGCGAAGGTCTCTGTTGCCTCTGTGTGCCTCCAGGGTCCGTTCTCGGGCGCCAGCGGCTTCAGGAAACGGGCGCGCGGCCAGATGGGCCCCAGGAGGGTTCCTGAAGCCGATCTTGACTCTTTTTTTCTCAGGGTCCATCCAGTTCAGAGCCTCTGGCCGCCTCCGGCCCCACGGAGCGACCGCGCGAGCTCGGGTCGACGATCCTCAGAACGTGTGTCACGGCAGGTTCGTGTCGTGCCGACGCGGCGGCAACCCCGCCGTGGGTGTCAAGGTTGACCGCCGCCAGTGGCCCAGAATCGGCCAATATGGAACGACGTAGCGACCGAAAAACAGCCCATCACTCAAGCAGGTTGAACGATCTACGCGTTGACAGAAAACAACGCCAGGGTCATTACGACACGAATCGCTGCCCAGAGTGTGTGTTGCCCCGTTCAGTTCCGCTGATAGTACGCAGCCTGTGCCAGCCCTCATAACACCGCCAGCATCTTTCTGAAGGGCTTCCTGTGGACAAGCACACATTGGCACGAACACACGGTCTGAAGGTCATCGATGGGCGGCCCCCAGGCAGTGCGGTGGCGACACCGTGTTTTGAGTCAGCGGGGATTCGGGGTGGCAAGAGAAGTTTCACAGGAGGAACAGATACCGATACAGCTGGAGATTCCTTGTCACCACGGCTGGATTGGCTTTGAAATCTCAGCCAGAACGCATCTTGGGAGAGGCCCAGGTGATTGCATGCGCGTCCCTTCAAAGCGAGAATGGCGGCGAGAGCAGTCAGCGGCTCTGTAATGTGCTGACCCTGAAGCAAGCGGGTCTGTGAGGTGAGCATCCTTTAACTTGGAGCCAGCTTGGGGGGCTGAGGTGGCCCAGCATTGGTGATGACTGCCAGCAGGAAGGAGGGGAGGAGGTTTCAGGGTCTAGGTTCGAGAGGGCTTTTTCCTTGTCCTACCTCTGGGGACCCTTTTCGGGCCCCGGGACCGCCAAGCACGGATTTGGCGTGAAAAATTGCTTCAGATGGACCCAGGAGGAGTCTGGGGTCTTTTTTGGGCGTGTTTGCATTGATCCCGCTCGTCTTGATTGATTTTCCCGGGGGGCCCATCCAGCTGCCGCTTCCAACACTGGCCGATTTACCCCCGTAGATTGGATGTAGGCTGTTCCCTCCGGCATTCGCGGGGCCTATCGCCAGTTGGGGTGGTGGGATGGTGTCTCTGAGATGCTATGGCCCCGTGAGGATGGGAATAGGTTCAGCGATACGGACGAAGTGTAGGCGCAGATGAGCGATGGCCGGTCACGGTGTGACAGGCCGCCTGTACGCCGGCATTGCTGGGCTTCAGTGGCACCCTCTGCCCCCGGGATGGAGAGCGGAGGTAGAGGGAGGGAGGGATGCATGGAAGGGGCGGAGAGGGATGAGGGCGGGGGAGGCGGGATTGACTGAGAATAAGCAGGAAGGATGAGGAGGATGAGGAGGATGAAGAGGAAGAGGCGGAGGAGGAAGAGGAGGAAGAGGTGGAGGAGGACCGGAACGATGAGCAAGGAGGAGGAAGAGGGCATTTTGGTCGAGCAGTACTAGTGAACTGGAGAAGGCTGAGGAGGACGAAAACGTTTACGATGGTGATCGAAACGGTGATTGTAATTATTGATCATGGTGGTGAGGGTGATGGTGATGGTGGTAGTGGTAGTGGTTGTGATGAGGATGAGGATGATAATGATGATGACGATGACGATGACGATGATGATGGTGGTGATGATGATGCAGATGATGATGATGATGATGATGATGATGATGATGATAATGATGCTGAGTTTAATGATGATGATTTTAATGATGATGATCATGATGATGATTTTAATTATGATGATGATGGTGGTGATGATGATGATGATGATGGTGATGATGATGATGATGATGATGATGTTGACGGTGATGCTGGTGATGATGGTGATGGTGGTGATGGTAATGCTAATGATGTTGATGGATGCGGAGGACGAGAATAGTGAAACAGAAGGGGATGATGATGAGGATACTGACGACGACGATGACGATGACGATGAGGTCGGCGATGACGGTGATGATGATGATGAGGATGATGATGATGGTGATGATGATGATGAGGATAATGATGAGGATGAGGATGAGCCTTATGATGGTGATTATGCTGGTGATGGTGTCGATGATGATGGTGATGATGATGACGATTAGGTTGAGGAAGAGGGTGAGGATGATGATGCTGATGCTCATTCTGATGATGATGCTGATGGTGATGAATATGATGATGCTGAGTATGATGATTATGCTGATGGTGATGATGATGCTGCTGCTGATGATGATTGTGATGCTGGTGATGATGCTAATGACGATCACTATAAGGTTGATGAAGATGATGATGCTGCTGCTGCTGCTGCTGATGATGATGATGATGATGATGATGCAGATAAGGTGGATGTGAGGACGGAGAATGGTAATCGATTTCATCAAATGCGCTAGTCCAAATGACTGCCAGCTGTGTGAGAGGAGTACTGCAAAGGTCCGCGGTGTGTCCGCCAAGTCTATGGGAGATTGCGAGGTCCCGTTGTCAAGCTCGAGGGTATCATCCGAGTCTTGGCTTGGACCCCGTGTGTTTACGGGAAGACCGCTGGCACCTCGTTTCAGGCTTGGGGGCAGGGGACGAACGCATTTAGGATAACGAGGACAGCAATGAGGACAGCCCAAATCAGGCGATGAATGTTGGAAGAGGGTGATAGATAGATGCTTTCGATGCTCTCCCCAGTCTCTGCGGCCCTTTTCGGAGGGCCGTCCTTTCCCCGCATCGGAGTCCAATGCTGGCACGCTCCACCCGAAACACCCCCGCAACTTCTCCCAACTCTCAGCCGCTGCGCCTGCTTGGCATCGAACTCAAGCAACACTTGGAAGGCGAGGATGGCAGGCGAGGAGTAGTGAATGCGTGAGGCCATCATTATCGCTACAACCGTACCACGGCGCGTGCATGCACGTGTTTTGCAGAGTCATGTTCTAGTTATGTTCCGCTATGTTTGGGGCCTCTCGAAGGTCAGTTGCCCCCGAAGTTGAACCCCGCAGCCTATTGGTCATGGTAGCCCGGAGAATAGTGTGGACTTCGTATGCTCCCCCGTGGCTCGTGATTTCCAAGTTGGCAAACAGGTTGTTCATCTTGATCTGCTAACCCGTAAGCTCCTAGACGTGCTCCTCGATATGGGTGCTTCCACTCTGCCGAAGCTTTACTAAGGCCTGCAGCTGCACCTGCGTTTCCTCCTGCTCGTCGAACTCGCGTAAGAACGAGAGAGGTGAGGAGCGCCCGCTGGAGCTCCATCTGCTCCTGCACTTTGTCTATATCTTGACACAATCAAGGTCTTCAGTGGATCCCTTGCTTAGAGCGTGCTGCTCTTGATGCTGGGTGGGATGTTGCTTCGGCTGCCTCAGCAGCTCCCTGGACGAAATGATCGTGATCTAGTCCTCCTCGCTGTCCCAGCGGAGCGGTCAAAGCATGCTGTGATGCTTCAGCAGGTTCTTGCACTTGCGATGCCTCCTCGTGCTGTCCGAGGGGGGGGCCTCATCGACACCAGACTGCGCGCGCTCGTCCATATGCTGCTGCTGCATCGCGTCCGAAGCGATGGCGGGCTTCTGCGCCTCGTGAGGCCGATATGCTCTGACTGCGTCTTCTCGGGGGCGCGATCCTCTGCTGCTGGCCTCGGGCGTGCTCGTCCACGTCCGAGGGCGCCACACCCCGAGGGCCAGCGCCGCACTTCCGGAGAGCGCCGCGTGGCTCGGCTCCGTTCTTGTGCACCGCACCCCCTTCTTCTCTGGGTTGGTGTGCTTCTCGTCGCTCGCCAGGCGAGCGACGAAGGAAGTCGGGTTCGCCTTCACTGGCATTGTCGCGTAAGCGGTCCGCGTGAGGTCGCGCGTGAGCGACCTCGTTTACCATGCGGCGTGCCGCGCTGGCGGCCCGCGTACTGCGGCGTGAGGTCGCTATGCCATCTAGCGTAAGACCTGTTTCGCTTGCACACGGAGGGTGAGGAAGTGAGCGGCTTTCAAGCAAAGGCAGCCGCTTTTTTCTTTGTGCCATGCACCCGTGTTGTTGAGTCCGGCCCCAGGAGCGCCGCCACAGATATCGCCCTCGGGGTGCTGAGACAGCCCAGGACGACTCGGGGGGCCTGTTGAGGCCAGCCCGGACTGCCAGGGGGTGCTGTCTGCGCGCAACCCAAGGCCTTACCAGCGGCACCCGTCTGTCGGCTGGGTTCTCGCAGGGTTGGCCCCCAGGACTGCTGCGCACACAAAACAACGACTTTCCGTCAAAGTCCAGCAAGAGCTCTTCGACAGCTGACAATGCCCGCGGCCTTGCGCGCGCGCAGCTGCCGGCGGGCTCGCGTGAGCCCAGCTGGCTTGAGCCACAGTTGCTACCCGCATACGGGAGTTGTGAGGAGGAAGGAAGAAGAGAAGGAGGAGGCGGAGGTGGAGAAAGAGGAGGAGGGTCAGTGTAAACCGAAGAGTCGTCAACGAGGTCGCAAAAACCGTTTGAAAATCATGAACCGGTAGAAGACAACCGTTTGAAGACAACCGTTTGAACATCCTGAACCGTGTCAGAATACCGTTCTTGGGACTGCAACGCCGCGAAGCAACATTACTGTTGCGTCCTGGCGATCTTAAACCGCGCCAGAACCCCATTCCTACTACATGAACACTGCGAATCAATGTGCCTATTGCGCCTTGGCAACCTTACACCGTGCCAAACCACCGTTCTGGGAAAGCAGCCATCAGGCCATCATAATATTTAGCACATTACTGTGCGCTCGTAAGGGCGGCGCTGAGGCGATCGCCACATTTTGATAATGAACCGACCACTATTCGGACAGCTCTTACGACAAATGTGTGCGGCGTTAAGGCGGGACTCCCATATCCAAAAACGCCCCCTTCTATCCGTTAAGACAAATGCGCGCGGTGCTCAGGCGAGAGCCACATCTTGAAAACGACCCGCCCTCAATCCGTGAAAGTGTTGCAACTTCGGAGCTTCATAATTATAAGCGGTGAGGAATTGTCAGGCGAAACGGCTGGCCCACCTTATCGATACGTCTCGGGGTGCGACAGGTAAGGTTGTTTATAATGAAGAAGGATGGGGGAACAGGAGAAGGAGTAGAAGAAGGAGAAGAACGAGGAGGAGGAGGGCGAGAACGAGCAGGACGAGAAAGAGGACGAGGAGGGAGGATCAGTACGAGGAGGACGAGGATCAGGACGAGGACGATGAGTAGGATGAGGAGGAGGAGGAGGAGGAGGAGGAAGAATTTTGTGCTGGTGGGGCCATGGGGGTGCTGTCAGAACGCAGGCAACCAGCGGCCTCGCGCAAGCGCGATCACGGAAGGACGGGCACCTCCCAGGAGGGGGGGAAGGAAGCCAGAAGGCAGTCCCTGGACCAAACCACCCTAGGCAGCATCCTCATCCTTCGACAGAGGTAGGACTTCAAGGTCTTTAAATTCTTGGTCGAGGGCGAATGAGCCAAAAGGGGTAGGTCTCAGGCCGCTGCCCGCACCCAGAAGCTCGGCCCCATTGTGAGGGTGACAGCCACGCCACGGCTTACATACGCAGGCGGCCCCAAGTCACGGACACACGCGGGCAGCTTCCGTGGCAATCCTGGCCGAACTTCCGTGTGATGCGTTCAGTGTTGTGCCCCGCAAGCGCTGCAGAACACAGAAGGGCCAACCGTCCAAACTCGGTGGCCATTGCTTGGCTTACACGGGCTAGCTCTTAGGATCTGGATGGAGCTTCCGGATCTCAGGCACCTCATGCACCTGAGGCCACCCTGAGAAAAAAACAGACGGGGTCGTGGGCGCCCTCGGGAGGAGCAGCATCGTCGGAGAGCCGAGGGACGATTCGTCGCCCCCTTTCGAAGCCCCACCTCGTGGCGGGTGGCCGACGATAGGTTGGGCCCAGCAGCGCGGATCGTCCTGGCCAGGAGTTTACCTGCATACTGGACCAGCTGGTGAGACTTGATCACCCGATCCTGGGCCACAACATCTGCAGGGTGCATCTGGGAGCCTTGGCGCGCCGACTCGTCGGCTGCTTTGTTGCCGAGGCGACGCCATCTGGCCCTATCGTCGCGGTCATCATCGCGCACGCGCGCATGACCTCGCACCTTGGTGACGGACACCCCCCCCCAAGATCTCGAACGCGGTCCCACACCCCCTCCCATAGGTCGGCGCACGCGAGCAGTGCGCCTGTGGTTTCAGTTCGGCCTTGACACAAGCTCGAGACATACCAATCACAATCGGACAAGTACTCGCATGGCCCTAGACCGACACTGTCTAGAAACATCTTGAACGCAAACAGTCCGGCCACCTTGGAGCTCTGATTGAAACTTGGGAGGGGGCCGCACAGCGAAGCGATCATGTCGAGCCCGCTCGAATTTATTTGGACAACTCCCCGCCTGCACGGCGCAGTCTGGGGTCGCTGGCTATCGGCGCGCGACGCGAACCATCTCCGAAACATTGCCCCTCGAACCCGCCCGAGTCGGAACTGACCAGCCAGGGCGCGAGCAGATCCAGCGTGGGACGAGGAAGCCAGGCACGGGGATCATCCGCCACCAGCGCGTCGCACCACAGCGGCCAGTCGGGATGGTTCTTCGCCCCCTCCAGGAGCGAACGTGGAACAAGGTAGTCACGCCGATGAGCCCACGTGCGCGCGCAATCCCCCCGACGCCAGTGACCCGCCGCCCCGGGGCCCGCCCCGCACATGGAGCAAGCAGGGCTATCGCGTAGGCCTACGCTGCGCAGCCTCTCATCTCCCCAAGTTGGCAGCCAAGCACCTGAGCGTGGCCTGGCGCAAACCAGACCGATCTTCCTTCGACTTCTGGGAAAGGAGGGCCTCAGGGAGGCAAGGGTCGCGGGGCAGACTGCTCATGTAGCTCTCCTCGCAGCGGGCCTCATCGAGCAGCCATGTCTCGACCCCCCATTGAGCTATCATCTTTGCATTGCGGGGGCAGTCGCGGCCCAGGTCCCTGGTGCCCCCCTCAGCCGTGCAGATCTTTCCTACGCCCGTCCCGAGGGCCCAGCCGATCCCGACGCCAGGTCGGTAGTGGGCGAGCGTCTGGCCGCGTGGGAGGCGAGGGGGGGCCCTGGCGGCCCTGCGAAGGGCCATCACACTACTCCAGGATCTCTCCGTGACCCCGTCGCCCCAGGTGCTCAGGGGGGCGAGCCCCGGGCTGATCAACTGCTTGCACCTGCCCCTTGCCCTGCGCAACGCCTTGATTTTTGCGCGCCGCCTCTGCACCTTGTCCGGGCGTCCCAGCCGCGTCTGCGTGCCGATGCGCTTGCCGCAGGCGTAGTCGCAGCCGAGGTCTCTTGTCGAGTGACCCCGAGCCTGCATAAGCGAGGGGAACTTGCGGCCCAGCTCCTTGGCCGCCTCGTGGTCATTGCCCGCGAGCTTGCCTTCGTCTCGTTCATCAGCAATCCTGCACCCTGCAGCTCGCTCCTGGCTCTGCGGTACGCTGCGCTGGTCTTCTGCCCCGCCGTCGCCCGCGTCCCCGATGCCTGCACCTGGATGTCGTCGACCACGCTACCTACCCAGATGCCTGGCATCATCGACATCCCGTCGAACGAGCAGCCTGCTACGCGGTCGCGCATGGGCGTCATCAGCTCGAACGCCACCCCGTCGTAAGGGAGCAGCCGCGGCATCGAGTGCAGCCTTATCAGAAACCTCAGCAAGCACTCGTTGGAGCCGAGCCCCGTCGCCCGCTTTCATGGCTCGCGCCACCTTATGTACTCGTTCGCCTTGGACAGGTCCAGTAGGATGGACAGGCGCGTCTTCTTGTTGATCGTGGCCCCCTCCCCCGCAGCAGCCTGTTTCCAGACGCACGCCTCGCAGCTTTGGCCCTCGGCCCCGAAGGTGTAGCTCCGCTTTTCAGGTCCCCCACCTTGATCCCGTCGTATATCGAGGCCACCTGCTCAACGCCCGCATCGCGCCCGGGAAGATGCCGATGGTGCGCTTGCCGCCATCAGGTTTGGGCGGAAGAGCTTCCTTCATGACCCGAATCGCCTCAGATACGCACCCCATCGTCAGCGTGGCGCTCCACGGGGCGCGGAGGGCCTGGAGGGCGCCGTCGTTCAGGCACGCAGACCATGCGCCTCGGGTGGACCACGTCGCAGCCGAGGCCCGTGACTGAGCAGAGGGTGTGGGCGACCCGCCTGTTGCCATCGATGGATGGGACCTCGATCTCGCCAACGTCATTGGGCCACTTGACTGCTTCTATCCCTTCGCCTTGCCCCCGCAGCTCGTGCCAGGGCTTCGCCGCGTCCCGTGTCTCATCCGCGAGGGACTTGGCCGCGCCAGGGCCAGCCGCGGCGCTGGCGCAGGCCCACGGAGCATGCTGCTTGATCCAGCGGAACGCCCTTCGTAGCCCACATTGCGATGTGGAGTCGCGGGGCCAATCGACCCATGCTTTGTGCCTGCGGCGAGAGGCCTGGCTGGCAGCGCGATCAGCGCACGTCTCGAGGTCGTGCGTCGGGAAGTCTGGGTTCTCTTTGCTGAGCTTGTCCAGGCATCGTTCTAAGGACCTCCATGCTTCTCACATCTCGGGCCATCGCGTCTTCTGTGGCAGCGTGAACTTCATGAGGCGCAACTGTAGCCCACGCAGCCGATGTCGTCCCGAAATCGAGCCGCCCCTGTTAACTGCATCCCGTCTCCATCTCCACTCCCGCAGGCGTTGGGCGAGCCGTGGCCAGCGACCCTCCTATGGGTCCGATGCCCCCCGCCCCTTCGTCTGACTGCGGCAGGACACGAGGAGGGCGGAGCTGGCGATCCGCACGCTGGCAGCGCGCCCGCGGCGTCGCCCAGGCTGGTCCACTCCGAAGCGCTGGGCGAGCTCGTCCTCGTACTTCCCCAGCCACTGGCCGAAGGAGTCGTTCAGCTCCTTCTTCGAGGTAGCCGCCTCCGCAGTCGCCTGGACATCCTGCCAGCACGGGGCGGGGGGCTGCGGTCCGATCAGCTGGCCTGACGGGAATACTTTTGCCATGTGAGCTTTCGGCGCCATGAGGGGATTTTGCTGTGTGTCTAGCTCGAGGATGACTCCCTTGTGTGGCGCCACCGGCAACCCGTCGTAGGTGTGTGTACGGCAGCCCCGTAGTTCGTGCTTGACACAGAAATAGTCAATTACCCTCGCACCCGGTGCCGCGTAGCATGTGGCTTAGTCAGGAGCCAACGCAGTGCCTTTCACTGACACGGGCCATCGCGTGCTTTTGAGAGACTCTGGGAGGTTCTGCCAGTCCCCCACCCAGTGCGAACGGGCGCCCTGCTGTGTGGAGGACGTTGCCGATCTGGTACAAGATATCCAGGTTGGTGTCCCCGAGGTCCTTACTGGTGTGCAGGTGCAGCGAGGAGAGGACCAGGCCTTCCTTGGGGCCCAAGTGGGTGGTCCAGAAGCCCTGCCGAGCCGAGCCTGTTGCGTGGATGCCGTCATGCTCGAATCGCAACCTTCGAAACGCCACGTGCGGTCGTGTCAGCAGCCCGACGCCACCCGTGGTGCCGTCACCGTTGCCCGTGCGCCGAGCAGGGTACAGGTCGGCCTTCCAGCCCTGCGCCCTCGCCGCCTTCATTGCCGACTGGATCCTGAACTCGTCGAGGTGGTGCTCCTGGATCAGCGCTGCCATCGCGTCCTCAGGGGTGCGCTCATCCCCCAGTTACGTGAGGGGCGATCCCCACCCCGATGCGTTGACCGTCATGGTTTTGCACGCCTTGCCACGATGCCTATGCCGTCCATGACGCGGTTGCGCCTCGGGCTTGGTGTCGGCTTCCATGTTGTCGCGGTCTGAGGTCTGTCGCGCCTCCTGACTGCGTTTCTCATCTGAGGCCTGCCACGCCTCGCTCGAGTGATCTTGTCCATGTCGCGGTAGCCTGATGCAGTCGCCTGAGGCCACCTTCTGCACTCTTCGGTGGACGTGGTCGTGGCCGAGCAGGTCCCGCTGGACTTCGAAGTGGCGCCCGTCATTCTCAGGGTGGCGTCGCGTTCGAGCTGCGTCCTACGTGGCGACTGTGAGCCCAAGGTGTTCCCTCGCGTGGTGGCTCCCTCAGGACTTTGTCCAGCTGCGCGTGGCGGCGTCGAGCCCGCGGTGTTCGCTCGCGTGGGGGCTTCCTCAGGACTTAGCGTTCTGACGCCCAGGCCGCCGAGCAGGTCGTCGTCGACGTCGCCGCCGAGCCTCCGCCTGTAATGCGCATCCAGGTTGGCATCGTCGCAGTCCAGGGCCAGCTCCGAGACGTGCACTGTGATGAAAGTCCCCGCGCTTCTCCACTACGCCGTGCTCGTCGCCGTCCCAGTCCCACTCCGCCGTCAGCTCCGAAACGTGTGCACTGTGATGGTAGTCCCCATGACTCTACACTACGCCACGCCCCGAAGCCTGCCGCGCCTCCTGCTGACCGAAACTTTCAGGTGCTCGCGATGCCCCACGAAGGTGGCGCCGCAGTCTGGCATCCGAGGCCTGCCACGCCTCCATGACTACTGCGCTGTCCGAGGCCTGCCGCGCCTCCTGAGGATATGCCGCGTGTCCTTGACTGAAAGACGTGGCCGTTGCCCGCGCCCGCTCGAAGCCCGCGTCGACATCTGCTGCGCATCTTGCATGCCCTGGTGAACTGGGTACTACTGCACTTCGTCATAGTCCAACTGGTCACCGTAGTAGCCGATACCGAGCTCGTTGTCCACGAAGAGTTGCCACTGGTGCTTCCTTCGCTGTCCCCACTCTTAGGGTCAGGTCCACGTTCTGCTAGTCGACCTTCCCGCCGACCGCGTCGTCGCCCAGCGCGCCTGAGGCTGCGGAGGTCCCGCCCGAGTCGAGGATCCTGCTCGCGGCCCATGGCATTTTCGCGCATGGCTACCTGGTCGGCCAACTGAGCAGGTCGGCGCATTGGCGCCGCGCGCTGCCGAGCTCTGAGAAAAGCTCTGTCGCAGATGTCGGTGGCCAGGTCGACGGCTGCAATGCGGTAGCGAGCGTTCCTGTCACGCGTGGTTCTCTCGATCACACGCTGCCCCATGTCCGCGCGGGCGAGGTGGTTGGCCACGCGCGGCACGCAGTGCCTCCCCCAGCTCACGCCGTCCTAAACCTCGTCCAGCGCGTGCGGGTGCCAGTGGCTGATGATGCCACGCAGTGCCATACTTAGCTCGCGCGCGTGATCAAGCGCCCATTGTGCGTCAGGACCCATGTCCCTCCAAGGCTCGAAGTCGGGCCCCATGTCCAGCACTTCGTTGTAAAGTAGTGCTTCGTCGTAGCCCTCCGCCATGAGGTTGTCGTCGTCTGCTGGGTCGTCGTCGTCCTGCCGCGTGTCTGCTGCGCAGTGGGCCTTGCCGTTCGCGTCGCGCTGCGTCCTGTCCCCCGGAGGCCCCCCGCTGGCGGAGGCGCGCCCATGCTACTTACGGCACGTTCTGGAGGGGAGGTCCTCGGTCAGGTTCCCGAGGACACCGCCAGCCCCACCTCCCGCGGCCTTAGGGCGGGCCGCTCCTGATGTTGGTGTTGGCTGGTCGTGCGACCAGGCTCCGCGGTGGGGGAGCTCGATCGGGCTGGTGCAGCCTGGGCTCGGGGATATGCATGCGGCAGGGGGTTCATCATCTCCTGCCCTGCTGTCGATGTCGAAGAGCTGACTCTGCGACAGGTCGCCGTCCACCCACGCGCCCCTGCGGTGGTCGGCGATGCCAAGGCCCATCGCCCAGTCACGGGGGGAAGCCGAGGCCGATCGTGCATCCCACAGTGCGTCAGCACAGTGGCCGTCTGGTAGTGGGTGGCCCCCTAGCCATCGAGGCGTTACGTGTTGCAAAATCGAGCGGCCGCCGTCACCTTCAAGTGGCCCGTTGAGGTAGCTGTTCCGTTCGCACGCCGCTCTGGCACTCGACGGAGTAACCCGCCATTGCTGACGTACGTGTTTATGAGGCTGTGTGGCGTTGAAGCCCTTGCTGTCCTGCGTCTGCTGGACCGCGAGACCCAGCGCTGCCGCGGCCGCCGCCCTTCGCCAACCTCGCCCGCGCAGCCGCCAGCACGCCATCGGCAGCTTCGTCTCCGGGTGCCTGAGCTGCGCCGCCACTGGGCCCGCTGAGGGGGGCGCCGCTGCTGCCTGCATCCGTCGCGCTGGTCGCAGGCGACGCTGGCTTTGGAAGAGGTGGAGCCGCTGCCGCAGAAGCCTTCTGAGGCACCTTTGTCTCGCCATTGTCAGCGTCCGTGGTCCTCCTCTCCTCGGCGACCAGGCGGTCCTTGAGCGCCTTCTGCTGCTTCTCCAGCCCCCGCGCCTCCGATGCGAACTTCCGGAGCGCTGCCCGGCATCTTCTTGAATTTACAGAATTGCAGTTCGGCCTTCCTCTAGGCAGCCTCCTCGCGATCGGGCTCCTGGATCTCGCAGTCGGCTGGCACCCCCAGTCCGAAGAGGCCGTCGTCGTCGAGTTCGAGGTCGTGCCCGTCGAGCAGGTGTGCGATGGAGAGGGGCCCCATCTTGCCGCCGTCCTTATCCTTCTCCTGTGGCGGCCCCACCACCTGGTTTGCCAGCGACTGGGCAGCCTTCGTGTGCGCCTCCATGGCCATGTCGTAGCTGATCGATCGCGCAGCCACGTTCTTCTTTGCCACGTCAAGCTTGGCCTGCAGCTCGTCGGCGATGGCCACAGCGCGATCCAGGGCGACAGCCGCCTCGTCCCGTGCCACCATCGCGGCGTCGACGGACATGACTGTGGGCTGCCTGGCCCTGCGCAGGGCGTCGAGCTGCTCCTGGTACATGCGCATGCCGCCCTCGTCGTTGCTGCTCTGCAGCAGGCTGATGAGCTGCACCAGCTTGGCCTCCTCGGGATCGGCGTCGCTGCCGCAGGGCAGATCCTCCGCGTTGCCAAGGGCGAACCGCGCGCGCGACCCATCGCGCTGCCGGCTGCTGATGCCATTGCCGACCTGCCACGGCGCTTTGGCCAACGCCAACTTGTCACGGCGGTCAGCAGAAAGAGGCCGACGAGGAGGAGCTAGCGTGGGCACCAGCTCCTGCTTGCAGTGCTTGCGCCACTGCCACCACGCCTCGTTCTTGCCTCAGCCGCAGTGCCGACACTTGGTGCCCAGTATTTCACTTTCACCACGCGTCCGATTGCCCGCTGCTCCGCGCGCTCCATGCATATGAGCTCGCGGCACCGCGCTGCCTTTGTGGTGATACCTCAGCAGGCGATCGCGAGCCAGCCGAAGACGCGCCCGAGCTCCCGCACGCTTTCGTCGAAGCCGACGATGCCACGGCGGTGACTTGGCCCTCGCGAGGGCCGTCGCGTCGACCGCGGCGATGGGGGCTATGGCACGGCGGACGCAAGCCGAAGGGCAACGGCTGCGGGGCCGCGATGCCAAGCCACCCAGGAGGAGGAGGAGCAGCAGCAGCAGCAGCAGGAGCGGGAGCAGGAGCAGGAGCAGGAGCACGAGCACGACCACGAGCAGAAGGAGGAGGCGGAGGAGGAGGAGGAGGAGGAGCATGAGGAAGAGCAGGAGGAGGAGGTGGAGGAGGAGGAGAAGGAGGAGGAGGAAGAGCACGAGAACGAGGACGAGGAGTGCAGCATATTCGATCCTGGTGGGGGGCCTCAGAGACGCCGCGCCCCGCAGCTGGAGCCGCCAGCGGGAGGCGGGCGGTCGCCGGACCGCGGTCTCTGTCTTGTTGCGTCCTCCCCGCGCCGGTGCTGTTGCTGCTGCTGCTGCTTGAAAAGGAGGAGGATGAGGAGGAGGCGGAGGAGGAGGAGGAGGACGAGAACGAGGACGAGGACGAGGACGAGGAGGAGGAGGAGGAGGCGGAGGAGGAGGAGGAGGACGAGGACGAGGGCGAGGAGGACGAGGAGGATGAGGAGGAGGAGGAGGAGGAGGAGGAGGGGGAGGAGGAGGAGAAGAACGAAGAGGAGGCGGCAGAGGAGGGGAAGAGGGAGGGAGCAGGAGGGCCTCGGGGATCTCCCCAGAGGGGTCAGAGGGCCCCAGCGGAAGCCCAGGGAAGGCCTTCAAGGGGACGGTGGTTAGCCATTCCAACCCATCATGGTCGGGCCATTGCCCGCCATTGATCATCACTTTCTGGGAGGTCGCGAATCGGGCAGCCTCCCTCGCCAATGGAGCGCACCCCTCCACGCGGCTTGGGGGGCTCGGATGGGCTCAGCCCCTAACTTAGCTAATGCCTGTTGCCTACAGCCACAAAGCTGATGATGGGTGGTCAGACGTCTTTGTACAGCTCTCTGGGACTGGTGCGCATCGACCTTCACAAACCTGACCCCCTCCAGGGCCTCCGCCACCTCGGACTACCAGTGACACCTCAGCTGGTTCTCATTGGACGAACCCGGGAGGCGGGAAGCCACAGACACGGTGGACTTGCAATCAATGTGCACCTCAACCCCGTCGGAGGAGGAGGAGGAGGAAGTCCTCCTCCTCCTCCTCCTCCTCCTCCTCCTCCTCATCCTCATCCTCTTCCTCCTTCTCCTCCTCCTCATCATCGTCATCATTATCATCATCACCATCATCAGCATCAACATCAGCATCACCATCACCATCATCATCAGGATGTTGATTGTGGCGATCGCATTGACGAAGCTGATGGTGATGGTGATGATGATGGTGTTCACGATGATTGCAGCTGATGCCGCTGATACTGGTGATGACGAATATGTTGATGATGATGGTGATGATGTCCATGATGATGACGCTGCTCACGATGATGATGCTGATGATGATGCTGATGATGAGTATTACTAAGATTATTATGGTGACGGTGATGGTGATGCTGATGATGTCAATGATGATGCTGCTGATGATTGTGATGAGGCTGATGCGAATGCTCATGCGGATGCTGATGCTGGTGATTATGATGGTGTTAGTGATGATGATGATGATGATGATGATGATGCTGATGATGATAATGACGATGATGATGATGATGATGCTGATCATGGCAATGACTATGATGCTGATGATGCTGATGACGATACGAATGCTGATGATGCCGATGCTGCTGATGCTGATGATGCTGATCATTGTGATCATGATGATGACCACGATGACGATGATGATGCTGCTGGTTATGATGATGCTGATGATAATGACGATGACGATGCTGGGGATGATGATGATGATGATGATGATGATGATGATGCTGATGGTGATGAGGCTGATGCGACTGTTCATGCGGATGCTGATGCTGATGTCGATGCTGATGTTGATGAGTATGATGATAATGATGCTGATGTTGATGATGATGACGACGATGGCGATGCTCATGATGATGCTTATAATGCTGATGATGATGATGACGACGATGATGATAATGATGATGGTGCTGATGAGTATGATGATGCTGATAATGAGGATGATGCTGCTGCTGATGACGATAGTGCCGCTCAGGATGATGATGCTAATGCTGATGATGCCGATGAACATGATTGTGATGATGTTGATGATGGTGATGATGATGGTGAGTGGAGTAGCCGTAACGAGGACTTTCCCCCCACAAAAGAAAATCAACAACAACGTTGAGCACTTGGTAGAAGTTCTGCCTGAAGAACCGACTCCCACCTCGCAAGCTGCAGCCATCATCTCATAACGTTGACGTTGGTTCTGCGAGATGTCGAATGTGACCCAACCGGACTTTGCAGTTACTCGTGGATCCGAAATCCAAGAATTAGCGGGTAGGCTCCGTCGTCGTACAATGTTGAAGCGTGGGATGTGGTACTCGGTGCAAACCGAGAATGACTGTCTGAAAACTTGGCCACGGCGCCCCACAGCGTGAGCAGGGCCGTCCCGTCTGCCGCATTGTCTCCGTCGAAACAGCGCCAGCAATGAAAAGCCCAAGGAGCTTTTGTTGGCGACGGAGAGCGTGCCTACGAACACCACGTTGCATGAACTGGTGGAGGAAATCCGGGAAGGGTCACGGGCACCCTAATTCAAAGGCCTGCGCGGTAGCGGCACGCGCCAGGATGCATTTAGGAGTTTGGTTGACCCAACTCAACTTCTGAGTCGTTGAGTGCGTGGTGGAGTGCATACTCCGAGAAAAGAGAACGAAAACCTCGCCGCATAAGCCACCGAACCCGCAGAGCCCAAACAGCAACATTGACCATCACGCCCAGGCCCAGTGCCAGCAATCATGCCTAGACCTCCGGTTTAAGCGGAGGCCAGCAATCATGCCCAGACGCAGGCCAGCAATCAAGTGTGATGCCATAAGGGTGGTCCTAGGGCCCAGGGACCGCTGCGGACCGTGAGCTCGGCACTCACTTCCCGCTCTCGTGCTCTGTGGAGCGCAAGGGCCCCGTTTCTGGATGCCACTTACCGCAAAGTAGTTTTGTAGACGTTGCGGTCTGGCTTGGACCCGCAGCCATGGCCGTCCAGAGCGGCGTTGGGTGGCAAGGCGCTGGCGCGCCCGCCCGCGGCCCCCAGCTTGCGCCAGAAGCCGCCCACCCCGTTGCCAGGGGTGACCCGATGTTGATGATCGCGATGGTGATGGTGATACGGATGAGGATCAGGATGAGGATGAGGATGCTGATTATGATGCTGATGCTTATGTTGACGCTGATGATGCTGATGCTGATGAAGATGCTGATGATGATGATGCTGATACTGATGCTGATGCTGATGCTGATGCTGATGCTTGTGCTGATGATGCTGCTAATGCTGCTAATGATGATGCTGCTGGTGATGCTACTGATGATGATGATGATGATGATGATGATGATGATGACATGATGATGATGCTGATGACGATGCTGACGGTGATGATGAGGATGCTGATGATGCTGTTGGCGACGATAACGCTGATGATGTTGATGATGCTGATGATGCTGACGCTGATGTTGGTGATGATACTGATGCTGATGATGATAGCGACGATGATGACATTGACGATGTGGATGCCGCTGATCCTGATGATGACGATGATGTTGATGATGATGTTGATGCTGGCGATGATGAGGGCGATGATGGTGATGCTGCTGCTGAGGATGATGATGATGAGCATGATGCTGAAGATAGTGGTTGTGGTGATGATGTTGATTCGGGCGCTGATGATGATTCTGACGATGATGATGCTGCTGAGGATGATGATGCTTATGCTGATGATTATGCTGACGATGGTGATGCTGATGATGGTGACGACGATGGTGGTGATGATGATGATGGTGATGATGATGGTGATTGTGGTGGTGATGATGATGATGCTGCTGCTGCTGATGATGATGATGATGATGATGATGATGATGATGATGATGATGATGATGCGGCTGCTGATTCTGATGATTATGGTGATGGTAAGGAGGATGGGGAGGAGGGGGAGGAGGAGGCGGAGGAGGAGGAGGAGGTTGAGAAAATATGATGATGAGGAGGATGGTGGAGGAGGAGGAGGCGGAGGAGGAAGGAGGTGGAGAAGAACGGGCAGGAGGAGGAGGGTGAGGAGAACGATGGCGAGGAAGAGACGAGGGGGAGAGGAGGAGGAGGAGGAGGAGGAGGAGGAGGAGGCCGAGGAGGAGGAGGAGGAGGAGGAGGAGGAGGAGGACCATGGAGGACCCATATCTCCTCTCGTCGAGGCGGAGTTGCAGGACGGGGGCTTTCGGGGACGTGTTCGGCCTCTGGGGTCCCGCACCGGTCCCCGGGGCCGTCAGAGAAAGTCAAGGCTCGGGATGCAAGGCTGGGTCACGGGGAAGGCGTCTGGACCTCTGGGAGTCCCCGCTGTGAAACCACACGACGTCGGCCTTGACTCCAAGAGGGCTCCAAGACGCTTAATGCCTTTTTTCAAGCGGGCCCTTCTTGAGGGTGAGTTCGACCTTCCCATGGGATCCACGATCGACCATGTGAAGCCTTTCCGCGCTTACTCAAACCCCTCCCTTCATTCTCTCTCCCTCTCTCGTCTCTCGCCGCCTTCTCTCCTCGTCCTCATCTCCTTTCTCCTCCTCCCTTCTGCTCTCTCCTCTTCTCGGCCCCGCTCGTTCTTCCTCTCTGCTCCTGCTTCCTGCCTGTCGCCCTCATCGCCCCCCTAGCCGTCCCCCTTACATCCCTCCCCCGCCCTCCATTGTCATCGTTGCGTCCTCGTCCTCCTCCTCGACGTCGTCGTCGTCGTCGTCGTGGTCGTCATCGGCGTCGTCCGAGCTTCCCCTCCCAGCCGCATCCGTCTTCGCCACCGCCGCTGCCGCCGCGCCGCGCGCGCGCGCCCGAGGACGGAGACCTCGCGCAGCGCCCGCCGCGGCGCTGGCGGCGGGGGCGGCCGCCCTCGCAGCAGGAGCAAGAGCATCGCGCGGGTGCCGCCGACCCAGGGCAGAGGACCCCAGTGAGCTCCCCCCTCTGTGCGTGTGTGTGTGTGTGTTTAAGTGTGTGTGTGTGTGTTCGAGCGTGTGTGTATGTGTCTCTCTCTCTCTCTCTGTCTCTCTCTCTCTCTCTCTCTGTCTGTCTTTCTCAGTCTCGTTATCTCTCTGTCTGTCTGTTTGCGTCTCTGTCGGTCTGTATGTCTGTCGAGCTTGTTTTGTTGATTCCTGTCCTTTCTCATCTCGCTCTTTCTCTCTATCCCTCTCTCCCTCTCTTTCCCCTTGCCTCTCTCTCTCTCTCTCCGTTGTGTCTCGCTCTCTCTCTTTTCTCTCGCTCTTTCTCTCTTGCTCCCTCTCCCTCTATTCCCCAAACAGTGCTTGCACTTCGGGGTTCTTACTTTCTGCTCTTCGGAACTTGCCCTGAATGTCGGTCTGGCGGCTCCGTGGTCGCCGTTGCCGCCTCGTCGCCGCGCGTCGTTTGGGCTTGACTGTCGGTCTGGCGGCTCCGTCGCTGTTGTCGCCGCCCCGTCGCCGCCTCGCAGCGCAGATGTTTTCCTTTCTTAAAGAAGCTCGATTCCACTCCCATCGCCCCCCCCGGGCTTACCAAGCCGGCCCCGCGCATCGCAATTTGCATATGATTCTGCCTCCTTGTTCATTTTCCCGGTGAATTCATACCATCCCAGCAAGGCCAGAGTTCGCCCCTCCCCCCCCTCATCCTCCTTGCAAAGAATGGGACGACGTGCACGCGCGCGTCGTCGCGCGCGCATGCCGACTTCTTTCAAACAGCGATGGATTCGTACGGATTGCAATCGAGAGTCGCGGCAGCATGTAAAGCACACATGCTTTCGCAACAATGGTTTTCAAAAAAAGCCAGCGCCCGCGCTCTTGCGAATGCTTAAGAAAACCATGGGTGTTTCAGCATGTCCATACCATGCTGACAAAACGACCTTTCGCGTGCGCGTGTCGAACTCGCTCGAACGCCCTTGTTCGCGTGCTGTCGCAAGGAACCCTTTGCAACAAACGGGACGACGTGCACACGCGCGCGTCGTCGCGCGCGCATGCCGACATCCTTCAAAAGTCTCAGGTTCCGCAAGCATGTCAAAAACGAGTGTCCTGAACACATATAAAGCACATGGTTTTGCAGCATCCGTTTTCAAACAAGCCTGCGTTCGTGGTCTTGTGGGTTCGTAAGCAAACCATCGGTCGCTCAACATTTTCATTCTGCCAAACTGGTCTCTCGCGCCGCAGGTCGAACTCACTCGAACGCTCTGCGCGCGTAGTGGGGCGGGGCACGATCTGTGTAAAGTACCCACGCGGGCCGCCCGCGCGCGTCGGCCGCGCGCGCATGACGAACTCTTTCAAAAACCTTCGTCGTTGACGCGAGGACATCGTCATCGTTACTGGCGGGCGTGATCAGCATCGGCGCCGTCATTGGCCGTGCCGTCGTCATCGCCACCATCGTCACCAGCATCGCTACGCTCGTAATCGTGTCTACCGTTGCCGGCGTCCCCATCATACCACGCCCGCCCAAGTCACCGTTTCGCATTGAAGTGCCCGCTGGAAACTGCCCAGTGGTCAGCGCCACCGCGGCCGCGTTGGTCGTGCCAATCTAACTGGCCGCTGTGCTCGCGAACGTGCGCGGGCTAGCGCAGCCACAGAGATGCACCAGCCAACGCCAAGCACTCATGGCAGTCGCCGCCGCATGGTTTAGCAAACCAAGTTGCGGGGGGATTGGTGGGATGTTTGCAAGGGCGCGGAATGTGTCAACCCGTTTGTGAAAATCAATTGCGCAACATATATTGCGTCTCATAGGTTGCCTCGCATTGATCGCGCCAGATGTTTTGCAACACCTAGGTTGCACCACGTAAGTCGCACCACATCGATCGCACCACGTAGAGTGCACCTTAGATACGGCACCACATAAATTGCACCACGTAGAATGCCCCGCACAGATTGGCCATCGTATATTTCGCTACGTCACTCGCACAACGTAACATCGACTACATACATCCCACACCACACATGACGCAACATAGATCGTACCACACATGTTGCACAACATGCGTATGTATACATATATATATATATATATCATCATCATCGCATATTTCTTTCAGAAAAAATCTCCCCACACCCAGGCCCAGGGGTGATCCTGCCCCATCGTCCGTCCAAAATATGAAACTATACCATCCTTGGCGAGCCGGTATCTCCCTCCCGCCACCCACAGTTGAGGAAATATCAGGGGGGAGTCGTTTGTGAGTCAAACGCGAGGAGATCTCAGGTGGGAGCCCCCTCCCTATGGGACCCGCAGATCATGTTACTAATTCGAGCGGGTCGTCCAAATCCTGTAACTGTCGTCGCTTGGGCTCCTGAGTCCTGGAAATGGGGGAAGTATCAGGCGGGAGTTTCGTTTGTGTGCGAATTGTGGGGAAGTCTCAGGCGGGAGCCCCCTCCTGATGGGGCCTGCGAAGAAGTCTCTGGCGGGACCCCCCTCCCTATGGGGCCCGCAGATCTTCGTATTTATCCGAGCGGGTCATCCAGATCCTGTAACTGTCGTTACTTTGGGGATCTTTGGGCTTGAATCGGAGGTCGGGGGGCGAGATCACAGTGAAACGGAGACCCCCCACCGGGGAATCGGTTTCGGTTTCGTGTTCGTGTCGCGTTTGCGGGCGAGGCGAAACTGCGCGTGATCCCCCTGCAGCTAGGCCGAAGTAGGAGCGAAAGTCTGGGTGCCCGTCCGCTGGTGGCCGGTTGGGCCAGGCGGTGTCCCGGGTGTCCCGGGTGAGCGAAATTCCGTGGGCCCGGCGGTGTCGTGGGTGTCTCGGACCGAGTCCGTTTCCCGTCCGCCGGTGGCCGGGAGGTGTCCGTGTTGGGCCGGGCGGTGTCCCGGGTGTCCCGGGCGTCCCGGCGGTAACGCATGTCGTTAATTTAATTGTTTTCGGCGCCTACGGCGGTCTTTCTTATCCAATCCAGCTTATCTTATCTCATCCAATCCAACTGGCCCAATCCAATTCATTTTACCTTATCGAACCATATCGTCCCATCTTATCTTATCCCACCCAATCCAATTCACCCAACCCATTCCATTAATTCATTTGTTTCAGCGCCTGCGGCGGGCCAACCCAATCGATCATATCTTACCCAGTCCACGTCTTACAATCCAACCCATCTTATCTTATCCAATCCATCCTATCCCATCCCATCCAACCCACCCAACCCAATCCATCAATTCATTTTTGTCGGCGCCTGCGGCGGGCTTTCGTGCCCAATCCAGAGTATATTATCCATCCCATCTTGTCCAATCAAATCCATCCTTTCTTATCCAACCCATCTTGCCCGATCCTTGTTTATCCCACCCAATCCAACCCCCCAACCCAATCCATCAATTCGTTTGTTTCTGCGCCTGCGGCGGGCCAGTCCAATCGACCCTATCTTGTCCAATCCACTTCTTCCAATCCAACCCGCCTTATCATATCCACCGCATCTTATCCCATCCAAGCCAATCCATCCAACCCAATCCAATCAATTCATTTTTGTCGGCGCCAGCGGCGGCCAATCCAACCCATCTTATCATATCCAATCCATTTTGTCCAGCCCAACCCATCCTGCCGTATCCAACCCATGTTGTTTTTCATCCCACCCAATCCAATCCATCCAAACCAATCCATCAAGTCATTTGTTTCTGTGCTTGCGGCGGGCCAATCCAATCCATCTTGGTTTATCCAATCCGGTAGGTAGTGGGATTGTATTGTCATCGCAGCCCTTTCGCAAATAGTGGGGGCGAAGCGCGCCGTCGCGCGCGCATGCTGACATCGGTCAGCCACTTTCGATTTCGCAGCGATGTCCAAACCAACTTTCCAACAAACATATAGAAATACATGGTTTCGCAACAACAGTTTTCAAACAACCTGTATTCGAGATCTTGCGAATTCTTAAGAAAACCATGGGCGTTAAACACTTCGATCGGATTCTGCCAAACGGGCCTCTCGCGCCGCACGCCGAAATCATTCGCATGCCCTTGCGCGCGTGCTGGGGTGTTGGTGGTGGGGGCACGATCCGTGTCAAATAATACCATGCGGGCCACTGTCGCGCGTCGTCCGCGCGCGCATGTCGAAGTCTTTCCAAAACCGTCACCAGCGCGGGGACGCCGTCATCGTCGTCGGCGTGGTCAGCATCGGCGCTTTCACTGGCCGAGCACTTTCACCAGCATCGCTACTAGCATCATCGTGTCTACCGTTGTCGACGTTGCCATGACACCGCGCCCGCCCATATCGCCGACTCGCACTGACGTGCCCGCGGGGATGTGCCCAGCGGCCAAGCCCACCGTGGCCGCGTCGGTCGCGCCAATCTAGCTGGCCGTTGCGCGCGCGTGTTTGGGTTGATGCGGCCGCAGGGAAGCACCAGCCAACGCCAAGCACTCATCGCAGTCGCCGCCGCATGGGTTTTGCAAACCAGGGTGCGTGTGCGAGTGTGATGTTTGCAAGAGCGTGGCATGCATCAGTTCGTTTGTAACAATCAGTTCCACCACAAACAGCACCACGTTTACTGCTCCACCAAGGAGGCTCAACACATACTGCTAAAATCACGCTGTTCGGGGTCCACGATGGCTAACACGAATATTCAAACGCGCACTTATATCGATGTAAACAATATGTACGTATGTACGTATGTATAGGTACTTACATGTGTATATATATATACACATCAGGGGTTGCTTCCCTGGTTCTTCCCTTTTATCCGTAAGGGCTTCGCGCCCATGCCGTCGGCCCCCTTTTTTCTTAGAACGGGACTTGCCAGAGCTTTGTTGGGGTGTCTGAGACGCTGACGTGAAGCAGTGCTGGGACTGCGCGCGAGGGCCAACATTAATTTGCAAGGGTTTGTTTGGCTTCGGTGGCAGGACTATCCGGTAACTTGCGATGTTTGATGGCTCGGGGACGCGAGTATTGAGTAATTTACAAGGGGTTGTGGCCTCGTGGACGCAACTATTGTGTAATTTGTTAAGGTTTATGGCATCGGGGGCGCAACCATTGCGTAATTTGCATGGGCGTATGGCCTCGGGGACGCGATTATTCCGTGCTTTGCGAACGCGTTGTGGCCACGGGGATGAGGCATGGTGTAATTTAGAAGGTTTATGGCCCTGGGGGCGCGAATATTGAATAATGTTGGAGGGTGTATGGCTTCGGGGGAACAGATTTTGCATAATTTGAGACGGTGTATTGCTTTGGGGGCGCGACGGGGGCGCGACTATCGCTTAGTTTACGAAGGTCTGTGGCCTCAGAGGCGCATATGTTGTGTAATTTACGAAGAATTATGGCTTCGGCGACGCGACTATCGAGCATACTACGAGGGTCTATGGCCTCAGGGACGTGAATATGGTGTAATTTACGTAGGAATATGGCATCGGGCATGTGAACATATATATAATATATATATATATATATATATATATTGTGTGTGTGTGTGTGTGTGTGTGTGTGTGTGTGTGTGTGTGTGTGTGTGTGTGTGTGTGTGTGTGTGTGTGTGTGTGTTTGTGTGTGTGTATATATGTATATATATATAATATATATATATATATATATATATAGGTTCGTTCCTCTTCCAATATTTTACAAGCCTGGGCGGGGGGAAAACCCGACCCCCTTCCCCCCAAAATAACTGACTCCCAGGATCTGGGATTTATGGGACTTTCCAGGCGGGCCTCGAAGCGGCCCCTCGGGCCTCGCAGGGCGTGGCGCGCTCCTGAAACGACCCCAGAGAGCCCCAATACGGTGCACGACGACCCCCAAGAAGCCGTCATACCCCCAAAGATAGTCCCGAAACGTCCCAAGAAGCCTCCAAGAGCACTCCCAAGAAGGCCCCAAGAGGCCAAAATCATTGTTTTCCTTTTGGTTTTTGGTTTATTTTGGGATTCTCCTCTTTTCGGCTTCCCGACGCTCCAAGACGGCGGTCTTCTGGTCGTCCGAAGCCGCTTGGGAGGCTCCCAAATCGCCCCAGGACCATCCGAAAGGGCTTCCAGGCAGTCCAAGAGAGCCCCAAAACGGCACAACAGGGGTCCAAGATGGCCCTCAGAGAGCCCCATGGCGGTCCAAGATGGCCCCAAGACACCCTCCGAAGCATTCCAAATTGTGACCCGGTCATTCAGGGAGACCGCGGTTGGAGGCAGGGTGGCCCGAAGAAGCCCCCAGAGGCCCCCAGAACACGCCCAGGAGAGCTCCAGAATGCCTTAAGAAAGCCTGAAACAACTTTTGTGAGGCCCCCATAGGCTCTCCAAGGAGGAGCCTCCGCAAAAAGAGCTGAGGAGGATGGGGAGAATGCGCAGGGCAAGGCGAAAAATTATGAATGAGAGGCATGGAGGAAGGATAACGAATAACATTATCATAGCGGCGATGCCAGAAAAAGGCAACCCAGAGTTATCGCTAAATTGTCGGCTTGACCTTCCTGCTAGTCCGCCTGCACACCAAACTTCAAGGACTATGGTGCATGGCGCGAAGCGCCACTGCACCTGCACGTGTCACGCGCACCCCCACGAATTCTGAGAACCCGCTTAGGGCGTGGTCAACAAACAAAAATACGGCATGGTTGGGGCTAACACCCCTCGCGCGGACAGCAATAATTAACAAAAAACATAACAGTAACAGTGGAAACTGGAAACTGCAACTGGAACAGGGAGCTGCAATCCTCACCATCGCAGCCTGGTGGCCCCGCAAGGGGGCCGGCGGATATATTCGCCTTTCTGTTTGCGTGTATGTTTCTCTCGCTGCCTCTCTCTCGCTCTCTTTCTCTCTCGCGCAGTCCAATGAGGAGAAGGAATCAGGAGAAGCAGGAACAGGAACAGGCTATACGACGCAGTCGATTGAGCAGAACGCTACACTCATTCCCCTGACCGACACGGGGACCGCGAGCAAGATGTGCCCGACCGCGACGAAGATGCCACCCTGTCCTTGAAGTAGGGCAGGGCGAAGTCCACCAGTAGCACCACCCCGGCGACGATTATGGTAAATAAATGCCAGGCCGATGCGTGAGGCAGTGAATCCATTCGCTATCTTTCCAGCAGCCAATACACCAACGACCGTTACACAACGAAACTGGAGGCCACCTGATACCACCGCCGCGGCAGCGGGCTCTGCATGCCTTGCCGTCCACGAGGACGGCGGGGAGTCCAGATGAGCGCCACCACTCGCATGGAAGCCACAGGTGCCCAGCCCACCTCGCAGACCGCCTGAACACGCCAGCGGAGCCGGGCAACAGCTGAATCATGTCCCCCAGATGCGAAACCCAAGAACCCACCAAGAGGATACAATGAGGAACGCCCAGGGTGGGGTCGGTCAGAACCACAGCTTACCCCTTGTGGTTCCGCCTCCTCCCCCGTCATGGGACGGTTGACGAGTTGGATGTGGAGGAAATCACCAAGCCCCAAATCCGACAAAACAAGCTTGCACAACGACAACAAATGCGGGTATCTCCAGCAGCAGTGAAGACAACACATGTGCCAGGCGCACTTTGTAAACACCACACTGCAATATGAGGTAAACGCGCCACTGGTGCGCTCCTTGCTCTGGTTGCCAGCTTGCTCAGCACGATGCACTTCTTCGCCACCTGTAAAAAAAACAGGAACAGAAGCCGAACCGTGCGCCACCGCCGAACTCCAGTTCCCAGGCGGAGGGAGGGAGGGAGGAAGAGAAGGGAGGGAGAAGGAGGGAAATGGACGGGGGAAGGGAGGGAGAGGAAAGGAGGAAGCAGGAGGTGGAGAGAGGGAGGAAGGGAGGAAAAGGAAGAGGAGGGAGGGAGGGCAACGGCAGAATTGCCAGAGGAGGGGGAGGGATGTGGGGAGGCAGGGAGGGAGGAGGAATGGGGGAGGTAAGAGACAGGGATGAATCGATGGAGGCGGAGGAAGAATGTGAGGAGGACAGGGACACGAGGAGGAGCAGGGGGAGGAGCAGGAGGAGAAGGAGGAAGGGGAAGGGTGGCCGATCGGAGGAGGAAGGATGAGGAGACGGAATGCCGTAAACCCCTGATGCATCAACGACCAAGACCCCTCATCGCAATCCATTTCGTAAGTCCCTGCGCGTATTCCTTCCCGCTGCGGGAAGCGCCCCCTTTCGAATTACGAACGCTTGGTGGGACTGCCACCCAGGCGAGACTTCTGTTTGTAAAGGATACAGGGTCCATCCCTCTAGCTACAAGTACACTATTTGATGATACAGCTCAAGGGAGAGTCCAGCGATGGCCCCGTTTTGAAAGTGGTCTGCCCCCCATCATTGTAAGGGCTGCGCTGCTGCAAGGTTGAGTCATCTGGCCTTGCCTTTGGACACGGGAGGTGTTATTTTGAAGGAGTGGGGTTGGAGGAGGGTTGATTGAGGGAGGAGGCGGAGGAGGAGGAGGAGGAGGAGGTGGATTGGTGCAATTCAACCCAAGACGCATCAACGATGTTGCAATAAACCCTCCCTCCGAGTTTCCCGTTCACAGGGCCGTATAAGCCCTTTTTCATTGTGGGAAGTTGCACCATTGAAAGACGTCCGTCTGAGATTCCTCAACCGTGCCAAGACGCTATTCTTGGAACTAGCATTCACGTGACTGTTGCGTCCTGACATTCTGGTTGTGCCAGGGCACCGTTCACGGGACTCCAACGCCGCGAATCAACGTGTTTGTTTCGTTCAGACGATGGTAATTTTGCCAGGACATCATTCATGGGTCTTCGACCATGCGAACTCTTGAAGCTGATACAGACTTTCGACATGAATGCGCGCAGCGATAAGGCGATAGCCACACTTTGAAAAAGGGCCGCCCTCCATCCGTGAAACTACTGCACAGTTGAATGGCGAATGCGCGCGACGCTCAGGCAAGAGCCTCGTTTTCCACACGGCCCGCCCTCCAGCTTTGAAGCTGTTGAATTGTTTTAACGAATGTACGCGGCACTAACGCGAGAGCCACTCTTTTGAAAACGACCCGCCCTCCATCCGCGAAGCTGTCGCACATGTTAAGTTTCAGGATCATTTTGGGGGAGGATGTCTCAGGCGAACCGCCTGGCTCGCGCCCTCCCGACGCGTTTGGGGGTGGGGCTGGAGGAGGAGGGGGAGGAGGAGCAGGTGGAGGAAAAGGAGGAGAGTGAGCAGCAGCAGCAGCAGCAACAGGAAACGGGAGTGGGCGGAGCATGCTGACGGGGGAGGGGAGGCGGTGGGGGGACGAGGAGGACCTGCAGCACGAAGTAGAGGACGAAGCATCAGGGGCTGGAGGAGAGCGCAGGAGGAGGAGGAGGAGAAGCAGAAGGAAGAGGAGGAGGGGGAGGAGGAGGAGGGGGAGGAGGGGGAGGAGGAAGAGGGGGAGGAGGGGGAGGAGGAGGAGGAGGAGGAGGAGGAGGAGGAGGAGGAGATTGGAGGAGGAAGAGGGGGATCGAGCAGGAGCCGGCGACGCGCGCGAGCAGAACAGGGAGCGCAGCCCTCTGCCGCGGGAGCCCCCCAAGAAGCCGTGGCAGCAGCAGGCCGCCGCTGGGGGTTTCGAGCAGTGCACCCCGCGCGGGGCCCATGGCGTCGAGGAGTCGTTGCCGACGCCGTCGTGGTCGTCGACGTCGTCGCGGTCGCGGTCGCCGTCGTCGTCGGCGTCGGCGTTTCTCGGCGTCGCGGCCGCCGTCGGCGGTGTCTTGTCGTCGTGGTCTTTGTCGTTGCCGCCGTCTTCGTATGCTTTGTCGTCTTATTGCGAAGGCTTTACGGCCGGTGCCGCCGACCCTGAAGACGAAGCTGTCTGTGACGCCGTGAAGGCCGAAACGTCGTATATGCTAGAAATGTAAGTTCCCGATGGAAAAGTAATGAGTGTGACCTCTTGGGCCCTTCTTGGGGGTGCTCTTGGAGGGGGCCTGGGACGTCTTGGAGTCTTCTTGGACGGTCTTGGGGCTATCTTGGGCGTCTTCGGCCGATCTTTGGGCGACTCGGGGCACTCTTGGGCCGTCTCGGGGGCCATCTTGGGCATTCGGACTTCATTTGGAGTGTTTTCAAGGTTTCGAGGCTGCCCGAGGAAAAAACGAATCTCACCCCCCCTGGGACCCCCCCCCCCTGGGGAAGGGATCAAAGGGAAGGGGCTTCCCTTCGAATCGACAAACGGCATGACGGCAGGAGGGTACGGCCCAAAAAGAAAAAAGCGGGAAGGAAGAAGGGGGGGCGGCGAGGAACGGACGAGGAAGCCCCTCGCACACGCCGACAGGGTCGGCGGATTTGTCGTCTTCGTCGTCTTCGTCGTCAGTCCTGAAGGCAAGAAGGTCTGCTCTTTCTCCTCCTCCTCCTCCTCCTCCTCCTCCTCCTCCTCCTCCTCCCGTCGTCCTATCGTCGTCGTCGTCGTCGTCGTCGTCGTCGTCGTCGTCGTCGTCATTGTGGTCGTGCCGTCGCGGGGTGCGCGCCCATGCTCTTGGGGCCCCCTCGTTGAAACGATCTCGGGGGCCTCCTTGGCCGTTTTGGAGCGCTGGAGGCCCGAAAGGGCGAGGACGCTAAAATCCATCCTCCTCCATCCTCCTCCATCCTCCTCACTCCTCCTCCTCCATCGTACTCCTCCATCCTCCTCCATCCTGCAATCAATATGAGAAGGAGGTGGATGAGGAGGAGGAGGAGGAGGAGGAGGAGGAAGAAGAGCCGAGGAGGAGGACGAGGAGGAGAAGGAGGAGGAGGAAAGCCTCCGTTCGGAGAACAAACCGTGTAAACATGAAGCTCCGAACTCTGCGCAGATTTCTCGGATCGGCGCTGGGGCCCCCCCAGCGGGGCCCCCCTCGCTGCCTCCCGGCGCGCTCCGCGCGCAAGGGAGGGGGCTCAGGCCCGATCCAAGAGATCTGGGCGGACGCACGAAGGTCTGTGCTCATGCCGCTTTTCTCGCCTATTCTCATGAGACCTAAGACTCTTGCCTCTCGGGGGCCGCTGGAGCCTCCCTACCCGCTCAAACTAAGTCCCGGACCCCTTCCGGTTCCACCTTGACCCGTTTGCGAGGCGGATCCAGCCGTAGCGACGGAAAGCTTCCAGGAAGCCCAAGATGGACGAAGAGCGCCAGGCAGGGCCGCCATTGTCTCGACTGGGTCCTCCTCCAATGATAACATCGGCGGCTTCTGCCGACTCTTGGGGGCCGCTGGAGCCCTGGGGCGCTCCTCTCCCCCGCCCCCCAGCTCTAGGCCTCCCAGACGGGGTCCAGGCATAGGCCCCCCAGACGGGGTCCAGGCAGATGGGGTCGGAGGATCGCGCCGCATCGCCGAAGCATCGCCGATGCATCGGCGATGCTGCTTGATGTGGAGTCCCATTTCATCCACGCCGACGTCGCGGATGTATTGCCGACGCCGCCGGTGCATCGTCGCCGCATCGCCGATGCATCGGCGACGCGGCGCGATCCTCCGACCCCATGTGCTCGGAGTCCATTTGAGCGACGTGGACCAGCGGGGTCGTCTGCACCGACATTGGCGCATAAGCTGCCCGCGTAAGGTCGCGCGTAAGCACCCTCGTTTCCATTCTGGCGTGCCGCGCTCGCGGCCCGCGCAAGCCACCGCACAAAGTCGGTATGCCATCTCGCGTAAGGCCCGCTTCGTTCCGTCGCTCGATTGGGGGACCTCTGCTCTTCGGGGCTGCTGGAGCCGCGGAGCGCTCCTCCCCCCTCCCAGCCTGGGCGGCTGCGGAGGGCAGGCGCGTGACCGGGACGCCGCCGCCTGGCGCTCTGGGCAGCAGCAGAGGCCCCCGCTGGCCGCCCTCGTGACGACGATGGACGACGACCACGGCGCCGACGACGGCGACGAAGAAGAAGAAGACGGACGTCAACGGACGACCGACGACCCAACGTCCGACGACCGACGGACGACGGAGGACCGAGGACCGACGACGGACGAATGACGACCGACCACCGACGACCGACGACCGACGAGGACGATGACGACCAACGACGATCGATGACCTGTCCCTCTCCTCCTGCTCATCTCCCCTACGTCTCCGCTCCCCGGGCCTCGACTCCTCCTGCTCCTCCCCAGCCCCGCCGATGGAGCACCCTTCGAGTGGGAGATCGACTGCAGAATTGATGTACCTCAAAATGCAAAATGTTGCGCCGAATCTGCAACGAGTGCATACAATGTTTCTGTACATCTACGAACACTCTAGGTCTGTGTTCGGAGGTTCGACCGCAAAGAACAGTTTTGGGGGGGTAAATCATTTCTGCAGTCGACCTCCTACTCGAGCCCTGGAGCCGATCCGAGTGAGCGCCTCAGGGCCTTTCCCTTCCCCTCCCCGCGGGGACGCTCTGAGAGCTCGTGCAGTCTCCTCCTCTGGGGGACGTCTTGGGTGCGTCTCCCCTCGCGCCGCTCCCAGAGGCGTGAGGGAGAGACGCGCGGCTCGGCGAGGATTCCACTGCTTGTCCCTTGGACGTCGCACCAGCGCAGTGGGGGCGGGGGGGGGGGGGGGCGAAGCATGCGGGGGGAGCGAGCGCTGCGGAGAAGAGGCCCGTTGGGGCCCACAAACGGGGCTGTTGGAGGCCCAGAGCGGAGCCTGCAGGGCCCGAAGAGTGCACGTTTGGTTCCTTCGCCCCATTCATCGATTCGCCGCCCTCCATCAAGCGACGCCCAAATCTTGTCCCCCCAGCTGTTTTGAATGCCTCGGCAAACGCACGGGGCCAAATTGCTTCACGCTCCGAAGGGCGCTCCGGCCGTGCGCGGCCCTCCCCTTCCTCCCTTTCTTCCCGGCCTTCCTCGCCGCCGCCCTTGCCTCCTTCGCACCGCAGCAGCCCTGGCGTGGCCACGATCGCAACTCGGGTCCGAGGTGCCGCTCATCAAGAAATCGTTGTTACTTGAAGGCCCCTGAGGGGGCAGACACCGCCGCCCCGCAATTTTTGGAACGCGGACTTGGTGTGAGGGGTCCAAGACGGCCCGAGAGGGTCCAAAAAGACATGGAGCATGTCCCAATAAAGGCCCCCCCAGAGGGCCCCAAGAGGCTCCGAAAACGGCCCAACAGGGCATCCGAAGGTGTCGAAACCAGCGGACGCAACCGAAGAGGGATATGGAGACGCAGAAAGGAGCAGTCCCACTGCAGTTTGGGGCCTCATCAGCGCCTCTGGGGACACCCTGGGCGCGCCCAGGACGGCCCAGGTAGTCGCCGCAAGGGCGGCGAGACGGCCCAAGATGGCTCCGGGAGGCCTTCAGGACGGCCCGAGAGACCTTGGAGATATTCCAACGTGGCCAGAAAGGCCCCAAGAGTGGCGCAAGATGTTGCAAGAGATCTCCAAGAGGTGCAAAGAGGAGGCCGAAACGCCGAAACGGCGCAGGGTTTGTGAAGGTTTTTGGCTTCCTCAGTTTTTCGGCTGAACATGCCTCGAAGAGGGCTTCGGAGGCGTCCGAGACGGCTCTGGAGGGAAAACGAAGAAGGAGCCAAGTGAACCCAAGAGGGGTCCAAGAAGGTCCGAAGACTGCCCAGGAGGGCCACCAGAGATGTCCCATACACACGGCGGCCGCAGGGGTCTGGAAGTCTACCATGCAAAGATCTGCCTGAGTTTAAGGCAAAATTGCCGCCAGCGGACGCCTTGTGCGCAGCCCGGGCCCCTGGGCCGGAGGAATGAGCAGCCCGCGGGGAGGACCCCAGGAGGGGTTGCCAGGGCTCTGAGGAAAGGATTTGTTTGGTACGAGGAGTGCGTGGGAAAGGGAACTGAGGGGAAAGAATTCTTGCAGACCATGCGGCGGGGATCTCACATGCCGTACCCGGTGGGGCGGCGGATCGCTTCGCTCATTCCGCCGGCCCATATTGTGCCATCGCAGGCTTGTGCCTGCGCGTTCGTGGCCTCTTGGGGCCTCTTGGAGGCTTTTGGGAATTCACCTGGGGGCCTGTTGGGGCCTCGTGGGGCGCTCTTGGGGCCTCCTGGGCCCCTCTCGGGGCGGAAACAACTCGAATTGCCGGTTCGTGGTTTCCCTCAGGATCCCCATTTGGGGCCGTCGTGGAGCGGATCCATGGCGCCGCTGATCGAGAAATCGTTATTTCCCTTCTCTTTGCACAGCGTAATGACTATCAGTACAGGATACGAGCGCAACAGGCAGCGGCACGATGCTTGTGACGCCGAGCGCCTCTCGGTTCGCTCGCGCGCCGTGGGGCGGCGTGGAACGTTGAGATCATGCCGACCTGCGTGTCGCGGGCCGTGTCCGCAAGGTGAGGCTGGTGGCAAGGGAGAGGGGGCGAGGACAAGGGCTCCTCCTGCCAGGACCTGACGGGCCGATGTTTGGAGCCCTGGCGGCCCTCAGGACCTCTTGTCGCCTTTGCCGCTGGAGGAGAAGGATCCTTTCAGTGCCGCGGGTTCCATTCTTGATCTATTCTGCATGAGGGGCCAGATTAGGGCTTGTTGAAGGGGCGCGAGCCTGAACAAAAATAACACCTTCCCGGGGCAAGCCGCTCCTCCCTGGGCTGTTTTCGAGAGCCCTGGGGCCCGAAGCTGGTCCCAGACATCCCCAATGGCGAAACGAGCGGCCGTCCAGAGCTCTTCTGTGCCGCCCTGTGTCCTGGCCCCCGGAGGAGGAGGAGAAGGAGGATATGAGGAGGAGGAGGAGGAGGAGGAGGAGGAGGAGGAGGAGGAGGAGGATTGAGGACCAGGAGCGGGAGCAGGAGCAGGAGCAGGAGGCTCCTGGAGGGGTTCTGATGTCCTTGGCCTCTCTCCAGGGTCGGGGGCCCAACGCCCGCCCCCAGAGCCGCCCGGGGGCCCCCTTCCTGGGCAGAGGTTCGAGGGCGCTCCTGCCTCCGCGACGAGGCGCCGCCCCACCCGCGCCCCCGGGGGCCCAAGTTCGGAGGAGGAAAGGGCCCAAGGCATACCGATGCCCTTCGTCGCCACCGCCGGATTCGCTTCGAAATTCTGGTCAGAACGCACCCCAGGAGAGGTCCGGGGAGCAGCGGTATCGGTACCTTGCGGTTCCCCGAGAAGTGACGAGGGGGCATGCCTCCTCAGAAGGCCGCGGAGCTTCTCAGAAGCCTTCGGCCGGGGCCCAGCACGGTCGGAGCGGCGTGACCGGGACGCGGGAACACCAAGGGACCGTTTGTTCTGTTGTTTGTACCATTAGGGGAGAAGGGAGGATGGGGAGGTTCTCCTCGCACGAGGTCGTGGCGAGTGGGGGGGGCGCCGCTCTCGGGCCCCGGGAAAATATGGGGAGGAGGAGGAGGAGGAGGAGGAGGAGGAGGAGGAGGAGGAGGAGGAGGAGCAGAGGAGTGAGGAGTGAGGAGGAGTGAGGATAGGAGGATAGGAGGATAGGAGGAGGATAGGAGGAGGAGGAGGAGGAGGAGGAGGAGTGAGGAGGAGTGAGGAGGAGTGAGGAGTGATAGGAGGAGGATAGGAGGAGGATAGGAAGGGGAGGAGGAGGAGAAGCTAGGTGCGCGCGTGCCATGTCTGACGTCCTCCCCCTCCCTCCCTCCCTGGCGTAGATCTCCTCTCAATTCGCAAAATCGGATGTCGTAGCATGGCATAGCATTACATGGCATAGCATGGTGTTGAAGATTAAGACGTAGCATGACGTAGCATTTTCTGCAGCCCAGAAAATCAATGAAGCGACACCGAATGTGTAATCACTTCCGATGGTTTCTTCGGGAGGCCATTTTTCAATTTTGGGGTCTCTTTGGAAGGCCCGAACACCATGCCGTGGCATGGCACTGGGACTAATGACGCCAGCGCTGCAGCGTGAGCACGATTCGGAACGAGCGGTAGCGCGGAAATAAGGCCAGCGCTGCAGCGGGAGCACGACTCGGAACGAGCGGTAGCCCGAAAAAGATGCCAGCACTTCAGCGAGAGCAGCATTTTGAACAAACACCCAAGCGCGAAGATGAAGACGCGTAGCCTGACATAGCATGGCGTGGCAACGCCCCAAAGTGGGGGGCTTCTGCGGCCCAAAAATGAACGACTCGGCACCGAATGTGTAATCACTTCCGATGCTTTGTTCGGGGAGGCATTTTCTTATTTTCAGGGGCATTTGGAGGAACCGAAACAAAAACCGTGGCATGGCGCTGGAAATAACGAAGCTAGCGCTGCATCGGGAGCACGATTCGGAACGAGCGGAAGCGCGGAAATGAGGCCAGCGCTGCTACAGCGGGAGTACGATCTGGAACGATCGGTAGCCTGAAAATGAGTCCAACAAGCGTGGAAGCGCGGACATGAGGACGCGTGGCCTGACACAGCATGGCGCGGCGACGCCCCAAAGGGTGTGGGTGCGGGGGCTTCTGCTGCCCCAAAAACGCACGAATCGACACCGAATGTGTAATCACTTCCGATGTTTTTTTCGGGATGCCATTTTTTTGATTTGGGGGCCTCTTTGGCAGGCCCGAAAACCATTCCGTGGCATGGCACTGGAAATAATAACGCCAGCGCTGCAGCGGTAGTACGATTCGGAACAAGCGGGAAGCGCGGAAATGAGGCCAGCGTTGTAGCGGGAGCACGAT
>CAUYUJ010014333.1:0-55000 GCA_963575745.1 Prorocentrum cordatum | reverse complement strand
GAATCGTAATGTCGAGACCACGCAGGCGCGGGCCACTGGTTGGGGAGGCCAGCGACCTGGAGGCCACCGCGGCAGCGAACCCAGGCAGGGGCAATAGGGGGCAGGGGCATTGGGCAGACCTCGAGGTGCACCACAGCAATATCCGTTCGTGAGCAGGTCTTCCGTTCGGGGGAAAGGGTTCGTCTCCTCGTCGCCTAATCTTGGTCATGTTTCCTGAGCGATAAGGGCTCTCTCTCTCTCTCTCCTTCTCTCTCTCTCTCCCCACAGAGAGCAGTACAGGCCAGCACAGCTACGGGACGAAGGGTCAGGATTCAGACGTCTTGTAAAGTCCAGCGGATTCAGACCCAATGGAATTGCAGTCATCCGATACGAAATTTTATAGCCGAAGTTTCATTTTCGGCAGCATGTTGTCTCATCTTGTGTTTGGGCAGCCCAGGCCAGAGGGAGACTTCAGAGTGGGATTCACGTGGGATATTGTCTTCTCCTCCATCTTGGCGACGATACGTATGTCCAACATCTGAATATATCAAGACATTGGGCAGATGCAAAATGGCTTCAGCCTGGTCTCAACATGATCTCAATGTGGTCCCAATCGCGCCACCCTACCAACTGAGGACGACGATGAGACAGTCGGGCGCGCCCCGGCGCAACGTTGACAAAGAGGGCCTCCGGGCGCGCCCGGGCGCGTCATCATCCTGCTTCTCCTGCTCCTCCGGATCCTCGCACTCCTCTCCCCTCTCCATCTTTTCCCTCTCTGTTCCTCTTCTTCCTTTCCGCCTCCTCCCCCCTCCTCCTCCCTCAAAGCGAGGCGTCACGGCCGCCACCCTGGCAAGCAACCGCACCATCTTCGTCTCACTCCACCTCACCTGTCTCCGTCGCGGCGGCCCGCCGCGGCGTCGGTCGATAGCGGCGGCGCAGACGCTTCGAGGAAATCAACACGAGAAGGAGAAGGACGAGAAGAACGACGAGGGGGGGCAGGGAGGATGAGGATGACGATGTCCAAGAATTGAGTGCGTGTAGCACTTGTGTCTCTAAGGAGTAAGTGAGAGCGGGCTTGTGCCTCAAATATTCAGGTGTGTAGCGTTTGTGCCTCTAAAGTTTCATTGCGTGCAGCGCCTGCACTCCAAGGTCTAAATGCGTGTAGCGTTTGTGTCACTGAGGAATAAATGAGTGTAGCGTTTGTGCCTCTCAGGTGTATGTGTGTGCGTCGCCTGTTTCTCCAAAGGTTTTAGGTGCACGTAGCGCTTGTGTCTCGAAGGTTTGAAGTGCGGGTCACGCTTGTGCCTCTAAGGGCTGCGTGTAGCGCTGGCAGCGCCTGTCTCTAAGGTTTTCGTTTACGTGCGTGGTTTAGATGCTTGTAATCTTTGTGTCTCCAGGGCCCAAGTGCGCACTGCATGGGCGCAAACAGGTGCCGCGCGCGCGGCGCACGGGCCGCCGGGAAGTGGCCCAGTTCACAGGCCATGGCCGCCGGAAAACGGTCCGCTTTCGCAGCAGCCTTTTCGGTGCAATGCCTTCGCAAGTTCGTTGGGGGGGGATTTAACTCACAGGTCGGGCTCTCTCGGGAGGGGAAAAATGTATCAATGACACGACGCCGTTGAGCTCGTTTGCGTGCTACTCCTCCGTTTTTGGTTGCAGGCCTGGTGGTTCATAGCAGTAACACGCTGATCGATTCCCCCCGGCGGCGCGTGATTGAACTTGTTCTTGTCCCTCCATTCTCAGAGCTTTCCGGAGCGCTCTGGCGATGCGGCGCGATCCTCCGGCCCGATGTGCTCGGATCCCACCAGGGGGGGGCCTCTGCAAGAGCGGGGGGCGGGGCGCGGGCGGCGCAGGGAGGGGGGGAGCCAGGGGCTGGCGGGGCGCGGGGCCGCCGCGGGGCGGCTCGAGGCGCGGCCTCGGCAGGCGGCGCGGCGCACGGCCTGGCTCGAGGGGAACCTTCGGCACCGGTTGGGCGCGTGTTCTTTTTTCAGGTGTGCGGAGAGGGGGGCCATCGAGGAGCTTCCCAGGCCACCTTGCGAGCAGATATGCGCACGAAGCCGACAGGCGCACAGGGAATGGATGGACGTCCGAGCGGTGGCGAGAACGTCAAGGCATGAACATGCACACTCGGAACTCCGCGCTGATCTCTTGGATCGGCGTTGGGCCGCATTGGCGGCGCCTTTGGCGCTGCCACTGGCGCGTTCCGCGCGCCATAGAGGGGGGGCCAGCGCCGATCCAAGAGATCCGCGCGGACCTCCAAAAGTTTATGCTTCTCAGTGGCAGGCAGCGCAAAGCACGAGAAGACAACCACAGTGAACTGAAACGAGGCAGCGCAGGATAACTGACTCAAATGATGCCACAGCACATCAACGCGCGACGCAGAAATGCAACGCACATAATCAATGCTGTACCACATGGTATACTGGTCCGTGTGCGTGTGGGTTCAGATTTGGTTCAGCCTATTCGGAGCACAGCTGTCCTGTTTTATAATACGAAGCTTGTCTGGCTGGTCTGCGGCAATAGGAATCCTGATACTGGGGCGCCAGTCGCACTGTACCTACTTTACGAAAGTAGTTTACCCAGATTTTTTTGTTGTGTGTGCGCGTGTGTTTTTGATGACCTCGAGAGGAGCGGGATCAGGAGCAGGAACACGATCAAGAGTAGATAGATCAGAAGAAGGAGGGGTTGGAGGACGAGGGAATAGCAGCGCCTTGGCCGTCGTCGCCGTTTTCGTAGTGCTAGTCGCCGTCGTCGTCGGGTTCTTGTGTCCGCCGTCGTGCGCGCTGATCTCTCATCGCTTGCTTTTCGTCTTGATTGTCGTCGTCGCCGTCGTTTTTGTCGTCGATTGTCGCCTGCCGGCGTAGTCATCAGTCGTCGTCGTTGTCATCGTCGTCGTCGTCAGTCGTCGTCGTCGTCGTCGTCGTCGTCGTCGTCGTCGTCGTGGTCGTCGTCGTGGTCATCGACGCTCCGCTTGGTTTCTGACCATAGCTCGGTTCGCACGCGGCAGTCGAGGACCACTCTAGGCTGCTCGGAATGCTTTCGATTGAGCGCGGCCGATGGAACATTCCCCAGGGCCCTAAAGCCTGCAGGAATACCCGAAAATACGACGATGTCGACCAAAATCCGTTCACCCCTGTCCCCTGACCCCTCTCAGAGACGCCCCAAAGCGTCCGAGGACGACGACGCCCGACGACGGCGGACGACGGATGACGACGGCGGTGGCACGACGCCGCCGTCGCGGTCGGCGTCGCGGCCCCAGCGGTCCCGACCCTTTCCCCTGGGGGCAGTTTTTTGGTCGTGGATGGCTTTTGGATGGCCTCGGGGTCTGGACGGGCCCCAGGGCCCGAAATCGAGGAGAAACACTTGGACTGAAAGAGACTAGATCGTCGGAAACGTGGGTCGCCATCGTCGTGGTCGCCGCCGTCCGTCGTTCGCCGTCTTCGTCGTGCCTCGTGCGTCGTTCGTCGCCGCAGCCTCTTCCCACTCTCCCACCCAGGCCTTCCCGGCCACAGCGTTGGAGTGGCCAGGGAAGCAACGATCTGGCGGGCGTTGCCTCAAGCCCACCTCATGGCGAGAGTGCCTCCGGGTGACTTTCGAGGGTAAGGGCAGATGCCTCAAGTCCTCCTGCTTTCAGCGAACGCCGGCCTGACGAACCGTCGCCACCGCTATCCTTCCGACGCCGCCCCCGCAGCGGCGGCACGGCGCCGTCCTCGGCGCCGCCGCCGCCACCCCCGCCGAAGCCGACGCACGCGCCAGCGCCCGAGGGAGCCGCGGGCGGCTGGCGGCCGCCGCCGCCGCCGCCGCCGCCGCCGCCGTCGTCGTCGTCGTCGTCGTCGTCGTCGTCGTCGTCGTCGTCGTCGTCGTCGTCGTCGTCGTCGTCGTCGTGGTCGTCGTGGTAGTCGTCGTCGTGGTCGTTGTTTTTGCTGTTGTTGCTGTTGTTGTTGTCGTTGTCGTTGTCGTTGTCGTCGTTGTCGTTGATGTTGAACTCTCATTTATGAAGAATAATGATTGTTGATTCCCCCTCACCGGTGCATACAGTTTTTTCAATCAAAGTGTGCCCCTCGACGCTCGCACCCTCAATCAAAGTGTGCCCCTTGATGCTCAAACTGCGCCCCTGGCCCCCCGGATTACAACAACAACGGCTCCCGCCTGAGACTTCCTCCAAATTTACTCAGGACCCCCGCTCCCGCCTGAGAATTTCTTACAGTTTACTCAGGATCGGTACTCCCGCCTGTGACTTCCTCGCAATTTAGTCAGGACCTCCGCTCCCATCTGAGACTTCCTCACAATTTACTCAGGAACGGCACTCCCGCTTAAGACTTCCTCGCAATGGAGTCAAGACTTCCTCGCAATTTGAAAAAAAAAATGACCCCCGCTCTCGCCAGAGAACCCCTTACATTTTATTCTGGAATTGCGCTCTCGCCTGTGATTTCCATGCGATTTATTTAGAAATCGCGCTTTCGACGCTCAGGAAACACGCTGCGCCAAGGACGCCGTCACAATTTACTTAGGAATCGCGCTCTCGCCATACTCAGGCATCCCGCTTGAATGTCCCACCAGCCCGACCCGCTCGTCAGGGGATCACCTGCCCGTCGTGGGCTCCCGCCCGAGACTTCCTTCAAGAACGGCGCTTTCGCCTAGGACTTCTTCGAACGTTCACGCTCTTACTTTCCTGCTCCTACTTCCTCTCCCTCCTCCCTTTTCCCTCCTCTCCTCCCTTCTCTCTCCCTCCTCTCTTCCCTCATCCGTATGCCTCTCTGCCCTATCCCCTCTCCCTCCTGCCTCCTCCCTCCCTCTTTCTTTCTCTTTTTCCCCTCTCTCTCTCCACCTCTCTTATCTGTTTTTCTCTCTCTCTCTCTCTGCCTCTAATCAACCGCCCCCCTCTTCGCTCCTTCTCTCCTGGCGTTTTCCCTCTTCCTTCGTCCCTCCCCCTCCCTTCCTCCCGCTCTTCCTCGTTCTCCCCCTTCTTTTTTTGCAGGGCCCACACCAATGCCAATGGCGGGCACATGTACGCCCACGAAGGATTGTCCATCCGTTCAGGTTTGCCCACCTGTCTAAGCCCGCCGCCCCCCGCAAAGAGAAATTATCCCTCCAAAGGGGGTGTGATCGAAGACAAGAAGGGCGGGTATCGAGGGTGTGGGGAATTCGTTTTGAATGACACACGGGCAAGTAAGAGCGAACAGTTTTATAATGATTGTTGTTGTTGTTGTCGTTGTTGTTGTTGTTGTTGTTGTTGGTGTTGGTGTTGGTGTTGTTGTTGTTGTTGTTGGTGGTGGTGGTGGTGGTGTTGTTGTTGCTGTTGCTGCTGCTGCTGCTGTTGTTGTTGTTGCTGTTGCTGTTGCTGTTGCTGTTGCTGCTGTTGTTGTTGTTGGTGTTGTTGGTGTTGTTGTTGTTGATGAATCTCCATTGCTAGACCTGTTTTCATTGTTGGACCCCCTAGATGCGCCCTGGCACTCTCGCCCTGGCGCTGGCTGCATTCCTTTGAAAATCAGGCTCACGCTCAGGCGTTTCAGGGGTGCGCCGAAACCGGCCCCCCGACAACAAGAAGGCTCCCGCTCGATACTTCCTCCTTATCTACGCGTGACCAGGGCTCTTGCTCGCCGCCGAAAACCGGCTTTCGTATAAGACCGGCGCTCCCGCTCGATATTTGCCCTTTTCTGTTCAGGACCGGCGCTCCCGCCTCGGCGCCGCAAGCAGCCACCTGCAAACAACGCAGCGACGCTCCCATGCGACACCAACGCCAGGGGGGCCACCTCCAGCGAGGAGGGCCGCAATGCCTCCCCGAGCTGGAGGCTGGGGATGTCTCGAGCGAGAAGGGGGGGGACCACACAACCAGGGAGACCCCCCTTGCTCCTCGCGTCTCCTCGTCCTGGTGCTGTTGGTGTCGCCTTGTTCCTATGTCGGAGGTCCACACGGATTTCTTGGACGTGCGCTGGGCCTCCTGGCACGCCAGCACCGACCCAAGAAATCCGCGCGGACCTACGAAGGTTTGTGCCTATGAAGCTGCTTCCTTCCTTCTCTATTCGAAGCAGGCATGTGGGCCTTCTAAGAAGGCTGGTGGCTTCTTAGAACCTTCGCCGCTCCGAAGTGGCCTCCCTGGACGCATCCGGGCGCCTCGAAGTAGGCCCTCGCCTCCTGTGAGCCCCCCCCGCCATCTCAGGGGGCAGGCCCCCTCGCGCCACCCCTTATATTCCCCTTCACCGACAGGCCTCCACAACGTTTTGCAAGACACACCGCGCTGGCTTTTCAGCAAGCCGAGGCCCCTGGGAGCCCCTGGCCAGCTCAGGGGCCGTCGAAGAGCGATCCGGGATGAATCATTGATTGGTCCGCAGGATTGTATTGAGAGGTCTGGGGGCCGCGGATTGAACGTCGACAAACACGGCATCGGATGCTTGGGGTTTGGGGGCGTTTCTTCCATCCCCCCATCTCACTTCATTTCCCCCTCTCGACGCTCGTCCGTCTTCTCTTCGTCACCCGTGATGAATGGTCAGGGCATTCAACCTGCGGCCCGCTTGAACCCGCTGTGGAGGCGGTCCCGAACAGAAGACCGACAACGCATTGATTGCAGCTTGGTCGCGCATCCAGCTGATGACAAGCGGCGCGACCGACAGCCATCGGAATTGGCATCCCATCTATTCACTCCGCGCTGTGATTCCATGCCCTTCTCTCCCCCCCCCCTCTTCTCTCTCTTCCCCTCAGGGCTGCTGCTGGCTCCTTCGCTTCTTCTTGCCTTGGGTGTCCTCGTTGAGCGAAGGTACAAAGACGGTAATCATCGCCCTCCTTCTCTTTACCTCATCCTGCCCCCTACATTTTTACCCTCGCCCTCCCCTCTCCTCTCTGGACGTCGGCGCCGCCGCCATCGCTAGCGTCACCGTCAGCGTCATCGCAGTCGCCGCCGTCGCCGTCAGCGTCAGCGTCATCGCAGCCGCCGCCGTCGTCTTCAGCGTCAGAGTCGCCGCCGCCGTCCTCGTCGTTTGCGCCGTCGGCGCCGTCAGCGCCGCGCGCGCGCCAGGAGGCGGCGGTGAGGCCTCCAAGTCGCGGTCGCGCTCGGGGTCGGTGCGAGCCCCGGGGCCGTCTGGATCTGGACGGCGGCGGCGGCGACGGGCGTGGCGGCGATGCCGGCGTCGACGAGGCTGACGCTGCCGCCGACGCTGTCGCTGACGACGGCGGCGGCGATGGCCGCGGCGGCCGCGATGGCGGCGCCGACGTCTTCGCTTTGGACGTTTTCGAGCGCTCATGGGTGTTCTCGTAGCCGCGGCTGCACGCAGCTCGGAGAACTGGCCAGGATGGCCCTCAAGGAAGCTGGGCCTGGGTGGGGGCATGTGTTCAATGTTTCTCGAGACGTTGCCCAGGGATTTTGGCGACGAGAGCAGGGCGGATGAGGAGGATGAGAAGGAGGAGGAGGAGGAGGAGCAGGAGGAGGAGGAGCAGGAGCAGGAGGAGGTGGAGGAGGAGGAGGAGGAGGAGGGTGAGGAGGAGGAGGAGGAGGCGGAGGAGGAGGAGAAGGCGGATGAGGATGGGGAGGAGGAGGAGGAGCAGGAGGAGGAGGGATGAGGGAGAAGGCAGGAGGAGGGAAGAGGGAGGGGGGAGGAGGGAGGGAGGGAGTGAGGGAGAGAGGGAGGGAGGGAGGGAGGGAGGGATCAAGAGAAGGAGAAGGAGGATAGGGAGGATAAGGAGGAGGAGGAGGAGGAGGAGGTGGAGGAGGAGGATAAGGAGGAGGAGGAGAAGTAGGAGGAGGAGAGAGGAGAATTGGGGGCGACGACGACGACGTTCTTTTTCTTCGGAGGAGGAGGAGAAGGAGGGGGAAGAGGCAGGGTCGAAGGAAGGGGGAGAGGGAGGGGGGAAAGGATGGGCTGGCAGGAGGAGGTGGAGGAGGAGGCGGGAAGGAGGAAGAGCAGAAGGGTGAGGGGCGGAGGCCGACGGAGGGGGAGGGTTATCTGAACGCGCGCGAGAAACCCACGGCGGGAGGGCACAACACGCAGCTCCTTCGCAGTGCCAGCGGCATGGAGCGAGCGGCCTCGCACAGTCCAGCTCTCCCGCCAGCTGTCTCGTCAGAAGCCACGGCGCTTGCTGCTCTCTCAGCCGCTGCGCGCATGCCCCCTCTTCTCCTCCATACATGCCTGCCTTCCCTCCGCCCTGCTCCCACCCCATTCGGCTCTTCCCCCCTCCCGTCCATTGAGCACTGTGCTGCCTCCCTTCCTCGCTCCCCTTGCCCGGCTCAGGTGCACCTGAATGTCCGGATGCCCCATAACACCGCGTACGACGGCGGGACGGTTGAGGCGCGACGGGGGGGTGGGGGGCGGGATCGAGGCTCGGGGGGCGAGGTTCGAGGAGGATCGAGGTTCGGGGAGGTTCGAGGATGGAGGATGGAGATCCGAAGAGGATGGAGACCCGCGGATCGAGTTTCGAGAAGGATCGATGTTGATAGGGTCGAGGCTGGAGGTCCGAGGAGGATCGAGGGGGAGGAGGCTCGAATTTCGAGAATAGTCGAGGGTCGAGGTGGACCAGGATCGAGGCTCGAGGTTGGGGGTTCGAGTTTTGTTTTCCGCACATCCTATCTGGGGTACTATGTGAACCTGGCTAGTGTTTGACACAAGTGTACACATGCAACAGTTACATAGGTGAGTTATTGCACAGTTCATGTGGACGCCATGCGGTGCAAGCTATTTGATGTAAGCTATGCCGTGTAAGCAACGTGGTGTGAGCTATGGACGTGTAAGCTCAGCGCACATGGCGCCCACGAGTACCCACGAGGCGGCACGGGTGGCATCGTGGCGCAACCCCGGTGGACTCACCCAGAGCGCGGCGCGCCCACAAGCGCCCACGAGGCGGCACGGGCGGCAAAGCGGCGCAACCTCGGCGGACGTCCAGGAGCGCCCACGAGGCGGCACTGGGCGGCAACGTGGGAACTCCTCGCGGACCCGTCCAGTTCATTGAGACAGAAGTATGCGGAATGAAAGATGCGCAAGCGCCACGCGGATGCATAGCGGCTTGTATTCAGAGCAGGGCTGTCGCCGAGCACTTCTTTGAAATTCGTAACCCTAGGGCCACCACGAGAGTGCAGAGTTATTCGCGCCTCGCGGCCTGGGTAATGTCAGATCGAGGCGCGAAGTTTTTCGCGCTTCGCGGTCTGAGCTTACGGCGGCTTGCAGAGCGAAGGTAGACGCGATTCGCAACCATGCGGCTGGGCCAGCGAGGGATAGCGGTCCGGGCGACGTCAAAGCCAGGCGCGGAGTTCGAGCGAAGGTAAACGCGTTTCGCATCCCTAAGGCTTGGCCGACGAGGGATTGCGTCGCGGGCTGCGCCAAAAATGACGTCGACGTCCTCCGCGGAGCAAAAGGTTTGAGCGGGCAGCGGGGCCTCAACAGGTGATTTGTGAGGGCCGCATTCGGGATAGATACGTCTGGGCTGTTGGTCCGAGACATCTGCAGAAAGGGACCCCCTATCAATAGTATCTCAGGCCCTCCTAACCCAGGTCCCCTCCCAAAGGGTTATGGGTACTTGTATTGCTTATCACTATATGGACCACTGAGGAGGGGACGTGGGACGGCACCGTGTGTTGTAGCACCGTGGATACATCTTAGGCTCAGCCGGCCGCATCCTCCTCCTCCCCCCGTCGCGCCTCCACCGCGCACGACGTCGTACACGGCACAGCGCTGCGGGGCTTCGATGTCAAACTTTCAAGGTTGTGGCAGCTTTCGTTGAGTCTCCTTGTTTGCTTCATCCGCTGCGCCCCGTCGAGGGCATTCCGGGAACCTGGCAGCGCTCCCGAGCGGTCGCCCGCGGCCCGAGCCGTGGTCTTTAAGACCTCAGCAGGGGGCGACGACGGCGACGACCACGTTGAGTGCGATGATGAGTCGGCGGCGAGCCCGGGGGGAAGTTCGGCGTTTTCCGACCTCTTCGTTGGCTCCCAGAGGCTTCCCAGCCTCGGGAAGCTGTCCAGGAGCTGCGCCTCGCCGAGAGCGTTTCGAGGTTGCCTGGATCGTCCCGAACCGCCGCAGGAGGCCCGAGTTATGACCTCAAAACCAATCGGCGGCGCGCCGAGGAGGGAAGTGAGAGGGGGCAGGCCTTATGATCAGGCTGCGGGACTTCTCCGAAGCCCGCTGGCCTCTGGAGATGCCGTCCCTGTCTTCAGAAGATGCTTAGAAAGCTTTCGGATGGCGCGAGGGCTTCTGAGAAGCCCCGCCGCCTTCTGAGAAGGCCGGCCCCTCCGGGCTCGCCGCCGAAGGATGACGACGACCCTGATGAGGCAGTCCTGAGAGCGGGAAGCCAACGCTTCCCCGCCTTTCTGTACGCGCCGGAATCCTGTCCATCATGCCGTCCAGGACAGGTCCGAAGGGCGACTTCGAGGGAGGAGGGGGGGGGAGAGGGGTGGAAGACTCTTCCCCTCACCTACTCCTCCCTGTCGTCCCCCTCTCACATCCCAGTGAGTTCTCACTTCCCCCTCCTCCGACCTTTCCCCGGGGATGGGAAGGGGAATGGCAGGGGGGGGAAAAGGAGGGAGGGACGGGTGAGGGAAAGGGAGGGGAAGGGCAGTGGAACGGGAGGGGAGTCCCTCTCACCTCCCCATGGGTTCCCACTTCTCACTTCCCCTTCCTCTGGCCTTCCGTGGGGATGGGAAGAGGCATGGCAGGGGAGAAAAAAGGAGGGAGAGGAGGGGAGAAGGGAGGGGAAGGTCAGGAACGAGATGGAAGTGGGCAGTGGAAGTGCGAAGTTGAAGGGGAACGGAAGGAGGGTCCAACTCTGTCGAGGGGGGTGCAGTTGGGGAACACTTCTCCTCCTCCTGCTTCTTCGCCCCCCCACTGATGATAGGAAGCTGTTTCACTGCATCTGAGGAAAGGGTTGGAGTGGAGGGGGGGAGTGGGAGAGAGGTGAGGAGAGGGGGAGTTCGGATGTGGTGGGGTCAGGTAGGATGAGGTCAGGGGGGAAGAGGAACGCCGGTGGGGTAGGGAAGAAAGAGGAATGGGAGGTGAGAGGAGAGGGGCGTCATTATTGGAGGAGGGGGTGGATGATGAGGAGATCACGTGATGGTCGTGGATGAGGAGGGGGAATGTGAAGAGGGGACATGGGTTCAGTGGACATCTCACTCCTCTTTCTCCCCCCTCCTGCTGCCTCTCATCCTCCAGAACCCAGAGCGCCCTGCAACCTCCTAGCTTTCTCCCCCTCTGCCTCCCTTACCCTCTGCCTCCCTCTTCTTCCTCCCTCCTCCCTTGCGTCCTCCTCCGCCTCCTCATGGGCGGCGGCGAAGGGAGCGCAGGGTGGAGGGGGGGGGTCGACGCCCGGTGAGGCCGAGGTCATAAACAGACCCGCCCTGAACAGCGGCGAGATGACCGTGTGGCAGGCCACATTTGCGTCTCGTCTCTCCTTCCATGGCCGTTGGCCATTCGTTTCGGTGCGTTCCGGGCCTTTTCTTCCTCCTCCCTTCTTGCACCCCTCCCTCCTTCCCTTCCTCCCATGTTCCCCCCCTCCTTCTATCTCTTTCTCCCCCTCCTCCTCTTCCTTCTATTCCTCCTCCTCCTCCTCCTCCTCCTCCTCCTCCTCCTCCTCCTCCTCCTCTTGTATCAGCCATCCTCGGCCTCAAGGATGAGCGTTTGAAGCAAGCGACCCTTCCATCTCTCGTCTGTGGCCTTGTGTTTGTTCCCCGGCCTCTCGGTACTCGGGTACGGATCCCTGACTCGGCGCATTCTAGGCGCTTTTTCTCCCTATGCCCCGCCTTTGCAACTTATTACTGATTTTGACGTTTGCCAGGCATTTCGGGACGGACGAAAGAATGGGATTGCGAAAGGTCGCAGGCTACTTTTCTCTCCATTCCAGAGTGCCGAGTTCCGTCCGAAAAGTTTGGCCGCTCAGAAGGGGGGAAGGAATTCTGGGATACATCCCCCAGGGGGCTGTTCGGACCCACCCCAGGGTTGGGCGGTTGGGCCCAACAGTTTCGGTCCAGTCGAAAAGCCCCCAAAGTCGGGCATTGGGGTCGCCCAGCCTCCAGAGGATTGTTTCTGGGTCTCACGGGGAAGATGGCGGGGCAGAAGTCCACCCTCAGAGCCAGCGATTTTATACACCACCGCCCTCCCTTGAAGGCACATGGAGAATTCGTCGCCAGGCGTTTGTGTACATATTTTCGTGGCATATGCAGGGCGGCACGATCCGAGGGTTCGCGGGCCGTCCCGCGGCCTCGAGTTCGCAGGCCTCCCGCGGCGGCCTCCCGCCTGCTCCCCCTGTGCAGCGGATGCGGCGCGCCGTTTGTTTGACCGCTTGTTGGGCCCAACTCGCCGCAGACCCCCAAAAAATTTGCGGCGACCAGCTGGAGACTCCATATTCCTGGGGCCCAGGGAGGATGGCCCGCCCCGGCCCCCTCCCTCCCCGCCCTTCGCTCCCCCCCTCCCCCCTCCCGCTGCGCCTTAGGAGTATGGGAATCCAAGAGGGCGCTTCAGAAGCGCGGCCTTGAGTTCGCAGGCGCGACCGCTGCGCGCAGCCACCTGCGGCCCCGCCGCCGCGCACTTCCCCGATGCACGGCCGCCCCCGCGCGCCAGGGGTACCCAGAAGACCAGCTGCTCGCAGCTGCTCTCGGCAGCCGCCAAGGGGGTGTGGTTATGCCGGGATGTGGCTTGCGATCGGCACCGTTGGCTTTGCATCGGTCGGAGCGTGCTGACAACCTAACCTCGTGCTCGATCGGAAGGCCGAAAAGAAGCAAATGTCAACCTTAGAAAAATACGGTCAAGGTCCGATATATAGCGTGTCTTTGGGGAGACGCCCATACACGCTAAGTGTTCCGCACTTAGCGTGTATCCTTAGTGGTGGTACTTAGCGTGTATGTCCTTTCGGGGCTGGGGGAGGGATGATGATGGCAGGGAGAGGGATCATGCGGCCGCCGCGTTGGCAGAATGCTCGACGTTTGTACGAAAGTTCGTTGGTAGATTAGGTGTGCATGTTTAGTCTCATCGCCGGCTAATCTCGGTAGACTTTGAGCCGTAGTCCAAGTCCAAGTCCAAGAGAGGGATCATGCTGATGATGAGGAGGCTGATGAGGATGATTATGAGGAGGAGGACAATGATTGTTCTCCTGAGGAGGGATGAGAGACGTATGATGATAATGAGGAGAGAAGAGAAGAGATTTCTAGGAGAGAAGAGATTTCTAGGAGATCTCTTGGGAGCCTTTCGAGGCTCCATGAAGTTTTCTTGGAGGGAGAGGGTTCTGGGGGGGTTCTGGGAGGGTTCTGGGATCTGGGGAGGGTTCTGGAATCTGGGAGCCCTCGTGCGGGCAACTGATACCTACTAGGACCATCGTGGAGCCATCTTGAGGCCCTCTTGGAGCCATCTTAGGGCCGTCTTGGGGCCCTCCTGGGCCCTCTCGGGGCCCTGCTGGAGCTTTCTGAGGGCCCTAGAGAAGCGTCCAGGAGGGACTCCGTGAGACCCTTGTCCAACTCCGTTTGACGGAGTTGGAACTGATACTTGCTAGGACCATCTTGGAGCCATCTTGGGGCCCTCTTGGAGCCATCTTAGGGCCGTCTTGGGGCCCTCCTGGGCCCTCTCGGGGCCCTGCTGGAGCTTTCTGAGGGCCCTAGAGAAGCGCCCAGGAGGGACTCCGTGAGACCCTTGTCCAGCTCCGTCTGACGGAGTTGGAACTGATACTTGCTAGGACCATCTTGGAGCCATCTTGGGGCCCTCTTGGAGCCATCTTAGGGCCGTCTTGGGGCCCTCCTGGGCCCTCTCGGGGCCCTGCTGGAGCTTTCTGAGGGCCCTAGAGAAGCGTCCAGGAGGGACTCCGTGAGACCCTTGTCCAACTCCGTCTGACGGAGTTGGAACTGATACTTGCTAGGACCATCTTGGAGCCATCTTGGGGCCCTCTTGGAGCCATCTTAGGGCCGTCTTGGGGCCCTCCTGGGCCCTCTCGGGGCCCTGCTGGAGCTTTCTGAGGGCCCTAGAGAAGCGTCCAGGAGGGACTCCGTGAGACCCTTGTCCAACTCCGTCTGACGGAGTTGGAACTGATACTTGCTAGGACCATCTTGGAGCCATCTTGGGGCCCTCTTGGAGCCATCTTAGGGCCGTCTTGGGGCCCTCCTGGGCCCTCTCGGGGCCCTGCTGGAGCTTTCTGAGGGCCCTAGAGAAGCGTCCAGGAGGGACTCCGTGAGACCCTTGTCCAACTCCGTCTGACGGAGTTGGCACTGATACTTGCTAGGGCCATCTTGGAGCCATCTTGGGGCCCTCTTGGAGCCATCTTAGGGCCGTCTTGGGGCCCTCCTGGGCCATCGGGGCCCTGCTGGAGCTTTCTGAGGGCCCTAGAGAAGCGTCCAGGAGGGACTCCGTGAGACCCTTGTCCAACTCCGTCTGGCGGAGTTGGAACTGATACTTGCTAGGACCATCTTGGAGCCATCTTGGGGCCCTCTTGGAGCCATCTTAGGGCCGTCTTGGGGCCCTCCTGGGCCATCGGGGCCCTGCTGGAGCTTTCTGAGGGCCCTAGAGAAGCGACCAGGAGGGACTCCGTGAGACCCTTGTCCAACTCCGTCTGACGGAGTTGGAACTGATACTTGCTAGGACCATCTTGGAGCCATCTTGGGGCCCTCTTGGAGCCATATTAGGGCCGTCTTGGGGCCCTCCTGGGCCATCGGGGCCCTGCTGGAGCTTTCTGGGGGCCCTAGAGAAGCGTCCAGGAGGGACTCCGTGAGACCCTTGTCCAACTCCGTCTGACGGAGTTGGAACTGATACTTGCTAGGACCATCTTGGAGCCATCTTGGGGCCCTCTTGGAGCCATCTTAGGGCCGTCTTGGGGCCCTCCTGGGCCCTCTCGGGGCCCTGCTGGAGCTTTCTGAGGGCCCTAGAGAAGCGTCCAGGAGGGACTCCGTGAGACCCTTGTCCAACTCCGTCTGACGGAGTTGGAACTGATACTTGACGCGAAAAGTCCAAAAGGGCTACGTAGGGGATTTGGGCGTCTTGGGCGCGTCCAAGGGAGGCCCCAAGCTCACATGGAATCGTCTTGGAGCGGTCTGGGGCATCTTGGAAGCCATCTTGAGCCATCTTGGATTAATAACTTCGGGTCATCTTGGAGGCCATCTTGGGCTCTCCAGGGCTCTCCAGGACCCTCTTGGAGCCGTTTTGGGCCATCTCCAATCGGTCGCAAATCTCCCCGTCCAGGGCCAAGGAGGATGGGGGTACGTACGTAGGGGGAGGGGTGCGTGCGTAAACCCCTCACCGAAAGGGAAGAAGAGGGTTGGAAGAGAAAGCCCCCTACGTAGATCACCTCGGGCTGGAGCGCTGCCCCCGGTTTTCACACTTCTCTCTCCCCCTCCTCCTCTTCCTCGGAGTCTCGGAGTCTCTTGGGATACGTACGTATCTCTTGGGCGTTTCTTGGAGGCCTTTTGGGACGTGTTGGGAGTCTCTTGGTGGTCCCGGGGGGCTCTTGGGGCATCTTGGGTGCCTCGGGGGGTCTCTTGGGGCCGCTTGGGGTCCTCTTGGGGGTCTCTTGGAGGCCTCTCGGGGTTTCTTGGGCGCCTGTTGGGGCTTTCTTGGGGGCCTTGGAGGCCCTCTTGGGACCATCTTGGAGGATATCTATCAAAGAATGGGGGGGTCCGCAAGTACCCTCGCCCCTCTGGAGCTCTCAAAATCGCCTCTTGGGGTCCTGTTGGGGCGCTCTTGGGGCGCTCTTGGACGCTCTCGGGTCCATCTTGGGGCCATCTTGGACCCCTCTTGGGGCTCTCTTGGGCCCCCTGGGGCCATCTTAAGTACGCACGGCTTCGGAAGGTCATCGGACGCGAAAAGTCGAAAGGGCTACGTAGAATCATTGATTTACCTTACCAGGTGTTTGAGGGATTTGGGCGTCTTGGGCGCGTCCAAGGGAGGCCCCAAGCCCACCTGGACTCGTCTTGGAGCGGTCTGGAGCATCTTGGAAGCCATCTTGAGCCATCTTGGATTAATAACTTCGGGTCGTCTTGGAGGCCATCTTGGGCTCTCCAGGGCTCTCCAGGACCCTCTTGGAGCCGTTTTGGGCCATCTCCAATCGGTCGCAAATCTCCGCGTCCAGGTCCAGGGGGATGGGGGTACGTACGTAGGGGGAGGGGTGCGTGCGTAAACCCCTCACCGAAAGGGAAGAAGAGGGTTGGAAGAGAAAGCCCCCTACGTAGATCACCTCGGGCTGGAGCGCTTAGCGTGTATATGAGCGCTTAGCGTCTTGGAGCGCTTAGCGTCTCGGAGCGCTTAGCGTGTATGTCGTTTGGCTCTTCCACCCGACCCTACTTAGCGTGTACGCCCCTGCGCTGCTTAGCGTGTAAACGCCTTCGGTTTCGCAAGGCCCGAAACAACAGACACGCTATATATCGGACCTTGACCGTAAGTGTTTTTACCTTTTCGGGCCTTCTTGGAGGCCCTCTTGGAGGCCTATTGGGGGCTATTGGGGCTACTGGGGCCAGCTTCGAGCCAACTTCGGCCATCTTGGTGGGCTCCTGGCCCGTCTGACGCCGTTGGAAGCCGTTTGGGGGGCCCTTCTGGGCCGACTTGGGGCCCTCTTGGGGTGCTCCAGGGCCGTCTTAGAGGCCATTTTGGGCGTCTTGAAGTCTTGGAAGCCTTTGGGGTCGTCTTTGTGCCCTCTTGGGGCCGTCTTGGGGGCTTCTACCTCTTGGGCGCTCTGGGGGCGGTCGTGGGGGCCTCTTGGGCCGTCTTGGGTCGACGGAAAGCCGAAAAGGAGCAAATACGAAAAACCTTTGGACACCTAAGGAACATCACTGTTTTTAGCCTCTTCGGGCCCTCCTGGAGGACCTCTCGGAGGCCTCTGGGCCGTCTTGTAGGCCTCTTGGGCACCTCTTGGACCGTCTTGGGCCGTCTTTGAGGTTTCTCGGGCGAACTTGGAGGCATCTCCTTCTCTCTTGGGCGGACTTGGATGCCATCTTGGACCATCTTGGGGGCCATCTTGGGCCAACGTGGCCATCTTGGAGGCCATCTTCAGCCGTCTTGGAGGAACACTTGAGGAATTTGGGCTCCGTGGCAATCCTCCCGGGACCCCGGCGGGACGCGCCGGAGGCCCTTGGGGAGTTCTTTTGGAAAAAGAACCAAAACCAAAACAGAGAGGGTTCAGCACGCCAGGCACCCCTGTGATGAATCAACAGGGGGCGGCGGGTCCAATGGCCTCCGGACCATCCCGCCACCGTGCCTGGGTTGTGGGTCTGAGGCCTCATGGATGGTCGTTCGGATCTCGTCGAGGCCTCTCGGGGGCCTCAGGCATTTTGAAGCCTCTGGGGGGCTGTTTTGGGGCCTCTTGGACTCTGGTTTTGGGCCTCTTGAGGGCCAAATGGGTGCCTCTGTGGGCGTCCTGGGCGCCTCTTGGTGCGGACTGCTTGGATTTTCGATTCGTGTTCCCCTCTTGGGCCGTCTTGGGCGCCTCTTGGGCCGTCTTGGGGCCCTCGTGGGCCGATTTGGGGCCCTGCGTCGGAACCTAGAAAAGTTGAGAACCCCAGCAACATGTTGAACAACCTATGTAAAATAACCGATTTGGGCTCTCGGGGCCCTCTTGGAACAGCTCTTGGGTCTCTTTTAGATAGTCTCGCAGGCTTCTTGGGCCGACTAGGGGCCATCGTGGGGGACCGATCGTTCGGCGACTCGGGGCCCTCCTGGGCCGTCTTGTGGACCTCTCTGGGCCGATGCATCGCCGCGGACGTCGACGTCGCCGATGCATCGGCGCGGACGTATTCTCCCCCACGCCACGCCGACGTGGCCGACGCATCGCCGATGTCGCAAGTGCGCAGGCGACGTCGACGATTTTCTTGTCAACATCGATCTTTTTTTTTTCTTTCTTTTTTTTTTTTTTTTTTTTTTTTTTTTTTTTTTTCTATTTTTTTTTGTTTTCGTTTTTTTTTTTGTTTCTTTTTTTTTTTTTTTTTTTTAGTTTTTTTTTTTTTTTTTTTTTGTTTTTTTTTTTCTCTCCTATTTAACAGTTTTTTTTTTTTTTTGTGCTTTTTTTTTTTTTTGTTTTTTGTTTTTACTTTTTTATTTTATTTGTAAATTATTTTTTTTTTGTTTTTTATTTTCGTTCCCTGTTTTTTTTTTTTCTTTTTTTTTTTCTATACGAAGCTTTTTTTTTTTTCTTTTTTTTTTCTTATTTTTATTTTTTTCTCTGTTTTTTTTTTTTTTTTTGTTTTTTTTTTTTTATTTCTTTTTTTTGTTTTTTTGCTTTTATTTTTTTTTTATAATTCTTTTTTTATGAGATCCGGTGGAATTATATAGCGTATATATACGATCCCTGTGCGACCCTGCAGGACTTCAATCACCATCCCACACGACTCTTATGAGATCCGACAGGGAGCCGTACGATTCTCGCGAGATCCCACTTAGCTCGTCTACAGACCTACAGGACTCCTATACGACTCCAGTGACACCTTTCAGGAAGCCCGTAGGAATAGCAGGGGAAGCCATCAGCAGAGGATGCCTCCAGAATTTGGACGACGCGATGCAGATTTGAGGGGGGGGGTAGTGGACAAGTTTTCCATGCACTCAGCTAGGGTCCCTGCAGACAAGCCTACCTGGTGAAGAAGAAGATGCCGAGTGACAAGATGGGGGAGGTGTTGCCACCGGCGCACGGTTTGGTTGCAGCCGCAGTGGGGGTGGCGTCTGGATATCGCTCTGCAAGGGTGTGGATCTTTTTGTGTTTTATCGTAGTGGTCTGGTCTGCAGACAACACGCAGGATGTGTTTGCAGGTGTTGTCGGTACTGCGGACGTGTTGTGGCGACGCGTGGTGGTGTGGTGGGTGTTTGCTCAGGATTTGCTGGTGGCACTGGTGCTTGAGGTGGTCCAGGGTCGGGTCGGTGCGGCATCTGTTGCACCTGATATCTGTTGGTGGTGGTGTGGTGATGCCGCTCGTGGCATCTGCTTTCTGACCATGGCCATCTGTGGGCCCCTGTGGCCCCGTGCAGTGACGTGCCTCTTTACGGCTCCCCGGGATGACAATCAGAAGAATCTACAGTGTTTGCGTGCTCACCGCTGGTCGGCTTGGCTCCAGGCCGCTGCATCACCATCACCGCCCCGTGTAGCCCAGAATGCCTGTTGGGTTGCTTTGCTTCCGTTCGGTTTTTCACTCGGGTGTTTCGGAGCATTTCGGTTCTGACCGTTGCAGTGCGATACCGCACATACACACACAGTACTTTCCACTTCGTACACGCAGGTAATCTGCTCTCAGCCCGTTCAGTGGGATGGCAGCCGAGAGAGCTTGCTGGACCGTGTGCTTGGTGACGCTGCTTCTCCACAGCGTTCCCACCGCCACTTCTTTCATGCTGGGGGTGAACACCAGCACTCATGAGACCGAATGGCAAGAACCACCTCTCCGCACGGAGGCTCAACGATCTGCGTGCGCGGCCTACGCTGGGGAGTACGAAGTCTGGTACCAGGGGGCGCAGCGCAGTACGAATCTGATAATCTATTGCGACTGCACCGCGACCCAGCCTGGAAATTTCACGGACAGCCTTCGTTTTACCAGTGTCTCGTCCCAGTGCCTTGGCCTCGGTGCTTCTCAGTTCTATATCTTGAAGACGCACGGGTCCAGCAAGTACGAGTGTCTGTACCAGAGCGGCACCACAATCGCAGGCTATCCAGCTGCCTGCGGCAACTCCCGCCCCCGTGCCACACCATCATTGTCGGCGGCGGTTTTTGGAGGGGGAACGGGAGGCCGTAACATGTGAAGTTTCGTGCCCAGAGGCTTCGCAGAGCCGCAACATGCGATGCACGCTTCTCCGTCGTGTTGGTGATGATTGTGATGATGGCGACGACGACGACGACGACGACGACGATGATGATGATGATGATGATGATGATGACGACAATGATGATGGTGATGACGCTGATGACGATGCTGATGATGATGATGATGATGATGATGATTGTGGTGGTGGTGATGATGATGATACTGATGATGCTGATGATGATGATGATGATGATGGTGGTGGTGGTGGCGGTGACGATGACGATGACGATAGGAATCCGCATGGGAGATTGGTCCGCAGTCGTCGTCGGCGTCGTCGTCGTCGCTCGTCGCTCGTTGCTTGTCGCTCGTCGCTCATCGTCGTCGTGCGCGCGGACGCGGCTGGAGTCTGTTGTTTCCCACCAACCTGTGTTGTTGGGTCCTCGTTTTGAAGACACGGTCCTCGCGTCTCCTCATCCTTTTCCTCCCCGTCCCCTCCTCTCATCATCATCATCATCATCATCATCATCATCATCATCATCATCATCATCATCATCATCACCACCACCACCACCACCACCATCATCATCATCATCATCATCATCATATCATATCATATCATATCATATCATCATCATCATCATCATCATCATCATCATCATATTCATCATCATCTTCGTCATCGTCATCGTCATCGTCATCGTCATCATCGTCGTCACACGTCTCGTGGCCCCATAGGAGCTCCGCCGAAGGTCCCAGTGGCACAGTTCGCATGCGTCCCCGCCACTCATGTCGGCACACCCCTCACACGTCTCGTGGGCCCATAGGAGCTCCGCCGAAGGTCCCAGTGGCACAGTTCGCATGCGCCCCCGCCACTCATTTCGGCACACCCCTCACACGTTTCGTGGGCCCATAGGAGCTCCGCCGAAGGTCCCCGTGGCACAGTTCGCACGCGGCCCCGCCATTCATTTCGGCACACCCCTCACACGTTTCGTGGCCCCATCGGATTTCCGCCGAAGGTCCCAGTGGCACAGTTCGCATGCGCCCCCGCCACTCATGTCAGCACACCCCTCACACGTTTCGTGGGCCCATAAAAGCTCCGCCGAAGGTCCCAGTGGCACAGTTCGCACGCGTTCCCGCCATCCATGTCGGCTCACACGTTTCGTTGCCCCTTAGGAGCTCCGCCGAAGGCACCCGTGGCACAGTTCGCATGCGTCCCCGCCACTCATGTCGGCATGATGGCACAACCCTCCACGTTTCGTGGGCCCATAGGAGCTCCGCCGAAGGTCCCAGTGGCACAGTTCGCATGCGTCCCCGCCACTCATTTCGGCACACCCCTCAAACGTTCCGTGGCCCCATAGGAGCTCCGCCGAAGGTCCCAGTGGCACAGTTCGCACGCGTCCCCGCCACTTATTTCGGCACCCCCTCACACGTTCCGTGGCCCCATAGGAGCTCCACCGAAGGCCCCAGTGGCACACAGTTCGCATGCGTCCCCGCCACTCATGTCGGCACCCCCCCACACGCTTCGTGGCCCCATAGGAGCTCCGCCGAAGGTCCCAGTGGCACAGTTCGCATGCGTCCCCGCCGCTCATTTCGGCCCACCCCGCACACGTTTCGTGGCCCCATGGGAGTTCCGCCGAAGGTCCCAGGCACAGTTCGCATGCGTCCCCGCCACTCATTTCGGCACACCCCTCACACGCTTCGTGGCCCCATAGGAGCTCCACCGAAGGTCCCAGTGGCACAGTTCGCGCGCGTCCCCGCCACTCATTTCGGCACACCCCTCACACGTGTCGTGGCCCCATGGGAGTTCCGCCGAAGGCCCCAGTGGCACAGTTCGCGTGCGTCCCCGCCACTCATTTCGGCACACCCCTCACACGTTTCGTGGCCCCATAGAAGCTCCGCCGAAAGGTCCCATTGGCGGGTCCCATTGGCACAGTTAGCATGCGTCCCCGCCAATCATGTCGGCACACCCCTCACACGTTTCGTGGCCCCATAGGAGCTCCGCCGAAGGTCCCAGTGGCACAGTTCGCATGCGTCCCCGCCACTCATTTCGGCACACCCCTCAAACGTTTCGTTGCCCCATAGGAGCTTCGCCGAAGGTCCCAGTGGCACAGTTCGCGTGCGTCCCCGCCACTCATTTCGGCACACCCCTCACACGTTCCGTGGCCCCATAGGAGCTCCGCCGAAGTCCCTAGGCACAGTTCGCATGCGTCCCCGCCACTCATTTCGGCACACCCATCACACGTGTCGTGGCCCCATAGGAGCTCCGCCGAAGGTCCCAGTGGCACAGTTCGCATGCGTCCCCGCCACTATTTCGGCACACCCCTCACACGTTTCGTGGCCCCATAGGAGCTCTGCCGAAGGTCCCAGTGGCACAATTCGCATGCGCCCCCGCCACCCATTTCGACACACCCCTCACACGCTTCGTGGCCCCATAGGAAGCCCCGCCGAAGGTCCCCGTGGCGCAGTCCGCATTGTGTTGTTCGTTTTCGTTCGCGATGTGTACCACGCCACCCATTTCGGCACACAGGGATCACCACCGAAAAAGTGAATCCAAATTGCGGTATTCACACCTGCATATGGTTGGGTCCTTCGTCAGGCTATTTGTCTTATTCTGGGCCGATGGCGGCAATCATGTGTGTGAGGGGGTGGAGGGGGCCGCTGACGTCACGTTTCGCGCCGGCGGCGTCTGGGAATGTCTTGGAATGACCGCGGACGGGTAGCAGCAACATCTAGGTTGCGATCTGCACCACAGCGCCGGTGTACACCACAGCGAATGTGTACACGCATCAGCAGTGCAATACAGCACCAGTGTACACCACAATGCCTCCGTGCACTACACCGCTTGTGTACACCACGGCGCCTGTGTGCACCGCACCGACCGTGTGCAACACAGCACCACTGTTACATATATAATGTTAGAAGGAATCCTTATCATATTATGGAGCGCCTGTGGATTCCACAGGAAGGAAGTGTGTGGCTCAAGGGCCCCGCGGGCGCCCGCGGGCGCCCGCGCGTCTGGGGCGGCGGCTGCGCCCCCCCGGCGGCGCGCGCCATGGCCGGGCGCGGCGACGGCGGCCGCCCGCGGGCGCGCCGCCGCCCCGGCGTGGCGGCGGCGGGCCTGCTCGCCTCGGCCGCAGGCCGGCTGGCCTTCCTGCCCATCCTGCAGCCCGCCGCGCGGGGCGCAGGGCGCAGGCCGCAGCTGCTGGGCGCCGCGCTGCTGCCAGCCACCATCGCGGGAGCTGGCTTCGCGGGCGCCTCTGGCGCGGTGGAGGTGTTGATGAACGACGGGAGCGGAGTCCACGGCCAGCGGGACGTTATGGCGGCCTCCCGCTTGCTGATCTGGATGCGCGGCGCCGTGGCGGAGGGGGCGATGAACGGCCTGGCCCCCGAGACCGAGTGGGTCGTCTTGCTCGGCGACGACGTGTTCGTGAACCTCGCGCGCCTCTTCTACTTTGTCGTGCAGCACCCCGCGCGCGAGCACCCGTTGGTCTTCGGCCACTGCCTGTCCGACACCGAGGCGTACGACTTCGACGCGCCGTGCCTCGACGGCGGGGCCGTCCTGCTCAACCGGCTCGCCCTCGACGCGATCGGCGAGGTGGCGTCGTGCAGGGAGTGGCCCCACGTCGTGTCCGACCAGGTGTCCCTGGGCTACTACGCCTTCGTCAACGCCGTGCCGCTCGTCCACCTGCCCGCGCTGCACTGCCACACACCGCGCATGGGCGACCCCGACCGGCACCTCGTCAGGGAGTACCCGCCCGACTCGCTGACGACAGACATTATCGACACCGGCGGGAGGCCGCATCCGTGTGTGAACGTGGAGGGGGACGTGAGGCTTGTGAACGCAATGAGCGGCACGCCCCTCGCGCCTTTTGCTCTCTCCGCCTCCTGCCCCGCCCCTCCCTCCGCCTCCCCGCCCGCACATGCCTCTGTGCGCGGCGCGGGGCAGCCACCTGAGCCCAGTAGTTCGATCCTCGATTTTTGCAGTTTTGTTCAGAGCGAGGTGCATGAAGACAATTGTTTAGCTCCCTGCTCTTACCCGCGCCCGTGGCCCTCCTTCTCCTCCTGTTCGTCGTCCTCCCTCCTTCTCTTCGCTGCTTACCCTCCCCGGCCTTGGCGCGCGCCGCGCGAAATTTTCGACGTGGCCCCGAATTCGGAGATTTCGGAGGCGGACGTGGTAATGTCACGGCGCCCTCGATCAACTTGCACGCCTCCCGAATGCGCTGACCAGGCTCCCGCTTCCTCCCGCCCTCCATTGCCCAATGCTTCTGCTTGCTCACACCCCCGCCCGCCCCCACGATCCCAAACATCCACTCGATCGCGACAGTCAGACAATCGTCTCCCAACCCAGCACCCCAGCCCGACGCCCTTACCCAGCCCGACGCCCAGCCCGACGCCCTGCCACAACACGACGCCCTACTCCAGCCCGACGCCCTTCCCGACGCCCCACCCGACGCCCTACCTCAGCCCGACGCCCTGCCCGACGCCCTGCCCAAACACGACGCCCTGCCCGACGATTTACCTCAGCACGACGCCGTACCCGACGCTCCCCATACCGACGCCCCACCCGATGCCCAATTCCAGCCGGACGCCCTATCCGAAGCCGTGTCCCAGCACGACGCCTTACCCGACGACTTACCCCAACACGACGCCCTACGGAGCGCCGTACACCAGCATGGCGCCCCACTCCCGCCCGGCGCCCTATCTGACGCCCCACCCCAGCCCGACGCCCTACCCGGCGCCCCACCCAGACTGGCTGGACTTCTCGCCCTGCGGCCGCCAGACCGCCAGCCCCTGCCCGAGCTGGACGACTTCGTGGACACAGGGATTCGAAACTCAAAAGGGGGTTGCTGGCTCGCCTCCCCGTGCTACCCCGGGACCCTTTGGCCTGGAGCAGGACTCAGACGGCTCATTCCGGGGTAACTCCACCATGCTGTGGGGGTCAGGATTCCCAGGGCCTGTTTGCCCCCAAACCCCCAACCCCCTCGGCGGATTTCCCTGGGGGGCCACTCCCACTCCGACGTCGTCGTCCTCCTCCCCCTCCTCCTCCTCCTCCTCCTCCTCCTCCTCCTGCTGCTCCTCCTCCTCCTTTCCTGCTTGCCCGTTCTCCCCTCCCCTGCCTCCGTCTCGCCCGTCCCCGTACCAGCATGTCTGGATCGCGGGATGCGGTTGCGAGTTTATTCTTCCTTCTAGGGCTGTCACACTTGAGGAGTCCGCCAGCCGCTTGCCGGCGCCGCGCGCCGTGCTGACGCTGCACGTGGACGACCCTCCGCCTGGGATGTCGCTGTCTCGTGCGCGGTCGTGGACTCAGGAGACTATCCAAATTCAGTTGGGTTTAGGTTCCGTGGGGCCCACTTTCGCCCACCCTCCCTACCCCATCCGCGGATCGCCCCTGGTGGCCTTTCTCATTCCGGCGTCCTCCTCTTCCTCCCCCTCCTCCTTCTGTCCTCCTTGCCCGTTCTCTCCTACCCCGCCTCTGTCTCGCCCGTCCCCGCACCAGCACGTCTGGGTCGCGGGGTACGGGTGCGGGCTTTTTTTTTCTCCTTCTAGGGCTGTCCCATTTGAGGTGCCCGCATGCCCCGCGCTTGCGCCGCGCGCCGTGCTGCCGCTGCACGTGGAGGACTCCCCGCTGGCGCCGAGCGCTGGGCTGGTGCTGCTGCCGCGCGTCGCTGGGGACGCTGGCGCCGCCTCGTCGCTTGGGACGCCTTCGTGGACTCGTGGGTCCCAATGCCACGGAAGGCCGATCGATCCCCCGCCCCCTGTGGCCCTGGGGGCCCTGGCGTCCCAGAAGGCCTCGGAAGGTTCGTCTATCGCGATCGTTCCTGTCTTCCCTGCGTCTCCCGACGGGATCCCAGGTCCTCTGCCCACCAGGGGCCAGGTTCCTCCTTGTCCAGGCTCCTGTGCGCACCCGCCGGGACCGCCCGCCCGTCGACGCAGCAGGATTGAGAGCGTCCGAGGGAACGAGGGTGCTGCACCCCTGCGTTCGCTTTCTAGGAGCTGGAAGCCTTCCCGAGGATTCCGCGCTAGGAGGGGCCACCTCTCCAGCCATAGACCCTCATGGGGTCACGGGACTCAGGCCTTTCAAGCGGGCGCTCCAACGAATTTTCCCCTGAATCTTGGTCTGTTTTTTGGTCCCCTTTTAGGTGCTGATCCCTCCCCAGGTTCCCTGCAGGACCGTGCCGCCGCTCTGCCGACGTGGTTCGACGTCCTCTGGAGGCTTGGGCCGACGGGCCTCCCCACGGACTTTCAGACCAAGACGGTCCGCATCTCGGAGCTGTTCGGATACCCGCCGATGCCACTGCTTAGAGCCCGCGCGCTCGACAGCGGCCCGCCTGGGCAGCGCACGTGCGCGGCCGAACTGGTATTTCTTCAACACCTGCGCAGCTGTGCCTCCTCCGTTTCAGGAGCTCGTTCGACATCTTCGAGTCCGTTGAGTGCGCCCCGGACGTATTCGCCATGGCCCCGCGCCACTTCCGGAGTTGAGCGGGCGCTCGTGCTTGTCCACGACATCCTCAGCTTACTCCCTCCGGTGCTTGCGGCTTTCCCATGGCGTGCTGTCGTGTGGTTAGGCGGCATTGGTGGATCCCACTGCTTACACCTGCTGGCGGGGACTCTTTCGACGAACACTTTGATCCAGCAGATGGTCGTTCTGTCGGCGAGCTTCGCGACTTCGCCTACGCAGGTCATGTCTTTCGGGGCAGCGGTATACGGGTCGCGTCGACAGCAAGTTCTCGCTGGTGCGTGTGCCTCGGCACTGCTGTCCGAGATTCACTTCGTCCGGCCAGTGTGCATAGCAGTGACGGTGGCGTCGACTTTCGCTCTGAGCCCCATCGCGGACGCCCAGTCGCACCCGACATTGATGTTGTGCGCGCAGGCCGCGCTGCTGACCAGAGCCGTCCTCACTCCAGCCTTCCCTGCTTCGGGCTCGGGCGACAACGACATCCGTGAGGCGGCCCTCCCTCAGCAGAACGTGGCAGTGCACAACACCTTCGTGGAGATGGGCAGGAACCAGGGCTCCCCAGTGCGCCAACTCCGGCGCAACCGCACAGAGGGCGACGAACCAGATCCACAGATTGCGCTGCGGATGGAAGTGCTGCATATCGACGCGGAGAGGGATATGCACGTCGATGCCGGCGTGCCGCTGGAGGAGCAGCAGCGACAGCAACGCCCAGGGCGAGCAGCAGCTCGGGGAGAAGCAGCGCCGTCGGGAGGCGCCCAACCAGCCGCCGAGCACCAACCGCCGCAACAACACGCAGGAGCCGCCGCGGCAGCCCCGCCACCGCCAGCTGCGCCCGAGGGTCCTGACTTCGCCCGGCGCGTGCGCCCGCGCACTCGGGCCTTCTGTCCTGTCCCCGGGTGTCCGCGCGCAGACCCAGCGGCCACTGCAGGGTGGGCGGACCACCAGTCCATGCGGCTACACCTGAACGAACATGCTGCTGGTCGTTTCCCTGGCCTCCCCCCAGTGCCTCAAGACTACCTGGACGATCACCGCTTGAGCCAGTGCTCCGTGTGCCAGCGTTTCTTGTCCACTCGCGATTATGGTTTGGTTAGTGTGTCTTGTTTAAGGGGAGTATGGGTCTCCACTGAATGGTGTCTGGGATGCGGTCCGATGTTCTATCGTTTTTTTTTTTTTGCTTTTTCTATTTTTTTTCCTTTTCTTTATTTCTTTATTTCGTTTTGTGTCTTGGCGTTTTTTTCTTTATTATTTATGTTCAATCTATATGTTTATTCTTTGTTATATTGTTTATGATTATTTATATCTTCTCTTTTTATATTTTATTCCGTAATGTTTTTTATTTTTCTTTCTTGTAATTATTTTCCTTGATTTTTTTGTATTTATTTTTACAACCGGCATTGCCGCTGCCGCCCCGCCGCCCGGGCAGCGGCCGCGGGGGCCGCCCCGGCCGTTGACGACGCTGTGCCGCGACCTCCGGGACTCCCTTCCTTGGAGGAGGTTTTCGCCAGACGCGCGGGCACCAAGCGGTACGTGCCCAAGGGCGCTCGCACGCTGTGGGCGCGGTGCCTGGTCCAGGCGACGGCGCTCGCCACCCGCGCCAACAACGAGGCTGCTTGGATCCAACTGGCCATGCTACCGAAGTGCGTGCTCCGGCCGCACGCCCGCGGCGGCCGCAACAGCAGGAACGCCGCGGAGGCGGAAACGAAAGAGCTTTGCAGACGGTGGTTAGAGGGCGAGCGAGCGTCACTATGGGCCGAGACAACAGAGCGACGCGAGGCGAGGAAGCAACATTCCGAGGACGAGGCCGCGGGGCGCGCCCAAAGGTGCCTAGAACTGGCGGCCGACGCCCAGTACTCGAAGAGTTGTGCCGCTCTTGTGAGCGAGCCGCCCGTCGACGTCACTCCAGAGGTCGTCGACCAAATGCGCCGCAAGCACCCTCTCAGCAGCCGGGCAGTAGACTTCTCCAGTTTGCCCCAGGTGCACGCCGCGGCGGCCCTGCAGGGGGACGCGGCCGCTGTGGAGCGGGAGATCAAGGCATTCCCTCGCGGGTCCGCGGCGGGGCCGACTGGCCTGCGACCGCAGCACCTCAAGGACGCCCTGCAGACGACGGCCCACAAGGACGAGGTCCTGGAGCAGCTCCTCAGCCTGACCAACCTGCTTGCCCGGGGCCAGGCGCCCCCAGCCACCGCGAAGTTCTTCGCCGGGGCCTCGCTGGCGGCCCTCCCGAAGAAAGACGGCGGCCTGCGGCCCGTCGCCGTGGGCGAGACCCTGCGCCGCCTGGTGGGCAAGTGCCTCTGCGGCGAGGTGTCAGACGCGGCGCGTGGCAGGCTTGCGCCTCTGCAGCTGGGGGTGGCGGTGCCCGGGGGCGCAGAGGCCGCGGTCCACGTCGCGCGGCAGTGGTGGAGCAGGAACCAGGGGGATCGCCAGAAGGTGTTCGTGAAACTCGACCTGTCGAATGCCTTCAACACGCTTGACAGGCAGGCAGTCCTGCAAGCCGTTCACGAAGACTTCCCTGGTCTAGCCCCCTTTGTGGACTGGTGCTACGGCGCCCCGAGCTCACTGTCCCTGGGGGAGAGAACTCGGCCGCTGTCCTCCGAGCGCGGCGTTCAACAAGGCGACCCGCTCGGCCCGCTACTCTTCGCGCTCGCACTGCAACGCTGCGTGGAGCAGGCGCGCGCTGAGCAGGCCGACCCTGCCGTCGGCTCCCTGGACTTGGTGTTCTTCTACCTCGACGACGGCTGCCTGGCCGGAGACGCGCCCGCAGTAGCCCGCCTTATGCACCACTTGGTGAGGCGTTTAACCGCAGTTGGACTGGACCTCAGCACTGGGCCAGGCAAGTGCGAGGTGGTACCTGCCAGCGGCGCGGACAGCAGCGTGGATTTGAACTTGTTCCCGCCAGGCTTCCGTCTCAGGGAAGACAACAGCTTCGAACTCTTGGGGGCCCCCGTGGGGGACGACAACTTCTGCGCGGAACACGCCAGGACAAGAGTGGCCAAGGCTGCTGACCTGCTGGAGGCTCTCGGGGCTTTGGAAAACGCCCAAGTTGCCTTGCTTTTGCTCCGCCAGTGCGCCTCCTACTGCAAGCTGGGCTACTCCGCGCGCGTGGTTCCGCCGACGGCGCAGACTGGCGCGCTGCAGACCATGGACTCCGCCGTCCGGGCTTGTCTGGAGCAGCTCAGTGGATGTTCCCCCTTGGACGACTCTTGGAAGCAAGCGCAGCTCCAGCTCAACCGGGGCGGGCTCGGGCTCCGCTCCGCCGAGAAGCACTCAGCGGCCGCCTACTTAGCCTCGCGCGCCCGCAGCGCGGAACTCTGCCGACAGCTCTACGGAGCCTACAACGACGCCGACGGCGGAGACGGAGGCAGCCTGGCGGCAGCCACGCAGGCTTACAATCACACTGTCCTTCCAGCAGACCAAATCGCCTTCGACCCCGCCCAGCACGAAGACCAGCGGCTCCTCTCTGGAAAGGTGGACGACGCTGTCCGCCACGACCTCTGGCAGCGCGCCTCGCAGGCGACGAGGGCCCACCTTAACTTGGTGGCGGCCCCAGGCGCTGGAGCCTACTTGCAGGCGCCGCCGTGCCGGGCGCTCGGCACCGACTTTCCGCGCAGCTTGATGCAAGTTGCGCTGCAGCGACGCCTTCGACACCAGCTGCTTGAAGAAGAGGCGTTTTGCCCGGCGCGCGGGGAGGTGATGGATGTGTTCGCAGACCACGCGCTCACCTGCAGCTGCCGCGGTGACCGCACGAAGCGCCACAACTGCCTCCGGAACCAAGCCTGGCACGAGGCACTGGCTGCTGGCTACGCTGGGGCAGATCTCGAGCGCCCGGGCTTGCTGCCGCCGCGCGCTCCTGGAGAGGGCCCCCCGGCTGGCGAGGCTGGCGGCGACGACCTGGACGGCGACGGGAGGCGCCCCGCGGACGTCTTCGTCCCGCGGTGGCGAGGCGGCACGCCGGCGGCGTGGGATTTCGCTGTGACCTCGGGCCTCCGCGCGGACTTACTCGCGGCTTCTGCCGCTGAGGGCGGCGGCGACGCAGCGGCGACCCGCTACGAGGAGCAGAAGCGCTTGCACTTGGACACGCAGCGCAAATGCTCAGAGGCCGGCCTGACGTTCATACCGATGGTCTGCGAGGCCCACGGCGGCGGTTGGGGCCGCGAGGCGCGACGCGCCTTCGCGGTGCTCGCAAAGCGCGCGGCCGACGCTACTGGAGACGACGCCGCGCTCGCGGCCGATCAGCTTGCCCAGCGGTTTTCGATTTCCCTGCACAGGGAAAATGCGCGGGCAGTGCTGCGGCGCCTCCAGCCGCGAGCGGGCGCGACGGCCGAGCGGTTAGCCGCGGCCAACGCAGCCGCCACGGCGGATGCTGTGTGAACCACCCCCTGCCCGCCTTCGCCGTCGACCCCGCCCGCTTTTCCCGACGCCCCGCCTGACCCCAAACGGCCAGCAACCGCCACGACGACCACGACGATCCCTTGAACCACGACGACCCACGACGACCCACGACTTCCACCGACGTCACTCGCCCCCTCCGCCCCCCGCCCGCCCCTGCTGCCTTGCTGCCATTGCCGCCCTCCCTCTCCTCCTGCATGTTGGCGCCTGCTAGTTAGTTGTGTTATTCTTCCTCCTGCTCCTCCTTCTCCTCCTGCCGGGCGCTCGCCGGCGCTGGTGTGCAGGACTGGGGCGGGGCCAGCACTGTACCTACGGGAGGTGCCCCCAGTTGTTTTCCTCCGCATCTTAGCTCTTGTTCCTCCTCCTCCTCCTCCTCCTCCTCCTCCTCCTCATCTCCTTTCCTCCTCCTCCTCCTCCTCCTCTCCTCCTCTCTCCTCCTCCTCCTCCTCCTCCTCCTCCTCCTCCTCCTCCTCCTCCTCCTCCTTTGGACCTGCCCAGCCTAGGGGGCTGGCTTGGCAGATGTTGGTTTTCCAGTCTGGCATTGGGGCCTTCTGACGGAGGCGGCCAGCATGCCTGCACGCATGCCTGTAGCAGCATTCGGCTCGGGGTTCTCACCGGATTTAAAAAGGAGCGCCGCTGGAATCTCCGAGTCCTCCCGAGTCCGCCCGCATCATCCTAGCTTCTCCCATCTGCGTCCAGGACGCTCCAGCAAAAGTGGCCGTCCAGGACTGGATTGATTCAGTAGGCCATTGCACGGTTCACTTTGACATGCTCACGTGCACTGCAGCGCCGACCGCCGAACCGCACGGCAGGGGGGGAAAAGAGTGAGGGAGGAGTAGGAGGAGGAGGAGAAGGAGGAGGAGGAGGAGAAATACGATGTGAAGGATGAGGAGGGGAAGGAGGAGGAGAAGGAGGAGGAGGAGGTGCAGGATTGTGGGAGGAGGATCGGAGGAGGAGGAGGAGGGGAAGGAGGAGGCGGAGGGGAGTAGGAGGACGTAGGAGGAGGAGGAGGAGGAGGGGAGGAGGAGGGGAGGAGGAGGAGGAGGAGGAGAGGAGAAGAGGAGGAGGAGGAGGAGGAGGAGGAGGAGGAGGATGGAGGAGGGAAACACGTCGCATTCTAGTTCGCACTTCTTTTGCGTGACGTTTATGTTTCCGCTGCAGATCCTCACCTACATGTTCCTTCTACCTGTCCTGTACATGCAGGCGTTGTGGGGTACACTGGCGCTGCGTTGCACGCGGATGCTGTGGTGCAGACGGGCGTTGTGGTGTGCACAGGCGCGGTGGTGCACGCAAGGATTGTGTACACAGTCGCTGTGTTGTTGCACATAGGTGCTGCGTTGTACACATTCGCTGTGGTGTACACCGGTGCTGTGGTGCACGCAAGCACTGTGGTGTACACAGGCTCTGTGTTGCACACGGCTGTTGCGGTGTACGCAGGCGCTATGGTGTGGTCGCGCGCTGTGGTGCACGCGAGCATTGTGGTGTACACAGGCGCTGTGGGGCAGATCGCCACCTACATTCTGCTCGCGTCTTCGTCGTCGTCGTTTGTCATCGTCGTCGGCGTCGTCGCTTGTCGCTCGTCGTCGTCGCTCATCGTCGTCGTGCGCGCGGGCGCGGCTGTGGTGCCGGAGCCACGCGGCGGGGGGTGGCGGTGCGTCATACCCCTCCCCGCCCCCCCCATGACGCCCGTCATCGCCGAAGATAAAGAAACGCTTTCCACCGACTGCGTCGACGTCAAAGAGGCCCCGGCCGAGGGGTCCCGGAGGGGTGCCGACACGGCCACGTCCCCCCCCGCCCCCGGCCTTCGACTCGCCAGCAGGGACTGACCCTGACAGGGCGCCCGGGCCCACGCGAGGGTGACCCAAGGAGGCGCGGTGTTCCAAGAAGGCCTGAAACGCCGCAAATTCGACTTCACGGGGGGTGGGGGGTGGGGGGGGGGGGCGACTGTAGACGCTGACGTACTCGCGCGAGGCATCCACTCTACGCGCCCAGCGGGGGAAACGCCCCCAGTCTCGCTGCCCATCTTTCCCTAAGGGTGCCCGCCACCCGCGGCTGTGGAATGGCCAGGGGCGGGTTGGCTGCGTAAGGCTTGGGGGCACACCCCTGCCCTAAGCTCCCGTCGTCTTGTCTCTATAGTAAAACATATGTAGTATTCGGTCAACGTATCATTGAGTATTGACTTGTTTATTCGATTTGTCGGGCGGAATGTTCGGAAACATGGCCGGAATTATATGTAAAACTTCACGTGCGTGCCGTGGGGCCTCTCAACGCATGTTCAAAGCCACGCGTACTCCATCCGCGACGCTCTTTGCGAACTTGAAGACGAAGTGCGCGGCGCGAAGGCGAGAGCCGCATTTTCAAAACCAGCCGTCCTCCATCCGCAAATTGTTGCAAAGTGAGGATGTCACTGGAGAAACGACCGGCCCGCCCTACCGATGCGTCTCGGGTGCGACAGGGTGGAGTAGTTATCGATAAGGAAAAGTGGTGGGGCGTGATGGGGAGCAGGGCGGGGAGGGGGAAGAGGAGTTGGATGAGGTGGAGGACGCAGGTCACTTGGCTCACTAGTTTGATCAAGCCCCAGGGCCGACTGGCCCTGCGGGGGAAAAACAACGTCTCACACACGTTGATGCCTGCAGGTTTTGAAGCTTTCAGGCGGAAGAGGTAGGGGGGGCGGGGGAGGTGGAGGGGTCGAAGGAACTGGAGCAGGAAAATGGAGGGGAGGAAGAGGGGGAGAAAAGGCGGAGGACGATGTGAAGGAGGTGCAGGAGGAGTTGGAGGAGGGGGAGGAGGTGCAGGACAAGGACGAGGACGAGGAGGAGGAGGAGGAGGAGGAGTGAGGCGAAGGACTTGGAGGTGGGTGGTGGCAGAGAGGAGGTGGAGGAGGAGGGGAGGAGGAGGAGGAGGAGGAGGGAGAGGAGGAGCTAGGAGGAGCAGGAGCAGCGAGCAGGTGGAGGAGGAGGGGATGAGGAGGAGGAGGAGCGAGGAGGAGGAGGAGGAGGAGGAGGAGGAGGGAGGGAGGATGATAAGGCGGAGAGGGTGGAGAGGCGGAGGAGAGAGAGGTGGAGGAGGAGGAGGAGGTGGCGGAGGAGGAGGAGGAGGCGGAGGCTGTGGAGGAGCGGAGGAGGAGGAGGAGGGCTGAGGAGGTGGGAGGAGGGATCGGGTGGAGGGGCCAGAAAGTGGCCGCTCGGGCGCCGCCAGGCTCAGATCCAGATGTTCCTGAGCAACTACGCGGGCACCAAGCGGCCGGTGGCAGCCCCCTCGAGTGGAAGGAGGATGGAGAGCAGGAACGACGAGGGGGGATGAGGCGGAGCGAAGAAGGGAAAAAGGAGGAGAAGGGGGAGGAGGAGGAGGATTGGAGGAGGAGGAGGAGGAGGAGGAGGCGGAGGAGGTAGGAGGAGGAAGAGAGGCGGAGGTGATGAGGAGGAGGAGGAGGAGGAGGAGGGGATGAGAGGAGGTAGGAGGGGAGGAGGTGGGGGAGGAGAGGAGGAGAGGAGGAGGAGGAGGAGGAGGAGGAGGAGGAGGAGTGACGGGGAGGAGGAGAAGAGATGGAGGGGGGGGATGATGGGGAGTGGCGAGGGGCAGAGGGGGGATGGAGGAAAAGGAGGGGAGTGTGGGGGAGTGACGAGGAGGAGGTAGGAGGAGGAGGAGGAGGAGAGGTAGGAGGAGGAGGAGGAGGAGGAGGAGGAGGAGGAGGAAAGAAGAGGGAGGAGGAGGAGGAGGAGGGGAGGAGGAGGAGGAGGAGGAGCGGGAGGGGAGGGGGGGGGAGGGGGAGGGGGAGGGGGAGGGGGAGGAGGGGAGGAGGAGGAGGAGGAGGAGGAGGAGGAGGAGGAGGAAGGGGAGGAGGAGGAGAGGGAGGAGGATGAGGAGGATGGAGGAGGGGAGGAGGAGTGAGGGGGGAAGAAAGAGGAGGAGGAGGAGGAGGAGGAGGAGGAGGTGAGGAGGCGGGGAGGAGGAGGAGGACGAGGACGTGGACGAGACGAGGAGGAGGAGGAGGAGGGACGAGGGAGGGGAGGGTCAGGTGGTTCGGAGGACGGATCAGCGAGGAGAAGGAGGAGGAGAGGAGAGGAGGAGGAGGAGGAGGGGAGGGGAAAAGGAAGAGCAGGAGGAGGAGGATTGAATGACGGGGGAGGAGATTGGAGGAACAGGGGAGGGCGGAGCGGTTGCCGGCAGGTTGACATCCGGGGCCCCCCCCGCAAGACGGAGGAGGAGGCCCGGAGCGACGCCGACAAGCTGACCGCGGCGCGCCCCTCGTTCTTGCTGCTGCTTCACTCCTTCTGTTGCTGCTACTGCTTCTGCTCCTGCTCCTGCTCCTCCTCCTCCTCCTCCTCCTCCTCCTCCTCCTCCTCCTCCTCCTCATCCTCATCCCGCGCCGCCGAGGGCGACCCAGGGAGGCCTCCCTGCGCGGACGATTTCGTCCACGCAGCTGGCGCCTCCGCGCGAGCCGGCACGCGCCAGGAGGCTGCTGGACGCGCTGCCGCTGGGGGCACCGCCGCTTGGGGCCCGCCAGGCCCTTTCGCGTGGGCTGCCATTGGCGTTGCTGCTGCTGGGGTCGCCGCTGAGGGTGGCCCGGGGGGTCTCCCTGCCTGGGCGATTTCGTCCACGCAGCTGGCGCCTCCGCGCGAGCCGGCACGCGCCGGGAGGCCGCCGCACGCGGCGCCGCCGCGACCGGCCCCGAGCCGCCCCGGCCGCCGACGCCAACGCCGACGTCAGCACAGACGTCAGTACGAAACGTAGCCGTCGCCAAGCGCAGGTGGATGGTCCATGGGCCGAATCCCATGGAGGTTGACGGCAGTGCCGATGGCAACATGGTGGACCCGGCGCCGATGGTCAATGGACCGTCGTCACGGCCAATGGCGACAACGCTGGGCCGTTCAAGAGCTTCTTGAAGGCGCTGCAGCCTGCGTGCAAGGTTATAGCGGCCCAGGAACATCATGTGCTTCCTGCAGGGCTGGCTCAACTGAAGCGCGACCTCCTGGACCTCGGCTACCACGACATCCTCGCCCCAGCCTGCTCGACGGGGCAAGGCGGCACGTCAGGCCGCACGGCGGTCTTCGCGCCCCAGCACGTGGCGATTTCGGCGCCGCCAGCGCCCAGGGATGGCTGGACTGACGGTCCTGTGGGGGCCGCGGCGCGAGGCCGCGTTGCTGCTGGGCGCATTCGTTGGAGGGCCGCGCACTTCCACGCGGCCGGGGGCATGAACGCCACCAACGCCCAGCTGCTCCACACCTTAGCCACCTACGTGGCCACCCTCCAGGCGTGCAGCTAAGACTGGGTCACCATGGGCGACTGGAATATGACGGTGGCGGACCTCGACCAGCGGTGGATCAGCACGGTCAGCGGTATCATTGTGGAACCTGGCGTGCCGACGTGCAGGAAGTCCTTACCTGGCGAGGTGATCGACTTCGCGGCGTGTTGCAGCAACCCTCTGCCCAGGATAGCGGCCGCTCAGGTCGACGAGACGATTCCGCTTCCCGCCCATGCTGTTGTTCACTTGCCGTTGTTGGCTACCGACCGTATGCTGTGGCAGCGTGTCCCTGTGGGGCCTACTGCCCTGCCTGTGTTGAAAGCAGGTTGTGCTCGACCGCCTCTCGCGCGGGGATGGGCCCGCCTCCAGGAGACACTTGGAGGTGCCCTGACGGATGGTGACTTGCAAGCCTGCTGGGATCAGACCCTGCAGCTCCGTGAGGCTGAGCTCCTCGACCGCTGGGATATCATGAGCTTTCGCCAGCGTGAGCGCTACGAAGCCAGACCTGGGCAGTCAACCACTGGGTGGGTCCGTGTCCAGTGGTACCCTGCCCAGTTCAGGCTCAGGCCATCGGACCAGCTTCTGGCATGGTCGTCGATCGCGAGGTGGGCCAAGCGCGTGATGAGAGCGAGGGCGCAGCTCGTGAAGCTCATCGCGCTGTGCGTGCGCGGCCCTGGGTCTCGCCTGCCAGGGGTGGCGAAGAACGCGGTGGACCTGTTTGCCTTCTTCGACCGCGTTCACGAGGCGCGCCGCATCTGGGGGCAGGTCCCAGCCGAGGTCCAGCAGCTGTTCGCGCTTGGCCTGAAGGTGCTGAGCATTCCCTCCTCCGGCCAGCGCACGGGGGACCGTGTCGTGGCGCGCGAGGACCTCCATCTGGACGCCCGAAATGGGTGCGGAAAACATGGGTACAATGCCCAGCAGCAGTTCCTCTTCGTTCTTGACAGCTCTCGCTGTCCACGCCGCCGCGGCCTGTGTCCATTTGAGACAGAAGGCCGCCTGCCCAACGGCGGCCGCTGTTGGTTTGGGACAACATTTGTTGTTGAGGCATCCATTTCGGGCGTCCAGAATCCAGGCGAAGCGCGAGGCGGCGGCGGCCGCGAGGTGGCGCGGCTGGGTTGACGATGCGTTCAAGAACGGGGCAGGATGCGCCCATCGGGCCACTGGGCCCCAGGAGCGCCGCGAGGGGTCGAGCCGGGCGGGGCAGGCGGACCCCTGCGCGCTGGCCGACAAGGCCATGGACCAGTGGGAGGAGCTGCGGTGCGCTCACGGCGCCAATTGACTGCCGCTGCCTGGCGATGCATCGAGCCGGGCTGCCGCCGCTCGACGGGCCGCAGCTAGCGCCCGCCCACGCAGCCCTGAAGCTGGCAGACTGCGGTGGGCGATGGCCGCATGCGTCCCAGGGCGATGTGGCTCGCCTCGGACGTCGCCTTCGCCGCGCTCGCGCTGCTGTTCGCGCGGTGCGAGGCCATGCTATCATGGCCATCCCAGCGCATCGTGAACGTCATGGCTCGGTTGTAAGCCAGATGGCGGCGCGGGCCTCATGGCTTTCGATTCCACGCTGGCCCGCGCCTGGGCCAGGGCAGCATCCTCATGAGTGCGGCTTCGGCCACTGGCGGCGCTACTCGTCGGTGGATTCGGCGCATGGCCACAACGTCGCGGCCGAGATCGCCCACCTGCTTGGCGAGTCCAGCCTCGCGATCGATCGGAATTGCACAAGGCCTTCAACTGCGTCCCGCAGGGCCCGGCGCTGGAGGAGGCGCGGGGGCTTCGCTACCCCGTGCCCCCATGCGGTTGTGCTGGCAGCTCATCGGCTACCTCCGCATGCCTACGGTCGTTCGCGCATGCGGCTCATGGAGTCGCGAGGCGCGCGCGCGCCAGAGCACCCTGGCCGGGCGCGCGCGCGGCGCGGGGCCGCTGACGGCGATGCTCTACAGGGCGACGACGCGCCTGCGGAGGGTCGCGGATGACCTCGCGCCGAGGAGCCTGCTGGACGGCCTGTCGCCACAGTGGATCGGCGAGCAGGTCGGGGATGGCCGCTGCACCCCCCGCCGCGCCGTCGCGAGCTTCACGGCCGACGCGGAGCCGCTGGGGGGGGGTCGAGCCCAGCAAATCGGGCTGGCTCGCCACCGCCAAGGAGGCGCAGCGGGCCTTTGCCCCTGCGGCGCGCCCGCTGCGCCTCCGGGAGCGCGCTGGGACGCGCGACCTGGGGCATGGCGCCCACGGCCGCGGCGCGCGGCGCGCGGCGCGCGATCGCCAAGGACGGGCTGGATGCGCTGAAGGCTCGAGGGCCAGGGGTCGCGGCGCTCGGAGGACGGCGGGGCTGCGCAAACCCTGTGGCGCACAGGGCTCCTGCCATCTGCTACCCGCGGGGCCGCGGTGCCCCGGGCGGGGTCGCCGACGAGCACCGGGCGAGGTTCCGCTCGGCAGCGGCCAGCGGCCATGCTCTGCAATGGCCGTGGCGGGGTAGGCTCCGATTCCCTCGAGCTGCACCTCGCCTCGCAGCGGGATCCCCACCTCGACCCGATATTCGATCCCCCCTGCTCCCAGCCACGAAGTGCTGCGACTTCATCTGGGACGAGCGCCTGCCGCTGGCGAGGCTTCAGCGCGCCCGGCAGAAGCTGGAGGCGCAGTTGCTCGAGGCCAAGCCGTCATGGCGTGAGCTCCGCGGGCCCGCGGCAGCTTCGTGGATGTGCCTGCTGAGGATCGGCTGGGCGATGCACTGCAGCTTGCTGCAGGTCACCGACGAAGGCGAGATACTGCAGTTGCTGCAGACGCCGCCCAACGACTTGGCCCACCTCCTTCGAGCGGGCATCGCTCGATGGCAGCGTCGGCAGATATCAAAGCCTCCATGGGGCGGCGCCAGCCGACGCCGTGGCGTGGCGCCGCGCTATGCGCAGGGTCTTGGCCCCGCCCAAGGCCGTGGCGAAGGGCGCGCGGGCTGGGCAGTTGCGCGAGCTGCGGGCTGGGGCCTCCCGGGACGTGGTTAAGAGGTGCGCCGTGGGCTGCCTCGCCTCGGCGGTCTGTCCATTCTGCCCAGGCGACGCGCCGTGCGCCAAGGGGCATCCGTTCTATGAGCGTCCGCGCATCTTGACGCGAGGCGACAACGGGGACGGAGGGGAGTTGGAGGAGCTGCCTGAGAAGCTGCTCAAGCTGCGCGACAGGATCAAGGATGGCGCTGGGGTTGGCATTGCCCACCAGGACCACGACCGCTTCGAGTCGGTGGTCGGCCTGCCGCTCCTCCCGCAGCTGGTCAGGGCGGCAGCGCTGGAGGCCGAGGCGCGCTGCTGGGGCGATTGGGAGTCGCCGCTCAACTCACGCAGCGCGATGGCCTACCACGACCGGTCCGGCTTCGACGCCGCGCGGCCGGAGCTTTGCCGCTGCGGATGGGCCGCGGTGCAGCTGGGCGACCACGACATGCTCGTCGGGGCGTTGTTTGGCGCGCTGCCTGGGCGGCGCCAGGCCGTCGGCCGCGCGGGGCGCCAGGCTTTCCGGCGGACGCTGCGCCCGACGCCGCGCGCCCCCCGCGCCGTCGCTGACTCGTCGGCCCTGGCCGCCGAGATCGAGAGCCAGGGCCCTGAGCTGGCCAGCGCGCGGGGCCAGTGCGCTGAGATCTGGCGCGGCGTATTCGATCAAATGAACGGCCTCCCGCGACCGGGAGCGACGCGGTGCCCGGCGCGCAAAGATTTGGACTTCTTCCTGCAGGGTTTATTTTTTTTATTTTATTTTTTTTTTGTGTTGTTGTTTTTTTGGTTAATATCTTTTTGTTTTTTTTTTCGATTATTTGTTGCTTTTGTTTTTTTTTGTTTTTATTTGGTTCTTTTATTTGTTGCTTTTTTTTTTTTGCAGGGTGCCGACAGTCGCCACTTTGGCCACTTCCACCGCAATGCGCGGGTCGACATCTTCGCGAAGGTCGGGGCCAAGCTGCGCGCGCTGCCCCAAACCGTCCGCGACGTCGTCCGCGCCGAGATATTGGGCGCTTAGGAGCAGGCCGAGCTTTTAGCGTGGCTGATGGCGGCGGTCGGCTCAACCGTGGAGGACATCCACGAGGCCGCCCCCGAGCTGCTGCCCCTCCTGCGCATCCGCAGCTCGCGCGGCAACGCCGCCGGCTGGTTCGGCGCGGGTCGAGCTGGCAATGCGGCCTTTGACTGGCCCCGGCGAGCTCTCAGACATTGCGGAGGCGACTCGGGCGCGCGGAGTGTGCGCCGTCGGCCCTGCAGGGAGTGATGGCGCGCGCTCGTGCGCGCCTCCGCTACTCTGCCGCCTCTGCTCCTCCTGCTGCGCCGTTGCCGGCAGCCCGCGAGGAGGCCATCTCGATCGCCCTCGCGGCGGCGGATCGCGCCCTGGGAGTCGCGGCTGGCGATCAGGGGCGGGCGGTCGCTAGCAGCGGGGCTGCTGAAGTGGGGGGGGCCGCTGTGTCTAACGCGGCCTCGAGTGGGCCCGATTCTGCGTCTAGCATCCCTGAGCCATCGTTTCGGCTTATTCGGGGACACCACATGGTCACCGAAGGCCCATTTGTCTACTGTCTACCCGCCAGTCCCCAATGTTGATGACCCATTGTAATGTCCCCGTCGACTTGGAGACCAGTCGGCTTCGTTCCACGGCCATGAGAAATCTTAAGGCCAAGTGTCACGCGCGCACGGGGATTTCCTTACGAGGTGGCACCCACGCGGCTTCTGGATAGCCGCGCCTTCCTATAGTCAGTGGTGGCTCCCTCGCTTCCTCGGCGGAGTCATTCGAATCGCGTGTCCTCCTCCCTCTCCTCCTCCTCCTCCTCCTCCTCCTCCTCCTCCTTCTTCTCCTCCTCCCCCTCCTCGTCCTTCTCCTCTTTCTCATCCTCCTTCTTCTCATCCTGCTTCTTCTAGTTACTCCCCGTTCCTCACATCCTCCCTGCTCCCTTTCCTTCTCCTCCTCTGTCCTCCCCGTCCCCCATGCTCATCCTTTTCCTCGCCACCCCTCCGGAACGGTCGGGGCCATTCGGACTCATCTTCTAATGGCGTCTTCCTCGCCCCATCCTCCGTCTCCTCCTCGTCCTCTTGCTCCTCCTCCTCCGTCTCTTTTCCTCCTCCTCCTCCTCTTTCTTCTTTGTCCTCTCTTCTCCTCCTCGTCTTCCTCCTCCTCCTCCTCCTCCGTCTCCTCCTCTTCCTCGTCCGCCTCTTCCACCACCTCCCCCACCTCCTCCGCGTGCTCCTCCTCTCTCTTTCTGCTCCTCCTCCTCCTCCTCCTCCTCCTCCTCCTCCTCCTCCTCCTCCCCCTCCTCCTCCTCGTCCTCTTTCCCTTCCGGCGGGCCAGCAGACCGCCAGAGTCAGGAGGAATTTTGAGGATGAAACCCGAGGACCCTCGCGCGCCACTGTCACACGCGCAGTCTCTGCAACTGATCGCTCTCGTGGCCCCTCTGCTGTGCCTCGGTCGCTCGGCCCCTCGGTTGCCCCTTCCCTTGCTGTGTTTGGTTGTTTTCTGGTTGGTTGCCGTTGTGTGTTCGTCGGTTGCTCTGCCGCGCTTGCGTTGGAGACGCGGTTTGCGTTTTCATTGTGTTGGAGGAGAAAGACAAGGTATGAACACACCATTGTCTGATCGGCTGCCTTCCTCGCTCGAAGAATGCGTGGTATTTCCTGGGTGCGTTTACGACTGGTTCAGCTTGGGGTCTTTTGCATCAGTGCTTTGTCCTCCGTGCTGCTGCGCTGCGCCACATGGTGTTGACCAGTCAGTCGGGTTTCCCAGCGGCTCGCCAGCCAAGCGGACGCAAAACACGCGAAAATGGGAGGCGAATGTGCGCCTGAGAGCGCAGCTGCTGGGTAGCGCTGCCCCAGGACACGACGCTGGCCACTATCTGCCCCAGGACTGGCGCGCGACGGGCTGCTGGACATCGTGGGACAAGCTAGGCGGCGCCGGCAAATCCGCCCGTCGGGGGCAACGCTCGGGGGGGGCGGGTTCAGGGGGGGATGCGACGTCCCCCCAGATCGCCGACTGATGGCCAGTAACGTCCAGAGAGCCCGCCCCGCCCAGGAGCGCGCGGATGCGTTATCGGAGTCGGCGACGTATCGCCGGGTCGATGTCCCCCCCCTGAGCGAGTCCCCCCGCAACGGTCCCCCCAAGACCGAAATCACAGGAAAACCTTTGTCCCACTATTTCGCACCCCCTTCTTCCGCCACCTGAAAATCGGCCTCCGGACCGTTCCTGGCGCCCATACGTTGGCCAACCTGCCGAACCGCGCCCCCCATGGGCGCCCCAAGACGTCTTGAAAGGACGACGACGACGTCGTCCCCCCCACGATCTTTCCGCGACGCGGGGTGCACTCGCCGTCGCCCCGCGCGGGCGGAAACGCACTTGTGAATTCGTGCGCGTGGATTGGCGACGGGCCCGCTTCCACTTAGAGTGGAAGCCCGTGCCAAGAAACACCTTGCGGCTTGCTATGGAAAGCGTGATGTTCCCACACCAAAAATCAATGGACGTCCTGGGGTCTCAGGGTTGGGTTTTGTGTGGGGGGGTTCTTGTGGACTGGCCTCCACTGTACAGCCGGCGCGCACCGTCGCCCAATCAGGCGGCGCTGGCCTCCTGTTACAGTCCCGCCCGTTGCCCGACTGGCGCTTGCTCCTGCCTCGGTTCGCCTGCGCCCGCTGACTTTACAAGACCTGTTTCGGATCCGGCGCTGACTCTCTCGCCAGATCCGCGGGCCCCGAAATCCATGCCAGCGCCTGCCCGACCTCAGCAGGCCGCCCCCCTCCCCGCGGGCGCCGGGCGGGGCTAGGACGGGGAGGAGGAGGAGGACCAGCGCTCTGACTGTGGGTGGGTTCGCCGTCTTGGGCGTGAAATCCGCATCCCCTGTATTGGGGCTTTCGTGAACACGGTGCGGATTATGACCTTGGCTAGCTCGCGACGCTGCTCGGCTGGCTTTCGTTGAAGCTGGCAGCGTCAGGCTCAGCTAGTTCCTCTGCTAGCTGTGCCAAGGGGATGGGAGCTTTCAAAATAATCGAGGAACGGGCCGCACCTTTGGGGTGTCTACCCTCCATGGCTCGCTGTCGTTGCAGCTTGCGACCGTGGTTCGGCGGGAATTCTGGGCATCTAGCTTGAAACCCTGTGCCTCGGGTGCCTTCGGCGAAGCAGCCGCACTTCCAGCACAGGATGATACTCGAGGGGATGGTGTCATCCGCAAAACCGAAGAAATATGGGAGGTGTCCTTTCGGATTGGTGAGCAAATCGCTGTGCAGCGCGCAATGCCCAGGACAGACCTCCTTGTCACGACGTTGTCTGGCCTGGGTGCTTCCACACCTCTGTCTGCACGCAACACATTGCCAGCTGGAGCCTCTCTGGTGCCACTGGTGGGCCCTGTGGGGCCCAGGGTCCTCGGAGGCGAGGGGGGGAGGCCTCGGAGGAGGGGGAGGGGCAGCAGGGGCCGCGGAGTCCAAACAACAGGAAGGCCGCACGAGCGACAACATTCGGTATCGCGCACTTTGGCCCCAAGAGGCCAAGGCCGAGGCAGCCCCCGAGGGGGGAGAGAGGCTCTTAGCAGGCTTGGCCAGCGCCTTGTTCCTACGAGGGGCAATCGCAGGCCACTCTCCAAGGGCTTTGGAAACATATCGTAGGTATTTCTTGAGCAGAGCAGTGTCGTTCTGATACTGCTCTGTCTCGTTAGTACTGGGGTGGCTGCCAAGGTTCGCGGCGGCCTTGGCAATCCTATCGGCGGCATCGCTACCTCTGGTTATGCGATATTCTTCGCTGTCGGGTGATAGCAGCTCCAGATTTTGGTGAGCCTTGACTTTCTGGAGCTTGGGGCCGAGGTCGAAATAACCGCTCCCGCGAGAACTTTACAACCAGACCAAAGGTTTTGGCGGGGGTAACCTGCCTCCCCGTGCAACTGCAGCACTCCTTTATAATCAGAGTAAACGTTGGCGACTTGACTCGAGAGTCTACCAGCCGCCACGGCCGCGAGGTGCTCAGCCGCCCCCGAGGTTTGGGATCCCAGGGCCCCCACGCGGCCACTAAAGGTGGCAAACTCGTCGCCATCAACCATGCACACTACGGCAAACGCTGCAGCGTTGAAATCATAGTGGCCGTGGTTCGTACAGCTGCCGTCTATAAACACATCCCCTTTGAACGCTTCCTCAGGCCTTACATGGGGGTCTCGACACCAGAACTGGGCGGCCTCAAGGCCAGTACCAGGAGGGGGGGAGCCCACGAACTCGGGCTTAAACTGGAACCCGAGGTGGAGGGGAGAGGTGCCAGAGATCGGGTCTTCCAACCTACGAAGCTCCCCACTAGTGAACTCTTCTCTGGCATTGGCGGTCTTGGGGCATTCCAGGAGGCGATGTTGGAGGTCATTTTTGTGGTGTCCACATGGGCAACCTTGGGGCACATCATATCCCGCAGACAGGGCACGCTCCATTGTCCAGATACTCTGTGTGGCAAAGGCCAGCAGCGTGCCGCGCTGCTGCTTGGTCAAGTCGGCGGACCTGAGGACAGTGCGGAGTGCTGCGACGTCGAGCTGCTCACCTTGAACACCCATCTTGGCAGCAGCCCGCTCTGCGAGGCGATCGTGCCAGGCAATCTCGAGCTGCGTGGCAATGTAGGCTGGAGAGGTTCCTGGGAGGGGGTACTCAAGTCCTGCAGGAGTCACGAACCGAAAGGGCCCCTGGAACGACCATCCCACCCTGGCCAACGAAAGGGCCGCCGCACTGAGAGGGCCCCTGCAGGAGCCCCACGCTTTGGAAGCCCTCGGCAAGACAGCCTCTCCCCAGAGGCTGAGCTGCTCGAGGCTGGCCACGGCCTTGTCGGGGAGGAGGAGGAGGAGGAGGAGGAGGAGGAGGAGGAGGAGGAGGAGGAGGAGGAGGAGGAGGAGGAGGAGGAGGAGGAGGAGGAGGAGGAGGAGGAGGAGGAGCGGAGCGGAGGCGGAGGCGGAGGCGGAGGGGAGGAGGAGGAGGAGGAGGAGGAGGAGGCGGAGGGAGGAGGAGGAGGAGGAGGAGGCGGAGGCGGCGGAGGAGGAGGAGGAGGAGGAGGAGGAGGAGGAGGAGGAGGAGGCGGAGGAGGGAGGAGGACGAGGGCGAGGACGAGGACGAGGACGAGGACGAGGACGAGGACGAGGACGAGGACGAGGACGAGGACGAGGACGAGGACGAGGACGAGGACGAGGACGAGGACGAGGACGAGGACGAGGACGAGGAGTCCGTTGCCATTTTGGCTCAAGTTATAGGACACGGCCGTGTACTGTACTTGAGTGGGCAGCTCTCCTCTCAGAGCTATCATTGCGTCACAGCTTTGCGGACACCTTTCGCTCATGCCTTCCTGCGTTTCTTGCGGCTGCAAGAAAAACCCGAGCTGGTACACATTTTGTAAGCACTGTGGGCATGGTCTCACAAACGGCATTCCTGGTCAGCATTCTTCGTCTGCTGCCGGGGGTGGCAATCACAATGGCAACGGTGGCGTCTGGAAGAAGTGGGAAGGCACGTGGTACAAAGCACCTCCAGGCAACTGAAACTGGAGTGCGCCTGCTACGCCCCAGTGTTCTTCTGATCAGATGCAGAAAATTGTGGAAATGGATGACGAACAGTTCGATGCCGCCGCCGTCTTCATGTCGTCGTCCCAGAAGCGTGAGCTGCTCAAGCTTCGCGCATTGCGCAGTGGTGATCCTAGTGCAGTCTCTCGCCATGCGCAGCAGCAGCACAACGATGTGCGTGGCAAGCTCAGCGCCGCACAGGCGAAGCTGGAGAAGGCCGAGAAGAACCTGGCCCATCACTTCCAGCGCGTGCTCCAGCTCCGTGCCGAGGTCAAGCAGTACGAGCTGGACGAGAAGCACTGTGCTCAGCGTTCGGCGCAGGCTTGGACCTGTTTGGCTGGTGAGCATGGCGTGGACATCAAGAGCTCCGAGGAGGCCATCCTCCGCAGCTTCTCGGGGCTCGACCCGTCCTTCTGCGAGAAGTTCCGCGACCTGGTCAACGCACGTGATCGCGCACGGCATCAAGATAAGCCTCCTGTCGCTGCAGCAGGTGTTGGTGGTACTGCAACTCCTACGGGAGCTCCTGCTTCTCCTGGGCTGCCTGGCGGTCCTCCTGATGCAGGTGTTCGGTTGCCGTCCATGGCTCCTGCTATGGGTGTGGCTGTCCAGTCTGTCCATTCCGACTCCGACATGGATGACGAGGGCCAGTCCGACTACTTCGCCGATGCAGATGAGGTCACGCACCAGGCAGCCGAGCTTCTGGTCAAGCAACACTCCTCCGACGAGAACTTGCAGCACTTCTTGGACCAGAATCAGCACCTGGGCCTTTCTATTGAGCAGTGTCGTGGGCTTGTTGTTTCTGTGGCCGATTCTATCAAGCGTTCCAGGACTGAGCAGTTCAGTTGGGCGACTAGGGACAAAAAGAAGAGGTCAGGTATTTAACACTCCCAATGTGAAGATGAAAAAGGAGTGGAATTTTCTGACTGCTAATATTACTACTTGGTCTAGCTTCGAGCGGGTGCAGGAGTGTAAGGACCGCTTCGATTGCATCGGAGTGCAGGAGACACACCTAACCCGCTCGCAGTGTGATTCGCATGAAGGTCAACTTCGGAAGTCGGGGTACTCGGCCAGTCTGTCTCCTGGGGCCTTAAAAAGCACTGGGGGCCTCGCTGGTGGGCTTGCTACTCTGGTTCCCAAGCACATAGGCCTCTCGGGCGTCCAGGGCTTCGACACGGTTCTATGGCCTGGCAGGGCCACGGCACACCATGTTGGAGGATGTGTTCGAGGAGGTTTCGTTTTTGTCAACATTTACTTGCAGCATTCTTCTGGTCTGGGGGCGTTCAATTGGAGCAGTTTGTCCAAGGTCGGAAGTTTTCTGAAGCAGGTGGGGCCCCCTTTCGTCGTCGCCGCAGATTGGCAGATCGAGCCAGCTCAGTTGCAATCGAGTGGTTGGCCTGCAGCTGTCGACGCTCGTGTTTTTTTACCCTGATCGTGGTACGTGCCGTCCAGCGAATAGCACCATAGACTATTTTGTGGTTAGTTTCTCGCTCGCGCGAGAATGCGTTGTGTCCGTTCGTACTGATATTGCCACTGCGCCGCATTATCCAGTTGAATTGCGATTCAAGGCGCTGCCAGCAGATGCTACCGTCCAAGTGGTACAGGTTCCTCGGCGGTTTCCTGCGGCTGTGCCTCTAGGTTCTGCGCTTCCTCCTGACGCAGATCGGTGGAATCTTCTTAGTATGCAGGTCGACGAGTGTGACCCCGTTGACGCCAGTTGGAAGCTTTTCATCAGAGCGTGTGAGGATGAGTGGCTTACTATCTTTCAGGTGGCTCCAGAGGACTCTCACAAGTATCTTGGGCGCTCAGTGGACCTCAAAGTTACCAGCAAAACCCTCAGGCGCCCTGGGCCTCCAAGGTTTCCCCGAGTCTCTCAAGTTGGAGTCTGGTGGAAGAAGGTTTCAGCAGCTCTTGAGGACCTCCTGGAGCCGCGTTCGTTTAAGGTATGGAGCGAGTCGGTCAATCGTCTGGAGTCGCTTTCTCGTTCTCATTTTCTTCCTGATGCTGAGCTGTATTGGGCTTGGCCAGGGTGCCTTGTGCAAGCGCGGCTTTTTCCTGCGCCAGTGGTGAAAGTACTTCTCCATTGGGCTCGTGCTGCTGCTGATGCTGAAGTCAAGAGGGCTGCCAAGCAAAAAGAGATAGACTGGAAGCATTGGATTGACAAGCATTCTGAAAATGGGGCGTCAGCGTTGTACTCGTACTCATCGTTACCTACGGCTTGGCAGCCCTCTTGCATGGAGCATAGTACTCATAGGCCTGCCACCTCTCGTGAGGAGATGCAGGCGTTGCAACGCGAATGGGAAGGATGGTGGCAAGTGTCCGCTGCTCATCCTGAACTCGTCTGGCCTTCGTCGCTCGGAGAACCTCCTCCTCCTCCTACTGTGGATCAGCTGAAGGTGGTGTTAAAGACTTTCAAGGCCTCCACGGGGACTGGGTTCGATCAGGTTCCTCCTAGGCATTTTCTATTGTTACCTGATGAAGCGCTGCAGATACTATGTGATATTATTGGGTCTATTGAAAGCAACCTAGAGTGGCCTAGATCCTGGATTCGGGTGGTCTTCATCTTGAAGCGTCTTGGCGGGGTTCGGCCTCTTGGGCTCCTTCATGTTCTCTGTAGGATCCAATGCAGGCTCCGAAGGCCTCTGGTCCACGTTTGGCAGAAGAAGAATTTCCAGAGTTTCTGGTGGTCTGTTAAAGGGCGTTCCTCGGAGAAGTGTGTATGGATTTCTAGTGCCTGGTCTGAGTATTCAACTGTAAGAGGTATGTCTACTGCAACCATTTTGCTCGATCTCAAGAAAGCTTTTGAGTTCGTCAAGCATCATCACTTGATTCAGGCCGCCATCGAGAGCGAGTTTCCGCTATGGATGCTGAAGCTCTTGGTTTCTATGCATCGTATGCCTCGCACGCTGGACATGCAGGGTGTGGTCAGTGATCTCATCCACGTTGAGCAGACCATCGTGCCAGGCTGTCACTTCGCCACGGTCATGTTGCAGCTTCTGCTCCTGGGGCCGCTGCGTCAGGTGCAGAATTCCTTCAGGTGTGTCATGCTCAGCATTAATACTGATGACTTCGGGCTGCAGAGGCATGGTTCACCGTCTCGTGTAGTTCGTGATCTCAGTGGGGCTTCCAGGTTGTTGCTGAAGTTGCTAACTAAGATTCAGATGAAGGTTGCTGTTGAAAAGAGTCGGGCTTTGTCTAACACCATCGTCGTGCGCAGAGCCCTTGCGAGCAAGCTGAAGTCATTGGGCGTTACTGATACCAATACTGAGCGCAACCTTGGAGTGGATTTTGCTGCTGGCCGAGTTCGTGGCAAACCGGTGGTCAAGCAGCGCCTGGCTACAGTTTCTGTGAGAAGGGCTCGCAGGTCTACGCTGAAGGCTGGGCGTCCCAGGCGCAAGACGCTTGGCACCATGTCCAGAGCGGCCTTGGAAGGTGCAGTTACTTATGGCACGGCTGTTCTTGGTCTCAACAATGGTGAGCTCAATCAGTTACGCCCTCTTGCTGGGAAGCTTCAAGATCATCATCCTGATGGGCGCTCCAGGACTCTTGCTCTCATGATTGCCCCGTCGCGCTACCTGGACCCGATTTCAGGGCCACATGGCTCCCAGTTAAGTTTTTGTTGCAAGCCTTTTGGGAAGAGTGGCTCCCGAAACGATCCATCGAGGCGGGCATCGTTGCTGCTGTGAGCCACTTCCAAGGCATTGCATCTCCCTGGTCTGCCATTCGGGGCCCCTTCTCGGCTGCCGTCGCTACTCTTAAGCGAGTCGGTGCCCAGGTCTGTTCCATGACTGAGTGGAACTTTCCAGGGAATGCTGTCATTGACCCATCTCAAGTTTGTGTGTCTGTCGTTAAGAGAATGGTCATGCATGCCTGTTATCTCTGGCAGTGTAAGCAAGTTGCCGATCATTTAAACCTCCCTGAGTTTTCCAAGGGATTCTTCGTCCAGCCCATTGCCAAGTTTTTAAAATCGAAAGCCTCCCCCGAGCAGAGGGCCTATCTGCGCTCGTGTTTTGTGGGGGGCCAGTGGCCCATGCATAGGCAATGGAGTGCTGGGTATGATGTTGAACCTTATTGTCGTGTCTGTAAAGATGTGCGTGAGGAAGAGGTTAGTGGCACTCTACTTCACAGGCACACTGTGTGTGAGTGCACCCTGCAGGTGGAAGAGGAACCTCCTACGTTTGTCCAGGGGCTTAGCGCCGCCGCCGTGAGCTCTCCTCTTGCTCTGGCCTTGGTTGAGCGTTGTCTTGTGCCCCTGCCTGAGGTGCCCCCTCCCGACCTGACAGGAGTGCATCGCGATTTCTGGTTCCTGGGGTCCCCCATGGAACTTGCAGGTGACATATTTCTTGACGGATCGGTCTTTGAAGGAGACTGGCCTCAGTTTGCTGCTGCAGGATGGGCTGTTGTTGCTCTCTACCCGTGCGCTCGCATGCCGTGTTGCATCGTATGTGGGCCTTTGATTGAGCACCTGCCCACCATCAATGAAGCTGAACTCACTGCTATGTGCTATGCTCTTCGCCATTCTATGCCTGGAAGCGTGTTTCACACTGACAGTGATTATGTTTGGAAAGGATTGTATAAGAGAGGCAAGGATGACTGCTGTCATCCTATGTCCTCCCATGCTGTACTTTGGCGCGAGGTTTGGCAACTTCTGGAGGACAGGGGCGAGGAGTTAGTTGGGCGCGTTGTGAAGATAAAAGCGCACCCTCGCCTCCAGGACTTCCGTATCGGTCGCGCCTCTAAGCGCCAGAATGCTGGAAATGTTCTAGCTGATCGCTTTGCGAAATGGGCTGCTCAGGCGTCTAGGATCCCTGAGGCTCAGCGTGAGGCCATAGCCAACCGTGCCAAGATTCTAAAGGCTTGGTGCAGGTAGATCTCCAAGGTTGGGGAGGGCGACGACACGTTCCACCCGTCGCAGGTCAAGAGAGGACGCCCTCCCCAACCTCGCCTCGTTCTTGTGCAGGACTCGCCAGCCTCTCTGCCCGACCGCGCGGTGTCGCTTTCGAAGGGCTTTCGAGATGCCGGTTTGAGGCCCCACAAACTCGTTTGTTTTGTGCTTTCAGGTGATGTCACGCTCGTCGGCTGTTCTTCGTGCGGAGCTCTCTGCTCTGATCGAATCACGTCCCTGTCGAAGCCGTGTCTTTCTCGTCGTGCGGCCTGGGCCACTAAGCTGTGGAACCGATTGCACAAAGGTGAATATAAGCATGTTGGCAGGGGCGAGGTTCTGCGTGTTCGTGAGGTGTTGCCTCTCGAGCTCAGCTAACTCGTTCTTCTTTTCCAATGCGAGTTGCTCGTCGGAGGATCTCTGGCGCGCAATGTCTTGCGCAGGAGGAGGAGGAGGGGGGGGGTGGGGGGGGAACGGGGGGGGGGGGGGGGGGAAGGAGGACGAGGACGAGGACGAGGATCGAGGTCGAGGACGAGGCGAGGACTGAGGGGGAGGGGAGGGGAGGGGAAGGGGGAGGGGGTGGGGGAGGGGGAGGGGGAGGGGAGGGGGAGGGGAGGGGAGGTGGAGGAGGGGGAGGGGGAGGGGGAGGGGGAGGAGGTGGTAGGAGGAGGAGGAGGAGGAGGAGGAGGAGGAGGGAGGAGAGCAGGGGGAGGGGGACGAGGAGGAGGGGGAGGAGGACGAGGAGGAGGAGGAGGAGAAGGACGCGCAGGAGGAGGTGGAGAAGGAGGCAAAGGAGGAAAAGGAAGAGGAGGAGGAGGAGGAGGAGGAGGAGGAGGGGCAGGAGGAGGAGGAGGAGAACGAGGAGGAGGAGGAAGAGAAGGAAGAGTAGAATCGCTCAGAGCGCCCGCGGTGGGCGCGGGGACCCGCGCACGAGGCCTCCGTGAGGGGCCCCGGCGACGTGCGGAAGCTCGCCAACGGCCTGCACCGCGGCTAGAGGCCGCCCTCGGCGCCCGCCTTGCGGCCGGCGGCCCTCGCTAATTAGCCTGCTGCCCTCCATGGCGCCCGCCGGCACCGCCGCAACCGTTCGTCGCTCGCCATCGCCGTCTGGAGAATCCAACAACGGCAGAATGCGGCATGAGCGTAAACGTTCGGCATGCCTCCGGCGCCGCCCTTGGCGCGCTCCGCGCGCCATGGAGGGGGCCCAGCGCCGATCCAAGAAATCCGCACGGATTTCCCAATTTTTATATTTTTTGTTCCTCTTCTATTGTCGCCGGGGGGCGTCCAGATGGGTCGCCGTCGTCGTGGCTGTTGTCGTTGTCGCGCCGTCTTCGTCGAGGGCCTCGGGCTTAGGGCAGAGGGGGAGGAGGAGCAGGGGGGCGAGGAGGTGGAGGAGGAGCCTGGCCTTCGTTAGAGCATGACAGCGTTCCGATGTGGGCTGTTAGATTATAGCGTTCCGACTGGGTGAGCAGCATCTCGTTTGGATCTCGTATGAGTTTGTGGAGAATGTTGTTTCGGAATCCCAGTGGTGCATGTGAGTCGTTGGCCGTAGCTGATTGGCTCATGTTCATTCCGCCTTCAGAGACAACAGGGTTCGTACAAACTTGTCAGGAGGAGGAGGACGAAGAGAACGATAATGGGGACAAGGAGGAGGGAGAAGGGAGAAGAGAACAGGACGAGGACGAACAGGGACGCAGGAAATGACAAAGGCGGTAGAAACCGGGGTAGGGAAGAAACGGATCTTGCTGATGAGGGGGGTCGGGGCGGGAGGGGAATGAGGGCTTTGGAAGAGGAGAGCAGGGACGACGACAACAAGAGGATGAGGACGATGAGCTGGAGGAGGAGGAGGAGGAGGAGGAGGAGGACCTGGAGCATGGAGGAAGCGGCGCAGCGCCGCTCTCCTTCCTGCCGTCGTCGGCCTCACCCGCCTGCCCCCGTCCTCGTCCTGGTCGATGCGTCGTTGGCGTCTTCGTTTCCGCGTCTTCTTCTCATCCGTCGTCGTCGTGGTCGTTGCCGCCGCCATCGCTGTCGTCGCCGCCGCCGCCGCCGTCGTCGCTCGTCGTCGTCGTCGTCGTCGTCGTCGTCGTCGTCGTCGTCGTTGCCGCCGCCGCGGCGCGGGCCGCCCCCAAGGCGGACGGCCGCCCCTGCCGCGGTGGCCGCCGGGGCCACGCGCGCGCGCGCTCACGCCCCGCGTGTGCCGCGGGGCGCGGCGGGCGCGGCCGATGCTAAAAGTGGAGCGCGATATGCAACGTCCCGGCCGCAGCGGCGGGCGTGGTCTTCATCGTGGTCGTGGTCGTGGTCGTGGTAGTGGCGCGGCGGGCGCGGCCAAAAGAACAGCCTTTTCTCGGCGGCAGAGGTCAAAGGGAGGAACATCCACCCCGACCCCCAACATTGGCGCTTACTCACCAGACCCTCTTGGTGTTTGCCAGACGATCCGGACCCGTTCGACTCTTTCCCTTGGGTGCGTCTACGAAACGGCCTCGCTTGTCGGGGTGCTTGTCATGAGTGTGTTAGATTCAGCTCTCGTGAAGTGGCCACCCCGGGTGGCGCGCATAAATTTCTCAGGCGATGGGCGGCGAGGATGACAGTGGCCACAATGAGGCGATGGGCGATGAGGATGACAGTTCCATCCGTGAAATTCTTGCGAACGTTCCAAACGAATGTGCGCGGCGCTAGGGCGAGAGCCACATTTTGAATTGGAGCCGCAATGTATCCGTGAAAATCATAAGATCAATGTGCGCGGTGCTACGGCGGTATCCACATTTTGAAAGGAAACGCCCTCCATCCTCGAAGCTCTTGCGAACTTTTGCCACACATGTGCGCGGCGCTAAGGCGATAGAGACATATTGAGAACTACCCGCCCTCCATCCGTGAAGCTCTTTGAAACTTCAAGCCAAATGAGCATAAATGATGAGGAAGTCTCAGGCGGCACGCCTGGCCTGCCTTGCTGACGCGTCTCGGGGTGCGATAGGGATAATTCATTTTTAAGGATCAGGAGTTGAGGATGAGGAGGAGGTGGAGGAGGAGGATCGAGGAGGATGAGGAGGAGGATGAGGAGGAGGATGTGGGGGAGGATCGAGGACGATCTAGGAGCGCGAAAGAGGATGAGGAGGAGGAGGAGGATCAGGAGGAGGAGAATGAACACCGAGGAGGAAGAGGAGGAGATATTTGTTGGTTATCAGTTAAGACTTCGAGTGACAAAATGCAGCAGGGACTTTCGTTCACTCGCAACCTCCGCAATTGCCAAGAAACAGACGAATATGCTGTTACCCCGCGTTGCAAATAATCAGAAGAGTATGCTGTTGCCCCGCGGGGTCTGTTGGCTCCTCAGGGCACTGCAGGTGCGTGGGGCGGATGCGGCCTTATCGCGCATTCGGAGGGTCGCGGGAGGGAGGGGGAGTAGGACAGGAGGGGATAAGGCGGAGGGGCCCCTGGTTAACATGCTTACCGCCGCGCCCGCACGCGAACCCCGCTGGGCGGCTGGCGCCGAAGCGGGTTGCGGGCCCCGAAGAACAGTCGCCGAGCCTTTACAGGGTGAGCAAGCCTTACGCCGAGGAGCGCCGAGTCCTGCGGTCCCGCCGGCCGCTGCGCCTTGCTAAAGACACATATCACAGTCCTTCACTACTGAATTCCACAGCAGATCGGTGCGAACGCACGAACGACGCAGGAACCGCACCTCGAAGACCCATCCAGCGCGTGCGGTACCGAAGTTGGGCACGCGTGCGACGCACGAGCATTTGTGCCGATGTGCACCGAACACGCGTTCCACGCTTCACCACACAACCAGCGCTCTCACCTTACCCTGGTCATGCATGCTATCACAGCTGAGGTCCAGGTACGCGGCGCACACCATGGCACGCCCGTCGGTGATGTTGAGATCTTCCAGCATGGTCCGCGCACTCGGTCTTCGGCCCATTGCAGATTGGTGCCGTCAGCTTTCACCACGACGCCCTCGGAGCCGTACGTGTGCACGAAAAAGCGCTCCGAGTCAGATTCGCGTTTGTACATACCTTTGGGTCCTCAAGCTTGTTCTCCAAGCCCGTGGCAGGGGCCGTGTACGTCGCATTGCACGAGACGGTACTGCTTACAGTCGCGCTGCTTGTTTCGGCCACGCGCATGCTGCACACTACTGCCGTGGAGCCCATCGTGGAGGTGGCCGTGGGCGTTGAATGGCTAGCAATCGTGTTGCACGTCGGAGTTGTTCTTGGAATCGCTCTGCCCATCTCGGTGGCATTCTCTCAGATGCGTGCTGTCGAGGAGCTTACGGTGGAAGAGGCCGCGGGCGTCGCGCTATGTCGCGCTGCTCGACGGCAGATTGGTTGCCAGCACGTTGCTACCCTCGGCTCCTCGCTGCTGCTCGTCTCGCCCGCCTTCACGCTGCAGCTCACTGCTGCCGCGGAGTTGACCGTGGGTGGGCCCGTGGACGGCGCACTGTTCGAGAAGGTGCTGCATGGATCGCACGGTTTGTCACGACCACGCACGCATTGTTGCTCGTTGCGGTGGAGGAGCCCGCACTGGCAGGCGTGGGCGTCGTATGTCTCGCGGGCGTACGGCACAAAGGAGTCCTTGACGTCGCGTTGCTCGTCTTGGCCGCCTTCACGTTGCTGCTCGTTGTCGCCGAGGAGCTTGCCGTGGACGTGACCGTGGACGACGCTGAGGCGCCAGGGCGACGCAGGTCTGCTACCAGGTGTATGCCCCGTAGGGCTTCCTCACCTGGTATGCGGCAGCCGACGCTGGGTTACCTCCCTGGCCATGGCGCGCTTTCGGCGCGGGGGCAGGACAAAACGGACGCCGAAAAACGCTCGGACCCATGGTCCTGATGCCTCGAGGAGGAGGAGGAGGAGGAGGAGGAGGAGGAGGAGGAGGAGGAGGAGGAGGGAGAAGAGGAGGAAGAGCGGGATGAAGAAGCGGAGGAT
>CAUYUJ010014332.1:400208-412708 GCA_963575745.1 Prorocentrum cordatum | reverse complement strand
GCCTCAGCGCCGCGCACATTCGCCTTACAAGTTCCCATCAGCTACATGCATGGAGCGCGGCTCCTTTTCAGCATGTGACTCTCGCCGTAGCGCCGCACGCATTCGTCTTGAAAGCCTCCAAAACACGAATGGAGGGCGGCCCCTTATCAAAATGTGATGCTCGCCGTAGCGCCGCGCACATTCGTCGCAAAAGCTTCCAATCGGTACACCGATAGAGAGGGGTCCGTTTCAAAATTTCGCTCTCACCATAGCGCTGCGCATATTCGTCGCCAAAGCCTCCAACGACTGCAAGGATAACGGACAACCGCTTTTCAAAATGTGGCACTCTCCTTAGCGCCGCGCACATCCGTGTCAAAAGCATCCAATCGGTGCACCGACAGAGGGGGGCCGTTTTCAAACAATGTGTTTGACATCCACGTCAGCGCCTCCAAATCCTTCGTACAACCAGGAAGGCGAGCCAGCAGCGGAGGGAGATGCCGTTTTCAAAATGTGACCCTCGCTCTCAGCAGTTGCACAGCTGGAGGGCGGCTCCTGCTCGCAACATAGCTTTTCGCTCGAGATGCCCTCGAGCCTCATGCTCGGATAGCAGCCAAAACTGCGCAACGGTAACCACGGAGGGAGGGCGGCTCCTGCTCAAATCGGGGCTCCAGCTGGAGACTCCCGTGGGATCTATGACCAGACGTGACCTGTAAAAAAAAAAAATGTTTTGGAGAGAAGAAGAAGAAGAAGAAGAAGAAGAAGAAGAAGAAGAACGCGGATGAAGGGCGACTCTGCTTCAAAGCGGGGCTCTCGCTGGAGACTGGCGGCGCGCAGAGGGGAGCACGGGGGAGGGAGGGGGAAAGGCTTCTCAGAAGCACCCCCCGCCTCTTGGAAGGCGCGCGGGCCTTGTCTGGAAATGTGAGGCCCGCGGCTGTTGAGAAGCGGCCTCCTTCTAAGGAGCCTTCCCTCTCCTCCCCCTGCCCCCCCCCTCCGCGCCGTCAGGGACACCTCCTCGGACTTGACGATGCTACCTCGCCGCCGTCCCTCCTCCTCCTCTCTTCCTCCTCCTCCTCTCCTCCTCCTCCTCCTCCGCTCCTCCTCCCTCCTCCTCCTCCTCCTCCTCCTCCTCCTCCTCCTCCTCCTCCTCTCCTCCTCCTCTCTCTCCTCATCCTCCTCCTCCTCCTCCTCCTCCTCCTCCTCCTCGCTCCTCCTCCTCCTCCTCCTCCTCCTCCTATCCTCCTCCTCCTCCTCCTCCTCCTCCTCCTCCTCCTCCTCCTCCTCCTCCTCCTCCTCCTCCTCCCTCGTCCTCCCCTTTCCTCCCCCTCCTCCCCCTCCTCCCATCCTCACTCCCTCCTCCCCTCCCCTCTCCTCCTCCTCCACCTCCCGAGGGCACGTGCCCAGGCGCTGTGTGCGGTCATCTGGCCCTCCGCCGTGCCCAAATTGGCATCGGCTCGCTTCCGGAGCCAATTTCGCCAAGCTTTCTTCCTCCTACCCGGCGCGCGAGCTGGCCCGCTCATGCTGCATTGGTGACCGCCTGCAGGTCGGCGACCTTCTCCTTGGGCTTGGTGGCCACGACGTAGTTAAACTTGTGCCCCCCCATGCACTTCCAGGCCGCGATCCACTCCGCGGTGCTGGCGGCAGCGAAGAAGGGCATGAGCAGCACCAGGGACTGGACGAGAGTGATGCAGAAGTTCGCGCACTGGGAGCGCCATCGGAGGCCCAACTGTGCCCCCTCCTGCTCGTCCACGACGCGGTGCTTCACGGCCTCGTACAGCAGCACGCTGATCAAGAAAATCGACATGAACGACAGGAACGCCATAGACTGGAAGACGCAATTTATTAAGAACGTCCACGTGTTGGCATCCAGCTGCTGGATTCTGGGGTCGTGCGCAAAATATGAAATCAGGTAACCATTCAAAACAGAGTTTATGAAGAAGACGGCCATGACAAGATGGATCATCAAGAGCTTCACCCACAAGAACATCGCGCGCCATTTGTACAGAGACTTGCCCCATGGAGTGCCGATGGCTCCCCAAACACGCCCCAAATGTCTCAGCATGTAGATCATCTCGCTGAAACCGAGCGCATGCCGCTTCGCCTGCTTGAAGCGCTCATCGATTGTTTTCCAGTACGTGTCGCCGACGGGGGCGTAGTTCATCACAGGCAAGAAGATTGGGGTCACCCGCAACCGGCCGGCGGTGGCGAAGAAGCACTTCAGGGCCATGTGCCAGTCCTCCGAGATGAAGTCCCCGTCCCAGCCGCCCACCCTCTCAGCGAGCACCGCCGAGAGCGAGTAGGTGGAGTAGGGCACGCGCGTGGCGTTGGGGTCGGCCAGGTTCGCGAGCTCGTGCTGGCTGGCGACCAGCGAGGCGAGCTTCACCAGCGCGGGCTGGTCGCGATAGTTCTTGAAATGCAGGATGGGGGCCTGCCATATTGTGAGATGCCTGTCCGGGGTCTCACCGTCGGCGTCGGCGCCAGCGTGGCAGAAGTAGTAGGTCAGCGCGGCGAAGTACTCCCTGTGAAAATCGCTGTCGGCGTCGGCGATCGTCACTATGACGTTTCGGATGTCGTACCCCTTCTGGTGTATGTAGCCCGCTTCCTCGAGAGCGATTTCCCCTAACACTGCTTGCTCTCAGGGGTTACTGCTTGCCCTCAATAGCCTGCCATCTCTCGGAAGTACATTCCCTGCGCATTTTTCGATGTCGGGCGTGCTACTTTTTCGCAAGGTGATTCAGAATGCTAATGAATTAGGTGGTCCAGGTTTTCTAGCGCTGGCCTCGCCGAAGAAAAACAAAAAAACAAAAAAAACGCACATATCCGAGCGACGCCAAGCTTGTGAACGTTTTCTTATTCGGCGATTCGACATTGGGCGAAGAGGGGAAGGGGATCTGGCTCCGGACCTCTGCTTAGTGCGACTGTTTGCAGCAGTGCGTCCTATGGCGAAAGGCTCCACCTGCTTGACGCAGGCGCCAAAAACCAGCCAACATCTGCTCCATGGGGGGGGAGGCGGGGTGAAAGGGCGTGCGCCGATCGGCAAAACAATGAATACAGCGAAGGCCAGTCCACAGGAAACCTTCCGCAAGAAACCCAACCTCGAGACCCCAAGACGTCCACATTGGTTTTTGGTGTGGGAAGGTCGCGCTTTCCACGGCAAAACCTTCGAAACCCAAGACACCCAGGGCACCCTGGAGGCAAGCAGGGTGGTTCTTGGCATGGCCCTCCACTAGAAGAACACGATCGATGCTGGGACAAGACGTTACTGCGTTCGGCCCGGCTCCACCGTGGGCACCTCGCAAGCGCCTCGTGCGCTGGCCGGGATGCTTGTCCGCAGGCGCGCCTCCAGGGTGCCCCCTCCTCCATCCCTCCTCCCTCCCTCCTCCCTCCCTCCTCCTCCCTCCTCCTCCCTCCTCCTCCCTCCTCCTCCCTCCTCCTCCCTCCTCGCGGGCGCCTCTTGTGCACCACAATGACGTGCAGCACGTGGCCTGCACCGCGTGGGCTGCACCGCACAGGCGGCACTGCATAGCCTGCACCACACGCGTGTCGGACCGCATGGCTTGCACCACACGCGCTGCGCCACGTGGCCTGCACCCGGCAGACGTCTCCACACAGCTTGCACCGCACATCTTGCACCGCGTGGCTTGCACCAGATCGCTTGCACTTGCACCACTCACATTGCACCACACACTGCGCCACACAGATTGCACCACATAGCTTGCACCAGATAGCTTGCACCACACAAATGGCACCGCATACTGCGTCAAATAACTGAAGTACACATCCAGGGTGCCAGGAATTCATTCGGGGGGTCCACGCTGCCAGACAGTTTGACAGATCCGCGATAACACCTACAAGGGCTAGATCTGACCATTCCAGCACACGCAAGCAGACCAGACCAAAGGAGCGCCGCGATGACGACGAACACCAAAATGACAAGATTTACCGTGGCTCCGAAGAGCATAACAAACCCAGGATCGCCACAATGCCTACGAGCGCCACGGGGTGAATGAACACTACAGCGATTGCTGGCATTATATGTACTACAAAGTATTTGACATCGTTTCTTGTCAGCTTTGAGCACCACAATGCCTAGGATCGTCCCGGTTCCAGTGGACGGCAAAATGCGTGCACGCACACCGCAGACAATGCGGGCTCCACCAAGACCGAACATCGCAGCGTTTGTTACTGCTGCGGCGCTTGTGAGCACCAATGCAGGTGAGAGGCACCGTGGTTGTGGGTAGAAAAGCCCGTCCCTCCTCCATCCCTGCCTCCCTCCCTCCTTCCCTCCGTCTCTCCGGCCCACAGCCTTGGGTCTCTTCACATTCTACTCATCCTCCCCTTTTCCCGCCTAGCGCCCACGTGATTCCCTCCCTAATTCCCTCCGGGTTTTGAACGTTTCGGCGTTCTCGCCTTTTCGGCTTCCCGACGCCCCCAAATTGTCCTGGAGGCCCCCAAGATCGCCCCAAGACGGCCCAACAAAAAACTCAGGAGGACCCCGAAACGGCCCAAGAGGGCCCCAAGGCGGCCCAAGAGGCGCCCAGGATGGCCCAAGCGGCCCCAAAGACGGCCCCAAGAGGCTGCCCAGATGGTGGACCCGAGCGGACATTCGAGCCCTCGGCGCCCAGGGGCCCACAGGAGGCCCCCACGAGGCCCCCACGAGGCCCCCCCCGAGGCCCCAAGAGGCCCCAAGAGGCCCCAAGAGGCCCCCGAGAGGCCCCCAGGAGGCACCAAGACTGCAAGCCAAAAGCCCCCCCCAGGGCGCGCCGAAGAGACCCCCATGAAGCATCCCTGAGAATTCCGACGCAGCCCAGGCGCCTGGCGCGGTGGCGGGATGGCACGAGCGCATTCGATCCGCCGCCCCCCGTCGATTCATCGCAGGGGTGCCTGGCGTGCTAGCTTGTTTCGGCGTTGATCGAAGACGCCTACGGCGAATCACCGCCGCCTCCTGCCTTTGTGGAAGCGCCTATGTGGCCGAACGTTGAGGCCAGACCTGCCAAGCTTTCGGACCATGCGTTCCCCGAATCGGTTTGGAAAGCCTTTGGGGAACACGTGGGCATCTTGAAGGTCATCTTGGCCGTCTGGAGGCCATTTTGACCCGTTCGGGCCTTCTTGGAGGACGTCTTGGACGGCTCTTGGGCCGTCTTGGAGGCCATCTTGAGCGTTTTGGAGGCCTCTTGGGCCGTCTTGGGGGCCTCTTGGGGCCGTCTTGGGCGATCTTTGGGGGCACTTGGGCCGTCTCGGGCCGTCGGAAGGCCGAACAAAAAGCAAATGCCACAATCCTTCAAAAACCTCAGGGAAAACCCACGATTTTGGCCTTTGCGGGCCTCCCTGGAGGCCCACTTGGAGGCCTATCGGGCCGTCTTGGGCCATCTTAAAGCCATCTTCGGCAGTCTTGGTGGGCTCCTGGCACGTCTAACGCCGTCGGGAGCCGTCTTGGGGGCCTCTCTGGGCCGACTTCGCACCCTCTTGGGGCGCTTCGGGGCCGTCTTAGAGGCCATCTTGGGCGTCTTGGGAGCCTCTTGGCCCGTCTCGGGGCCCTCTTGGGGCAGTCTTGAGGGGCCTCTTGGGCCGTCATGGGGCCATCTTGGAGGCCTCTTGGGCGATCTTGCTTGCGGCGACCTTGGGGCCCTCGTGGGCCGTCTTGGGCCATCGGAAAGCCGAAAAGGCGCCAATACCAAAATCCTTCAAAAACCTTAGGAGAATGTATGATTCTCGCCTCTTCGGGCCTTCCTGGAGGACCTCTTGGAGGCCTCTTGGGCCGTCTTGGAGGCCTCTTGTGGGCCTCTTTGTCCCATCTAATGCCGTCTTTGGGTTCATCTTGTGCCGTCGCGTCGTGGTCGTTTCCGTCGTCGTTGTCGCCGTGGTCGTCCTCCTCCTCCTCCCACGTCGTCGTCGTCGTCCGTCGTCGGCGTCTCGTCGTCGTCACTTCTATTTCGTCGCCGTCGTCGTCGTCGTTTGTCGTCGTCTTCCCTCCTCCCTCGTCGTTGTCGTCGTCGGCGTCGCCGTCCTTCCTCCTTCGTCGTCGTTCGCGTCGCCGCCGTCTTCCCTCCTCCCTCGTCGTTGTCGTCGTTGTCGTCGTTGTCGCCGTCGTCGTCCTTCCTCCTCCCTCGTCGTCGCCTTCGTTGGCGTCGTCGTCGTCGTCTTCGTCGTCGTCGGCGTCGGCGTCGTTGTCGTCGTCGATGTCGTCGGAGACGTCGTCGGTGTCGTCCTAGTCGTTGTCGTCGGTGTCGTCGTAGTCGGTCTTAACAGGGATTCCAAACCAAGTTGCGGGTGGGTGGGTGGGATGTTTGCGCGAGCAGTGGAGATGACGACTTCAAGTTCAGCAGAGTGAGTTGTACAACATAGATTGCACCACATTCACTGCACAACAAAGATTCTCCTTTCTAAAAAGAGAATAGACTCTACCCCCCCCCAGAGTTATCGCCCCCCTTTCGGGTATGTAAATCACGTATGATTCTGACCACATGTCCGTCCTAAATATGTAATCACAATGTCCCAGGCCAACCAGTATCCCCCCCCCCTGAGGTTCCCTGGTAAAAAACACTATGTGGTGACATGTTTTGTTCTAACATAACACTTTTTCACGAATCCCTTGCGAAAAAATAGGACGAAGTGCACACGCGCGCGTCGTCGCGCGCGCATGCCGAAATCCTTCAAAAACCTTCGGTGCCGGAAAGATTTCGCAATCGAGTTTCCAAAAAAAACATACAAAAACACAGGGTTTCGTAACACTGATTTGCTAAGAAAGCTTCCGCGCGAGCTCTTGCGAAATCTTTAAAAAAAAAAACCATAGGTTTTTCAAGATTTTCACAACATTCTACCAAACGGGCGTCGCGCGCGCAAATGTCGAAATCAAGCCCTTGCGCGTGTGCCGTCGCGAGAATCCTCTGCAAAAAATTGGACGAAGTGCAGACGCGCGCGTCGACGCGCGCGTACGCCGAAATCCTTCAAAACCCATCGGTTTCGGAAGGATTACAAAATCGCGCGTCCAAGAAACCTACAAAAACACAAGGCTTCGCAACACGGATTTTCAACAAAAACGTGCGCGCGCGCTCTTGCGTCGTCGTCGTCGTCGTCGTCGTCGCCGTCCTCCCTCCTCTCGCGTCGTCGTCGTCGTCGTCGCCTACGTCGTCCTCTGTCTTTCCTCGTGTTCGTCGTCGTCGTCCTCTTTGGCGTCGTGGTCGTTTCCGTCGTCGTTGTCGCCGTGGTCGTCCTTCCTCCTCCTCCCTCGTCGTCGTCGTCGTCCGTCGTCGGCGTCTCGTCGTCGTCCCTCCTATTTCGTCGCCGTCGTCGTCGTCGTCGTCGTCGTCGTCGTCGTCGTCGTCCCTCCTCCCTCGTCGTTGTCGTCGGCGTCGCCGTCCTTCCTCCTTCTTCGTCGTTCGCGTCGTCGCCGTCTTCCCTCCTCCCTCGTCGTTGTCGTCGTTGTCGTCGTTGTCGCCGTCGTCGTCCTTCCTCCTCCCTCGTCGTCGCCTTCGTTGGCGTCGTCGTCGTCTTCGTCGTCGTCGGCATCGTTGTCGTCGTCGAAGTCGTCGGAGACGTCTTCGGTGTCGTCGTAGTCGTTGTCGTCGGTGTCGTCGTAGTCGGTTTTAAGAGGTTTTGCAAACCAAGTTGCGGGTGGGTGGGTGGGATGTTTGCAAGAGCGTGGGATGTGTCACATCATGTGTAAAAATCAATTGCACCACATAGACTGCACCAAATATAATGTTTCACATAAACAAGGACTGCACACCATATATTGCACCACATAGACTGCATGAACTACACCACATCTATAGCACAACATAAATGGCATCACCACATATACTGCATGCACATCATTTTTGCCAGAAACGCACTACTTGGGGTCTACACTGGCTAACATAGTTGTTCGCGTTTACACTGCATTGCTTTGAATCGATGCGCATTGCTTCACAATGCTTTGTGCCACATAGAGTACACCACATGGATTGCACAACCTAGATCGCACCACAATGGTTGCACCACCTAGATTACACCGCATAGGCTGCAAGAAAGCACTGTGTGGGGTCCACGATGGCTAACATATATAGGTATATACAAGATACCAAAGACCCTCCTCAATCAAACGGTTGAAGGCCCACTTCGTGTTGGCGGATTTGCCCCGCTGCTCACCCTCTATGATTGGGTGGAAGGTGGGGAACACGTCGAGGAAGTCGTTCTGAAAGATGCCTTTCAGCTTCTCTGCTTTCTTCTTTACTTCGTCGAGGTGCGTCAGGTTTGGTTTCTTCGGCCCACTCGGCCCCTCTGGCCCATCGATCCACGGCGTCTTCTCGTCCAAGCCCTCGCTCTCCTCCATGCCTGGCACGAGAATGATTTGCGTCTTTGCGATGCTTGAGTCCGCGATGGTCCTGATGGCCGCCACGAGGCTGCCCTCGGACTCCTTATAGTTGGGCAGGATGACCACGTGTACCAGTTTGTCCCATGTGGGTCCCCTGCTCGGCTTGGGCTTGCTGCTCGCCTCCTCGTCGTAGAGCGCCTGGAAATCGGCGTTCTCGAAGTGTGCCATCTTCTTTATGCCGACGTAAGAGAAGAGGGCGATGTGCACGCCGAGCCGCCAGCCCTGGTACAGCCCGAACACGGTGAGGACGATGAAGGCACCGAACTGGTTATCAAAGTATATCATCAAGGATGGCAGAAGAACCACAAGGAGGGTAACGCCGAGGGGGAAGTAGCGCAGGGCCTTCTGACTGCACGTCGAGTAGTCCACTGGGAAGTCGTTCATGTTCACGGTCTCCAGGGCCCTCTCGTTCTGCTTCTCAGACTTTATGACGCCGTACTCGTTCATGATGTCAAGCACCCATCGGTGCGAGTGGACCTGCTGGCCGTCGAACGCGTTCTTCTTGCCCTTGAGCAGCGGCGAGTTAAGCTCCGCGTTCTGTGGCGAGGGGATCCTGGTCTGCTCCGGAGCGATGAAGAACATGCCCACCACCGCACACGCGGACGACACCACGAAGAGGACGATGTCGGTGTACGTCATCCCCTCGTAGGTCCTGAAGAACAGCAGGAGCTGCGTGACGGTGAGCACCTCGACGGCCACGACGACGGCGGGCACGAAGAAGCGGCAGGAGAGTAGGCGCAGCCCGGAGACGACCGACAGCAGGCTGCAGAGGTACATGACGACCGTGACGCCCACGGTGAGCAGTGCCGCCTCGTGGTAGGTCGGGCATGCCCCCCTAACAGGCGGATCTCGGAGGAAAAAAACATGAAAGATGGACTCCAAAAGGACCCCCCCAGTGGTCAAAAAAACAGTCAGGGGATCGCCCCCCGGACAATTTTCTTCCACCGGTTCTGGACACTCCTCCTGTGAGAGGCACGGGCCCGACTTGTAGGGGACCGCATGCGAACCCTACCCCTACCCCCCACGATTTCTGAGGGGGAGGGTGGGGTTCACTTCGCTTGGGAGCTCCCGAACGCAGTGAACCCCACCCTCCCCCTCAGAAGTCGTGGGGGGTAGGGGTAGGGTCCGCATGTGGCCCCCTAACTTGAGCCTCGTTCTCCGACGTCCACCAGCTCAGGGGCTGCGTGTGCCCCTCCACGAGGAGCGTCCAGCTGATCTTGCCCAGGAAGTGCGTCTGGCTGCTCAGCAGGCCGACGAGCACGGGCACCGCGAAGGGCCTCTGGCCGTCGCTCGGACGTCCATTCCCTGTGTTTTTTTCGGTTTCGTGCGTGGCTTTTTCGCCAAAGGATCAAGGATGCTCCTCGATGGTCCTCGCCGAAGGAAAAATGCACACGTCCGAGCGATGCCGAGGCCTCGCGACGTTGCGCACGGAGACGAACGCCACCACGTAGAGGCAGGTGATGAGCAGCGCCGCCCAGACGCAGAGGTAGGCCATGAAGCCGGAGTTGCTCCAGGTGCCGACCGCGAAGTCCAGGGCCCGCTTGAGCGGGAAGTCGACGAGGTGCCCTCCGGAGGCGGCCTTCATCCACGAGGGCGTGGACCAGTTCATCACCATGGTGCTGACGACGCACGCCAGCGTGGCAAACTTGTCTGCTCTCCTGTACCTCTCGTACAGGAACACCTGGACCAGGAAGAAGTTCAGGAAGATCTGGCACGCATTCGTTTTATTCGCGGCCATAACGGGCGTTATGGAGGGGGCGGGAGGGGGCATAACGTAGCACCCCCCCCCCCAAGCCTGTGGTGCCGAACGCGCTGCGGCAGCGTTGGGGACGCACTGAGGGGGGGAGCGTTCTGTTATGGAGGGGGAGAGGGAGGGGGAGGGCTGTGGGCATAACGCACTTTATGGCCCAGAGGGTAAGAACAAATCTGGAAGATGGTTAAACAAAAACACTCCTGCGAGGCGCTGAGGGGCAGGACCGTCGACTCGGGGGCGTACATGAGGGCGGCGAGACCCACGGGGCCGTCCAGCGTCGCGCAGGAGGGGGCAGGGCGACGGGGGCGGCATTCTCGGAACGGGGCCCCGGGGACACCGTGGCCTGGACCTGTCAAGAGTGCGGCAGAAGGGCCCTGCAAATCTGTGGACCTGTCGTGGACGCTCGAGCCGCAAAAATCCAGCGTATTGAAAAATCAAGACAACATATTTTCTCAATTTTCGGCCTCTGGGGGACCTCCCCGGACCTCGGGACCGTCAAACGACTCAGGATGAAAAACGGGTCCTGTGGAAAGGGTCGGGACTTCTAGGGACCGCGCATTGAAAAAATCAGGACGCCGCATGTCTGGGAACGCGAAAACCCTCGACCTGCACCCAGATTCAGAGCCCACGATGCTATTTTTGCCGGCTCTCCTGGCAGGTCCGGGTGGGAGGGTCCTGCCTCTGCTTCGAAGCTTCCAGGGATGCCTTCCTGGAAGTCACGAGTGCCCCCAGGGGCGGGATGCCCTCCTCGGGTTAGAGCGGGCATGTCCCCCTACAGGCAGTGTTTGGACAAAAAATACAATATAGTCAAACAAAACTCAAAACTTGTCAAAATACTCACAAATCGTCCCCAGACTATGCTTTGACTATTTTCGAATTTCCCTCCTGCAGAGGAACACGCCCGACCTTGATCCTAGGGCCACCCACCTTCGCCACTGCCACCTCCCGCACGCCGCCGGGATGTGGACCAGGTAGCACAACAGACCCCCCCACCACTTCTTCTTGGACAGCATCTGCTTCAGCCGGGGGGGCGGCTGGTACTCGTCCTGGCTCCCGGGAGGGAGGGAGGGAGGAGTCGGGGGGCGCCAACTACCCAGATTTTTTCTGTGCGGAGTCCCCAGAAGCCCCGACCCTGTTCCGGAGACCGGCTTTCCATCCTGAATCTGTCTTTGACGGCCCCAGGGCCTGACGAGCGCCCCCGAGGCCGAAAACAACACAAAGTACCTCTGCCCTGATTTTTCCAAGACGCGAGCATGTCTGGGTATGCACCAGCACCGATCCAAAACCGAATCGATAACTCGGATCGACGCTCGAAATTAATCGGATCGGCGGAACTCGGCAGCAAGTCGGGAGAAGTCGAGCCGGCGGAAATCGGCAGGCTGGTGAGGCCCCCAGTGGGAAACCGACGTCCAAATCGGAAGTCGAAATCGAAATCGGATCGAAATCGGAGTCGATCGGCATCGAATCGAAGTCGGGTTCGGAAGAATCGAAACGGTTCGTATAGGTTCGTATATGTTTCGTAGATGTTTCGTAAATGTTTCGTATATGCTTCGTAGATGTGTCGTAACTGGTTCGTTATATTTCGTACGTGTTTCGTGAATGTTCCGTATATGTTTCGCATATGTTCGTGCATACTTCGTATATGTTTCGTACATGTTTCGTATATATTTCGCATATGTCTGGTATATTATTCGTATATGGTTCGTATATGTTTCGTATTTGTCTCGTATACTTTCGTACAAATGCCGTATATGTGTCGTATATATGTTGTATAGATTTGCACATGCTTCGTGCATGTGTCGCACATGTTTCGCATGCGCTTCGTGTGCGCTTCGCAAATGTTTCTGATATTTTCGGATACGGTTCGTATGCGTGTCGTTTCTGCTTCGCATATGTTTCGTATTCGTGTCCTATACGTTTCGTATACGTTTCGTATACGTTTCGTAAATGTTTCGTATATGTTTCGTACATGTGTCGTATATGTTTCCTTTATGTTTCGTATATGTGTCGTATGTGTGTCGTAAACGTTTCGTATATGTTTCGTAGATGTTTCGTAGATGTTTCGTATATGTTTCGCATATGTGTCGTACAGGTTTCGTGTATGTTTCGTGCACGTCTCGTATGTGTTGCGCATGTGTTTCGCATTTGTTTCGTATGATGTTTCGTATATAGTTCGTATTTGTTTCGTAAAGTTTCGTAAACGTTTCGCATGCGTTTCGCATCCGGTTAATATACTCTTCGTATATGCTTCGGATGCGTGTCGGACACGGCTCGCATGCGGTTCGCAAACGTTTCGTATATGTTTCGTTATGTTTCGTTTCGAATATGTTTCGTATACGTTTCGTATATGTGCCGTATATGTTTCGTATACGCTTCGTATACGATTCGTGAATGTTTCGCATATGTTTCGTATAT
>CAUYUJ010014332.1:380208-395208 GCA_963575745.1 Prorocentrum cordatum | reverse complement strand
CAAGCTGGTGGCCTGCGGGACATAACTCGGGTCCCTGGCGCCCTTTTTAGGGGGCCACATGCGAACCCTACCCCCGCCCCCCACGATTTCTGAGGGGGAGGGCGGGGTTCACTTCGCTCGGGAGCTCCCGAGCGAAGTGAACCTCACCCTCCCCTCTCAGAAATCGTGGGGGGCGGGGGTGGAGTTCGCATGTGGACCCCTACTTTTGGGACGATCCTGCTGGAAAGCAGCCCGAGGCCAGAAGATGACCCAGGCAGGGCACCCAAAACAGCGGCAGAGGTGAAGAAGCGGAACACGCGCGAGAGCACGGCCGGGTGCACCGCACGTGCAGTCTCGGGGAGGGACCGTGGCCGTCGGGACCAGGCATGTGGCCGGCACGATCCGAGAAATCCGCGCGGACCTCCGAGTTTGTATGTTTATGCCACTTCTTGTTCCCCTAATTGAGACGAGAGCGCGCCTCCTGGGCAGATCGTGAGGAGGCCTCGCGCGAAACAGCCGCCGGGCCGTGCCGGGCGCCCTCGGGCTCCTCGTCCCCCGTGTTGGACCCTCTTCTTGCCAGACGAAGGAGGGCAGAACACGAGGAGGAGGAGGAGGAGGAGGAGGAGGACTCCTCCTCCTCCTCCTCCTCCTCCTCCTCCTCCGCCTCCTCCTCCGCCTCCTCCTCCTCCTCTCCTCCTCCTCCTCCTCCTCCTCACTTCTTGTTCCGCCGTCGAGGGCACCTGTCCCAAGGCAGCTGGAAAGTGTAACCCCCATATGGGGGCCCGTGAGCGCACAGGCTCTCCAGCCCCCACGGGGCAGGCGTCCCCGGTGGCGGAGAAGTGCATGTTTTGCCGTGGCTCGTCCGCCGATCCTCTCGGTGGTCCTCGTTTGGCTCGGCTTGGAGCCCTCTGGCGGAACGCAGCTACTGCGGAAAACACGCCAGACCACCGCACCCCGTGCGACCACACGCGAGAGCGACTCCAGGCAGGAGTGACCGTTGGTGCGCGGCTTGCGGAGGCCGCGGGTCGGCCCACTGCGAGCGCGCGGCCCGGCGCTGGGGGGGACCCCTCCCCCCAAGGCCCGCACCCAAGGGTCACCCTGTCGAAGGGCCACTCTTGCGCCCAGGTCGGGCGTGTCCCCCTACGGGCGGATCTTGGGCGAATCTGTAGAAATAGTCCCAAAAAACGCAATCGGAAGAAATAAAAAAAATTCGTCCCCAGACTATGTTTGGGACTATCTTTGAATATTCCCCCTGTGGAGGGACTGGCCCGACTTCATCTTGCGCACGGCCGGCAAACCACCGTGGCCCGTGGCTTCCGCCCCCCCGGGGATGTGCAGCAGGTCCAGCGGCGAGGGCGCCGCCATGGCCGCACAAGCGCCGCGGCGGCCCCCGCGCCCCGCGCGCGGGAGGAGGCGCGCCGCACCGCCACTGGCCTCTGCCGGAGGCGGGACCCCCCGCAGCCAGGTGCCCTGCTCGGGCCGGCGAGGCCTCGAGCGACCCTTGCGCGGGAGGGCGAGGAACATATGAGTCTGCGTCTGGGGGACGCTCCGCTGGACCACCAAGGGGCGCACGAAGTCAGCGGCCCTTGCATGCTCGACGGCACCCCCTGACGACGAGATCTAGCTTGGGTTCGTGCACAACGGGGGCTCCACGGGCCCCCCTCTGTGGCACACGAGTGTCGCCTGTCCCGTCTTTGGCAAGACCCAGTGCGAAGAGGTCCCATGTCTGCCGACCCCCCGGGAACGAACGCCGCTGCATGATGGGTCACCTAACCTCGCGCACCGCGCACCGCGAGGCGCGAGGCGCGATCTTACCTTGGCGCCTCCGAGGGGGGGGGGGCTTTCGGCTGTGGACAAGCGTCCGGATCTAACTGAGACCAGGTGGGCGAGGCCTAGAAATGGGCACCAACACCAACACAGGGGGTTGCATCCACATGGGGAATATGATCCTAGATTTCGGTGTTGGTGGCAATATTTCGGTCACCTTGGAAGCCAGAATATTACCACCACCACCGAGATCGGGATCTTCTTCCCTCGGCGGAGGCACACCGCCGATATTGGTGTTGGTGTCAACCTCTAGGCCTGCGAAGGTGGACGAGGCCGTGGCCTCTGGATCACGCTGCCTCAAGTGTCGCGCGACACGTCGCCAAAATGATCCGGAGCCGGATGAGGAGAGCCGGGGCCTGGCCCCCTGCAGAGGCAGGCGAGGATGGAGAGGCGAGGCGTCGGCCGAGCGTCCGGTGGGCGGCCCTGTGGGAGCCACGCGACGACGCCGGCGACGGCGGCGGCGGCGGCGGCGGCGACGACGACGACAGCGACGACGACGACGACGACGACGACGACGACGACGACGACGACGACGGCGACGGGGCTCTCCTCGGGCTGGCGCGGCCACGAGCGCCCCCCTGCAGGGAGCACGAGGAGGGGGAGGGCGAGCCACGGAGCCGGGAGGCCCTGGCCAGACCAGGGGAGGAGGGGCCGATCTAGGCCTGGTCGAGGCCTGCTCCTCGAGGAGGGAGCCCCTGAGCAGGCCCTGAAGAGCTCTGTAGCTCATCTGCAGCTCGAGTTAAGTCAAGAAAACCATCACCATCTCTAAAAAAAATAAGCAGAGTAGGAATAGTTTTTCGGACCCAGCTCTGATAGCAGACCGAGTTCAGGGTCCAGATACTTTAATCTAGCGCGCCTGGTGATGTCCTTCCGATTGCTTGCCGCAGCCCTCCTCCTCGGTATGGCTTGGGCTCCCCGTCCCCTCGGGATGAGGTCGGGCCCGTCCCCTCACAGGCGGATTGTGGGCGCAAACCTAGGAATAGCCCAAAAATATCCCCCAAGCAGCCCAAGAAGAATCAAAAAAGACCGTCCCCAGGCCATGTTTTGCGTACTGTTGGACACTCCTCCTGTGGAGGGACAGGCCCGACTTCACTCCAGGAGCGGGAGGCGGGCGAGGAGGGCGCCGGTCGAACGTGCCAAGACGGCTCCCGACGGCGTCAGACGTGCCAGGAACCCACCAAGATGGCCGAAGTTGGCTCGAAGCTGGCCCAAGACGGCCCAAGAGGCCCCCAAGAGGGCCTCCAGGAAGGCCAGAAGAGGCCCAAAACATTGATTTTCCTACACTTGTTTGCCGGATTTTGACATTTGCTTCTTTTCGGCCTTCCGACGGCCCGAGACGGCCCAAGAGCCCCCGAAGATCGCCGAAAGATCGCCCAAGAGGCCTCCAAGATGGCCCCAGGACGGCCCCAAGAGGCCCCCCAAGGCGGCCCCCCAAGACGGCCCCCAAGACGGCACGGGAGGCCTTCAAGACGCCCAAGATGGGCCCCCAAGACGGCCCCGGAGCACTCAAGCCGTGCGGCCTGGGCCCTCCCCTCGTCGGGCTCGCTCTCGTGGGGCGCTCTCGTGGCCGCCTGGGGCCTCTCGCGGGTCCCTCCCGGGGCTCTCTCTCGGGCCCTCCTGGAGCTCCGAAGGAGGCCTCGGGGGGCCCGTCGGAGGCGCGGACGGGGGCGAGGAGGCGAGGAGGCAGCGAGCGCTGCTTGCCCTGGAGCTTCGGAAGGATTGGGAGGTCTTGGGGGCCTCCTTGGAGGCTCCGTGGCAACTCGGGGCCGTCTGAGAAGTGCATTGGGGGGCATCTTGGAGCATAGTGATGGCCAACTTTGGATATCTCGAGCAATCTTGGAAGTCATCTTGGGCTCGCTGAAATCAGATTGGAGCCATGCTGACCCAAAAGCCTCCCAAGGATGCCCCCATATGCCAAAACCTTTGAACCACAACAATGGCGTTTCAATGATTTGGGCTTTGAGCGCAGGGGGATCCCAGATTACGTCTGCCGCTCTTTAGCCCCAAGTCACATCTGGGAACCCTGTTGGGGGGCTCCTCGAGTGCTCTTGGGCGCTCTTGGGGCAGTAGGCCCAAAGAGCCCATCGGAAGCAAGAAGGCGAGAAGTCAAACAGCATTGGTGTCCCTTCAAGTTTGGGAAGGATTTTGGCCGCTTGAGGGCCTCCTTGCGAGACTCCGTGGCCACTTGGGTCCGTTTTGGGGCAGTCTTGGGGCATCATGATGGCATCTTGGAGGCCATACGAAGCCAGATTCCAAAGTAGTTAAGCAAGGTTAGAGGTCATCTTCAGGTTTCGGGGGCCCTCATGGACCTATCTTAGGCTACACTGGACACTCTAAGAGCTCACAACCTCCTGCCCCGTCCAGACCCAAGGGGAGGGGGGAGGGGGAAGGGTAAACCCCTCCCGGAAGGGGAAGGAGGAAGTTGGATGAGGAACCGCCCTGAACCGCCTACGAAAGGGCTGGTGGGATTTTCTGCAAGGATTCTGTGCAAAACGCGTCGCACCCTCGTTTGCTTAAGATTAGTCAAGGATCCGATATGGGGGCGCAGTCTCCCTGAGCGGGCACGTAAGACACGTATTTTGCTGATTAAACACTGACTTCAAGCCGTTACTCATGAAGAATGATTCCGCCGACCCCGAACATGGCACCAGAGGAGATGTTGACTTACTGAGCGGGAACCCTGGGACAGAGCCCTTTCCAGGAAAATCGCTGAATAACGTCGTAACGACAGTCCGTGTATGTTGCTTCTGGGCCCGTTCGGTCTCAGATCTCCCCGGGATCGCTTCTGAGTCCCAAGAAGCCGCAGACGGCCCTAAACTGTGGACAAACTCGGCCCCCCAAACGAAGACACACGCCAACAAGAAGAGTAATCAGTGACAATAACAAGACAGCAACAATAACCAAACCAGGAAGCCCAGCGAGCCCCGAATGATTACAAGATCTCCCCGAGATGTCCCATCGAGGCCCCAAGCAGCCCCAAGAGACACCGAAAGAGTTGTCCAGCGCGGCATCCAAATGAAGAAATGAAAAGCCCAATGACAGTCAATGTGTTTGCCCCCGATGCCTTTCGGCGTCACGTCGTCTCGGGAAAGCTTCAGAGTGCACCAGGAGCCCACAAAGACACAAAACTGCCGCAGGAGAGCCTCACACATGGCCCCAGGACTGCCAGAACAGGCGGCCTGCGGGCTCCAAGACGGCCCCAGTGCCAGGGGAACGAGATTAAACCGCGGGCCGAACTGGCGTAGGCGCTGGCGCGGCGGCGGGGCTTGCTGCGGGCAGCTGGGCAGCCAGTCCTCAGGAGTGAGAGCTCAAGAATCCCACTAGGCCTCTGGGCGTGAGTGGTTTGGCGGTTCCCTCTTCCACCTTCCTATCCTTCGCATTCGGGGAGGGGCCCATCACTGATCCTTAATCCGCCACCGTGACGCTGGGCACGGGCTCAGCACCTCCTGGGACGCACAAGGAACACCACAGAGCTCCCTAAAATGCCCCAAACTCGTCAAACTCCCCCTCGTCTCCCTCGACCTCCTCGTCCTCATCCGCATGCCCATTGTGCACATCCTCCTCCTCCTCCTCCTCCCCCTCCTCCCCCTTCCTCCTCTTCCACTTATTCGTACTAGCATGATTATGAGTATTAGTATTGTTCTTAGTATGATCCGTATGATTATCATGAGTGGTATCACTATTGTTAGTATCAATAATATGGTGTGTATGACTCGTCTTCGTCCCTTACCATTAGTAGTAGTATGAATCGTATTAGTAGTGTTAGTAGTATCAGTAGTCATACAAGTATTACTGGTATTACTATTCATAATAGTCGTCCTATTCTTCGCGTTAGTATCCTGAGTACTAACCAGCTTCGTGGCACTGTGATTATAAGTCGTCCCAATGTTGATTCTACTAGTCGTATCATTAGTACTACTACACTTGGCATTCGTACTCGTATAAATACCCGTAGTATAAACATTACTCGTGTTACGTGTATGATCCATGTTGTTAGCGCTAGTGGCAGTAGTGGTAGAAGCAGCAGCAGTAGCAGTAGCAGTAGCAGTAGCAGTGGCAGTAGCAGCAGCAGTAGCAGTAGCAGTAGCAGTAGTAGCTGTCGCAGCAGTAGTAGCAGTGGTCGTGGTAGTAGTAATTGTTTTAGTACTACGACTACTACGACGACTACTACTACTACTACTACTACTACTACTACTACTACTACTACTACTACTACTACTACTACTACTACTACTACTACTACTACTACTACTACTACTACTACTACTACTACTACTACTACTACTACTACTACTACTACTACTACTACTACTACTACTACTACTACTACTACTACTACTACTACTACTACTACTACTACTACTACTACTACTACTACTACTACTACTACTACTACTACTACTACTACTACTACTACTACTACTACTACTACTACTACTACTACTACTACTACTACTACTACTACTACTACTACTACTACTACTACTACTACTACTACTACTGCTACTACTACTACTACTACGACTACTACTATACTACAACCACTACCACTACCACTACCACTACTACTAGTAGTCGTCGTCGTAGTATGAATAGTATGCGTTTTGTGACTCATATTCGTCCTCCTCCTCGTCAACCTCCTCATCCTCCTCCTCCTCTTCATCCTCCTCCTCCTCATTCTCCTCCTCCTCCTGCTCCTCCTCCCCTCCCCGTCCCCCTCCCCCTCCCCCTACCCCTCCCCCTTCCCCTACCCCTACTCCTCCTCCTCCTCCTCCTCCTTCTCCTCCTCCTCTCAAGCACGGGTGGCCCAAGGCATCGTACCCAGCTTGGCTCAAGCTAGCCATGGGACACCCAACCCATTGCCTTCTCGTGGCGCTTGGGGGGCTCCCACCACAGATCCGTTCTTAAGATAGTTGTTCTCGGTGTGGGATGGCAGTGGGCCAATTCAGGTTATTGCAGGTTTGTCTTTCAATTTTCGCACTCTCTGGAATCTTTCCTCGACATCCCGTCCGCACCGAGGGGCACGGGGGCTTCGAGCCCATCTAAGTCCCACTCGGGCGGCGGAGCGCGGCTGTGTTCGTCGTGGTGCTCTCCATGGCCTTCTTCTCTGGCATCCTGTCCGCAACCGAGGGGCATGGGGGCTTCGAACCCATATACGACCCACTCGGGCGGCGGCCCTTTCGATGGAGCGTGGGTCTGGGAGCTATTTCAATTCAGTACAATTCAACTTCTCTTCTATCCATCTGGTTATATTGAATGGGTGCACACACCGTCGCTCGCTTGCTGTGTTGTGGTCCTTTGGTATTGGCTGTTGGTGAGGCTGTCTGTGGAGGAGGCGATCCGTCTGGGTTGCCCGATGACCAGTGGTGTTCTCACCCTGATAGAAGGCCGTATCGGGTCGAATTCATCTCAGCTTACCCTCTGCCATGCTGCGCGATTTTCTGCACCGTGGGCACTGTCACTGTCTGGAAAAAAACCATCCGCGGTATCATCTCGGTGTTCCACGGGCTTCTCTTTCAGCCGGCCGTGTATGGATTGAAGTGCGTCTCCTTTTTGTTCGCCGGCTTCTACGGCAACCTCAGGAGGTGCGTGTGTTGTCGTAAATCATATCGCTACGCGATTGCAGAATCCCTGAAATCCTCCTCCTCCTCCGCCTCCTCCTCCTCCTCCTCTTCCTCCTCCTCCTCCTCCTTTTCCTCCTCCTCCTCCCTCGTCCTCCTTTTCTTCTTCTTTTTCCACCTCCCCCTCACGCCCACCTTCCCACCCCTCTCTGCACCATCCCGCGAGGCAAGCAGGGCGGCAAAGGAGGAGACCTCTCTCGCCTCCTGATCCTCTTCTTCTTTTCGAAGCACCAAGAAACCAGGTTCTGATGTCCCCACCCTCCTCCTCCTCCTCCCTCCTCCCTCCTCCTCCTCCTCCTCCTCCTCCCTCCTCAACATCATCATCATCATCATCATCATCATCATCATCAGCACATCATCATCATCAGCATCATCATCATCATCATCATCATCATCATCATCATCATCATCATCATCATCATCATCATCATCATCATCATCATCATCATCATCATCATCATCATCATCATCATCATCATCATCATCATCATCATCATCATCATCATCATCATCATCATCATCATCATCATCATCATCATCATCATCATCATCATCATCATCATCATCATCATCATCATCATCATCATCATCATCATCATCATCATCATCATCATCATCATCTTCATTATCATCTTCTTCATCATCATCATCATCACCATCATCAGCATCATCAGCATCATCAGCATCAGCATCAGCATCAGCATCAGCATCAGCATCATCATCATCATCATCATCATCATCAGCATCATCATCCACATCATCATCATCATCAGCATCATCATCATCATCAGCATCCTCATCATCCTCATCATCATCATCATCATCATCCACCTCCTCCACCAATCATCATCATCATCATCATCATCATCATCATCACCATCATCATAATCGTCATCATCCGTCATCATCATCATCAGCATCACCATCATCATCATCTTCTTCATCATCATCATCAGAATCATCATTGTCATCACCATCGCCATCATCAGCATCATCAGCAGCATAATTATCAGCATCAGCATCATCAGCATCATCATGATCGACATCACCATCATCATCATCATCATCATCATTATCAGCAACATCATCATCAGCATCATCATCATCGTAATCATAATCATTATCGTCATCATCATAATTGTCATCATCAGCAGCATTATCATCATCATCATCTCCAGCACCATCAGAATCACAATCATCATATCGTCAGCATCCGCAGAACCGTCACCGTCGTTCATCATCATCGTCATCATCAGCATCATCAGCATCACCATCGTCAGCATCAGCATTATCATCATCGACATCACCATCATCATCAGCAGCATCATCAGCATCATCAGAATCAGTATCGTTATCGTCATCACCAGCATCATTTGCATCATCGGCATCATCATCACCATCAGCAGCAGCATCATCATCATCCTCATCAGGGCGAGTATTCTTCAACATCAGCATCAGCATCAGCATCATCAGCATCGCCAGCATCATCATCAATATGAATTTCAACTGCATCAGCATAAGAATCAGAATGCTAGTAATGATGCTAGTAATAAATACAGAAACTACGAGTACGAATACGAATAACACGAATGATAGTGATACTCGTAACAACAATAACAATGGTAACAGTGCTAGCAATATTAACAGAAATAACAATAAAAAGAGAACAGCAAAAATGATGACAACCCTACTGGCAGTACAAATCGAAAAACTTATAAGCAGCATCATCACCATCATCAGCAGCAGCATCATCAACCTCATCATCGACATCGTCGTCATCATCATACTCATCATACTCATCATCAGCAGCATCGTCATCATCATAACCATCATCACCATAATCATCATCTCATCAGCATCATCATCAGACGCAGCAGCAACAGCATCATCAGCATCATCAGCATCAACATCCTCAGCAGCATCATCATAATCAGTACCATCACCATCATCATCATCATCGACATCAGCATCACACTTCTCCCCGTCTGCATCCACCTCCTCCTCCTCCTCCTCGTCCTCGTCCTCCTCCTCCTCCTCCTCCTCCTCCTCCTCCTCCTCCTCCTCCTCCTCATGCCTATCTTCCCACCCCTCCCTGCCCCCACCCGCGAGCGCAAGCGGGGGGAGAAAGATGGCGACCTCCCTCGCCTCCTGATCCTCCTCTTCTGCTCGAAGCACCGAGACACCAACCAGGTTCTGATGTCCACCCCCGCCCCCCCTCTTCCTCCCCCTAATCCTCCTCCTCCTCCTCCTCATCCTCCTCCTCCTCCTCTTCCTCCTCATCATCATCCCCCTTACATTATCATCGCCATCATCATCATCAGCAGCATCATCATCATCATCATCATCATCAGCAGCATCATGATCATCATCAGCATCATCATCAGCATCATCATCACCAGTAAAATAACAATCGTAATGATACTAGAAATACGTATAATGATATAGGTCTAACAATTGAGCAGAAAATTAGCCTGGCGAAGGACCCAACCATATGCAATTGTGAGTAATGCCGGTGTGAGTACCGTCTTCGGTGGATCTCCCTATGGGGCCACGAACCGTTTGAGGGGTGTGCCGAAATGGGTGTGGGGGCGGCATGCGAACGTTGCCACTGGGGCCTTCTGTGGAGCTCCTTATGGGGCCACGAAACGTGTGAGGGGTGCACCGAAGTTGGTGTGGGGGCGGCATGCGAACGCAGCCACTGGGGCCTTCGGTGGAGCTCCCTGTGGGGCCACGAAACGTGTGAGGGTGTGGGGGCGGCATGCGAACGCAGCCACTGGGGCCTTCGGTGGAGCTCCCTGGGGAACGCGAAATGGTGTGCCGAAATTGGTGTGGGGGCGGCATGCGAACGCAGCCACTGGGGCCTTCGGTGGAGCTCCCTATGGTGCCACGAAACGTGTGAGGGGTGTGCCGAAATGGGTGTGGGGGCGCATGCGAACCCAGTCACTGGGGCCTTCAGTGGAAATCCCCATGGGGCCACGAAACGTGTGAGGGATGTGCCGAAATGGGTGTTGGGGAGGCATACGAACCAGGCCACTGGGGCCTTCGGTGGAGCTCCCTATGGGGCCACGAAACGTGTGAGGGGTGTGCCGAAATGGGTGGTGGGGAGGCATGCGGACCCTGCCACTGGGGCCTTCGGTGGAGCTCCCTATGGGGCCACGAAACGTGTGAGGGGTGTGCCGAAATGGGTGGTGGGGAGGCATGCGGACCCTGCCACTGGGGCCTTCGGTGGAGCTCCCTATGGGGCCACGAAACGTGTGAGGGGTGTGCCGAAATGGGTGGTGGGGAGGCATGCGGACCCTGCCACTGGGGCCTTCGGTGGAGCTCCCTATGGGGCCACGAAACGTGTGAGGGGTGTGCCGAAATGGGTGGTGGGGAGGCATGCGAACCTGCCACTGGGGCCTTCGGTGGAGCTCCCTATGGGGCCACGAAACGTGTGAGGGGTGTGCCGAAATGGGTGGTGGGGAGGCATGCGAACCCTGCCACTGGGGCCTTCGGTGGAGCTCCCTATGGGGCCACGAAACGTGTGAGGGGTGTGCCGAAATGGGTGGTGGGGAGGCATGCGGACCCTGCCACTGGGGCCTTCGGTGGAGCTCCCTATGGGGCCACGAAACGTGTGAGGGGTGTGCCGAAATGGGTGGTGGGAGGCATGCGGACCCTGCCACTGGGGCCTTCGGGGAGCTCCCCACGAAACGTGTGAGGGGTGTGCCGAAATGGGTGGTGGGGAGGCATGCCCTGCCACTGGGGCCTTCGGTGGAGCTCCCTATGGGGCCACGAAACGTGTGAGGGGTGTGCCGAAATCGGTGGTGATGATGATGATGATGATGATGATGATGATGATGATGATGATGATGATGATGATGATGATGATGATGATGACGATGGGAAGAGGGAGGAGGGGGAGGAGGAGGAGAAGAGGAACGCGGGGCACCGTCTCTTCAAAACGAGGACCCAACACCACAGGATGGTTGGGAATAATCAGAGTACCGATGATAGCACGAATAATTGTAATAGAAGTAACATCGACGATGAGACTAGCAATATTAACAAAATGATAACACGAGTGAAAAACAATATCAACAATCATAATAATGGGCATAGCACTGACAATAATAATGAACATACTCATCATCAGCATCATCATCATCGTCATCGTCATCATCATACTCATCATCATCACCATCATCAGCATCATCAGCATCCTCACCTTGATCATCATCATTATCACCATCATCCTATCATGAGCATCAGCATCATAAGCAGCAGCAACATAATCAACATCTGCATCATCCTAATCGACATCTTCATCATCAGCATCATCATCACCATCATCACCATCATAATCATCATCATCATCATCATCATCATCATCATCATCAGAATCATCATCATCATCATCATCAGCAGCATCATCATCATCATCATCATCATCATCATCATCATCATCATCATCATCATCATCATCATCATCATCATCATCATCATCATCATCATCATCATCATCATCATCATCATCATCATCATCATCATCATCATCATCATCATCATCATCATCATCATCATCATCATCATCATCATCATCATCATCATCATCATCATCATCATCATCATCATCATCATCATCATCATCATCATCATCATCATCATCATCATCATCATCATCATCATCATCATCATCATCATCATCATCATCATCATCATCATCATCATCATCCCCGTCTGCCTCTGCCTCCTCTTCCTCCTTGCTCCTCGTCCTCCTCGCGCCGAGCCGTCGCCACGGCACCGTCCTTGCAGTCTGGGGCGCCCTCGGGGTGTAGTAGCCTGGCCCGGGCAACTCGTCCGACTTCTGCCTGGCCACCCCGCTCCGGCGGCATCGGGCGCAACGCCCGGTGGTGTCCTGTCAATGTTTTACCATCCACAGCTCAAGAATCACATCTTCGAGTCATGGGGCATAACACTGCAACGATAAGGTTCGCGTCGCGGGATACCTATTGGAGGCGGTTTTGCGAAGGAGTTTAGAATGAATTGAGCGATTCAGCACGTGCAACGAAGAAATGAAACGAGGGAAGGAGGAAGGAGGAACAAATTATAAGAAGGGTTCAGCTGCAATATAAAACATCGCGGCGGATGGCTGTTCTGCTTCTTCGGCCTCGGGTGGCCGTTTCCAGGCCTCAGGACCGTCAAAGAACAACTCGGGGTGAAAAACCAATCCCCGGGAGGAGATCCAATTCCCCAAGGGCTCACGTCGCGGAAAAAATGTGCCGTGGGAGGGGACGGTCAAAGCCGCGTGTTCATAGCAGGATCAACCGACGCCCTGCGAAAGAGAAGGGGGGCGTCTGAGACAGCGGAGGGGAAATTAAATGTTCGTTCTGGGGACCGTCATGGAGCCATTCGCTCCACTCATGCGTCGATGCTGCGTCGAACGTCCGTCGACCCGAGTCGAACTCGAGTAGAACTTGAGTCGAATTTGAGTCGAACTTGGGCCGAGCTAGAGTCGAACTAGTAGAGTCCAGATGCCATAGGTGGCCCCGAGGAAGGCCCCCAGAACGAGCATCTAAGGAGAGGGGTCCATAAGCGAGCTCTCGAGTCGTCCACCGGAAGCGCCCGAGAGGACGAAAAGATACCGAACCCTGGGCACCGAGGCTGAGCTTCGGGGTGGTCGAGCGAGAGGCGGAGAAGGGGGAGGGGCAGGAGGAGCGGAGTGAGGCAGAGGGAAGACGGGGAGGCAGCAGCTGCCCTTCCTCCTCCTCCTCATCCTCCTCCTCCTGGTTTCCTCCTCCTCCTCCTCCTCCTCCTCCTCCTCCTCCCCCTCCTCCTCCTCCTACCCCTCCTCCTCCTCGTCCCCCTCCTCCTCCGACTACTCCTCCTCCTCCTCCTCCTCCTCCTCCTCCTCCTCCTCCTCCTCGTCCTCCTCCATGGGGAGAGCGGATAGGAGAAGAGCTCGTCCCAGCCTGTAGCCCACGCAGAGGGCTCTAGCATCTCTTCTGGCTGCCTTATCTCGGTGCAAGGCTCCAGAAGATTGCCGGCTCTCGGCGAAGCGAATCGCCCGTACAAGACGCAACAAATGACAGGCTCATCGCGCAGCTACCTGCGGCCTGCGGGCGGAGCTTGCCTCGGGCTCGGTGTTGACCGAAGAGCTCGGTGATCGCGTCTCATTTTCACTCGCGGGCTAGTTGGTAACCCCGAATGTTTCTGGCCTCAAACTGTGTCGGCTGGAGGGAGTCGGATCAGATGATCGGATGGTCCCAAAAATTTCTGGCCTGAAACTGCGTCGGCTGGAGGGGGTCGGATCAGATCGGATGGCACTCCTGGACTAGAGAATGTGGACCTACGAGACAAATTGTTGTTTGATCAGTTTTGTTTCAGGCATCCGATTGTGAAACTTAGCAGGGCTGGATGGTGAGTGTGCCAAGTCTCGTAGTCTGGCGACCTTCAGAGCGCAATGCTTGGCCCAGTGCATCACCCGCTTCCTCAGACCGCTGCTGGATTGCGATGGCATGCTTGCACGCAGCAGCGCAGCGCGAAGGTTTTTCTGACAGCATGAAGCAGCAGATGACTCCGCCCTCTGAATGTCTCGCGTGCGAGCACCAGTACGCGCAGGATAGTCCCGGCATGTGGACTCGTCGCCTCATCTCGCCAGTGCTGCCTGCTGCCAAGACTCGGGCGCACCTCGACCCTTCAAAGCCTCAGAGCTCCTGCGAGGAGAGGCTCCTGCCCAAGGCCAGCGCACGCGCCGACGAAGCGGCACCCCCTCGCGCCTCACGCGAGGTGCACGCCCGGGTCGACAGGCTGATCGAGCTTTCCAGGACGGTCTGTAGGCTCGCTGCGAGGCTTCGGGGGCGGCAAAGAGGGGGGCGTCCAAGAGGGGGGGGTGCAAATCATGGCTGGCGGCACGTGCGCGGCCCAGTGGGGGGGCCAGGGACGCAATGAAATGAGAAGAGGCGCCGTGAAATCTGGGGAAACATCATGGCCCACGCCATGATCTCCACCCCCCCCCGGGCGCAAGCCTGGAAAATAACGGCCGCGGCGCCCTCTCGAGAACCGAAAACGGACAATTCACTAATCGACGTGTCACTGTTAGGAGGTCTGTCCACCCACGATAATCATTCCCCCCCTCTTCGCCGCCCCCGAAAGCTGCGGCCGCTGCGGCCCGAGCTCGACCTGCAGGACCGTGCTCGCCAGGAGCGGTCCGGGCCGCGCGGGGCAGAGGAAGCGCCTCGGCCGCTGGCCCTCGGCTCGCGCGCGGGGGCACGGCCCGCACTCCGGAGGTGCGGCGCGGCCTCCCCCTCCTGCTCCTCCTCCTCCCCCTCCTCCCCCTCCTCCTCCTCCTCCTCTCCTCCTCCTCCTCCTCCTCCTCCTCCTCCTCCTCCTCCTCCCCCTCCTCCTCCTCCTCCCCCTCCTCCCCCTCCCCCTCCTGCTCCTCCTCCTCCTCTCCCCCTCCCCCTCCTCCTCCTCCTCCTCGTCCTCCTCCTCGTCGTCGTCGTCCTCCTCCTCCTCTTCTTCCTCCTCCTCCTCCGCTCCCCCCTCTTGCTGTTTCGTCCTTGGAGGGCACCCGCTGTGAGGCACGTGCGGGACT
>CAUYUJ010014332.1:365208-370208 GCA_963575745.1 Prorocentrum cordatum | reverse complement strand
CTCGATCATTGAAGTAAGAAGGCGCTTAAAGTAGATTGGAATCTGGGAATCCAAGAATACCTCCTTTCAACGACCGATGGGTAATGACCCTGGCTAGCCATGGAGAAAGCAATACAATCGGACCTAGGCCAGAAGAACACCCATCAAGAGCACCAGACCCTCCATCGGCCAAAACCAACAGAACATCGAAGGGTACCCTTCCCAGGGTGCACAAGAACATCCAACTAGCATGAAGAACAACGGGCACCCTCCCCGAACCGACCTCGATCTTATACCTCGGTCCGACTGTAATGCCCCGCCCGCGACCGCGCGCCGCCGATTCTGGCTACGACCCGCTGTCGAGGCTTGATGAGGGTGGGCAGATTTCCCTCCTGAGGTATGCGCGTGTATAGATGTGCATACATACATACATACATACATACATACATACATACATACATACACATACATACATACTTACATACATACATACATACATACATACATACATACATATATACATACATACATACATACATACATACATGCATGCATGCATGCATGCATGCATGCATGCATACATACATGTATACGTACGTACATACATACATACATACATACATGCATACATACGTACATACATACATACATGCATGCATACATACGTACATACATATACACATACGTACACACACATGCATGCATGCATACATAAACATATGCATGCACGCATACAACCACACATTCAGACATACATACATATATACATACATACGTACGTACACACATACGTTTATATATCTGATATGAATATGCATACATGCATGCATGCATACATACATGCATACATACAAGTAGTCACACCTACATGTATATGTACATACACACATGCATACATGCATACATACACGCATATATACATATGTAAATATATACATACATACATGCATGCATGCATACATACATGCATACGTGTATCAGTATACATACGTGCATACGGACATGCTTACATGCGTACATACATACATACATACGTTCGGATATACTTACAGACATATATACATACATACATGCACGCATTCACATATGCATACACACACATACATACACACAGGAAAAGCCGTACATCATTACATGCATGCATGCATACATGAATGGATACGTACGCACACACCTACATATCTATATATATATATATGTACAAGTGTGCATAGTTGTAGACATACATGCATATATACACACAAACAAACACGAATACACACATACGTACGTATACGTACACGTACATACATACAATCATTCACCCGTACATATAGACATGCATACATACGTAGAATCATCCCTACATACACACCTACATACGTAAATCCAAACAAACATAGATCAGTTGATGTTTACATACATACATACGTGCATGCGCATGTACATACCTACATATACACACGTATATACATTACACGCATACATGCAAGCATACATACATGCATGCAGGCATGCATACATACATGCATGCATCCATACATGAGTGAATGTACGCGTACACCGATGAAGCTGTATATACACACATCCACACATACATACATACATGCATCCAAGCATACAGTCATACAGTTGGCAATGATTGGTAGTCCCCAGCGGTGGCATCACAAGAACTGTGCTGCATGTCGACAGCGGTTGAATTATGATTAAACGGGGGAATAGCTTGAATTGACGCTAGTACGCAGCGGAACAAAAAATCCGCCGACCCTGTCGGCGTGTGTGAGGGGCTTCTCCGTTCGACTCGTCGTCTCCGTCGTCTCCGTTCTCCCCCTCCCAGGGCTCTCCTCCTCAAGCGCGCTACCCAAAGCGAAATTAAACGACGTCGTAGTGGAGTCGAAGGGAAGCCCCTTCCCTTTGATCCCTTCCCCGCAGGGGGAGGGGGGGGGGGGCTGGGGCAGATACGACGCCCGCCGGGGCGCACTTTCCTCGAGCGGGCACGCACGGGATGCACTTCCTCCTCCTCCTGGTCCTCCTCCTCCTCCACCTCCTCCTTTTCCTCCTCCTCCTCCTCCTCCTCCTGCTCCTCTCCTCCTTCTCCTCCTCCTCCTCCTCCTCCTCCTCCTCCTCCTCCTCCTCCTCCCGCAGAGGCGTCCCGGGAGCGGGCCCCGAGTCAAAATACCACCCCCCTAGGGCGCATTTTCCTCGAGCGGGCACGCCCGAGATGCACTTCTTCCTCTTCCAGGAGCACGTCCCAAGTCAGAATATCACACTCAAGGGGCGCACTTTCTTCGAGCGGGCACACAAAGGATGCACTTCCTCCTCCTCCTCCTCCTCCTCCTCCTCCTCCTCCTCCTCCTCCTCCTCTTCCTCCTCCTCCTCCTCCTCCTCCTCCTCCTCCTTCTCCTCCTCCTCCTCCTCCTCCTCCTCCTCCTCCTCTTCCTGCTCCTCCTCCTTCTCCTCCTCCTCCTCCTCCTTCTCCTCCTCCTCCTCCTCTTCCTGCTCCTCCTCCTCCTTCTCCTCCTCCTCCTCCTCATCCTCCGCTTCCTCCCCCCACTCCTAGCCCTTTCGATCAGGATCGGCGGCACCAGCCGTCAGGCCTCTCCAATCAAGCTGAAGACAGAGGGCAGCGCGATGGCGGAGAGCACATACGGGCTAGCCAAGCCGTTCTGGACAGACTTCGGCATGCCGACTATGAAGTAAAGGCAGCAGATGAGCGTTACGACAAAACTGACATTTCAGTATAACCTACTCGGCTGCAGGTCGGAAGTGCTCACACAATGTGCAACTTAAAACGCAAGACTGAAAGCTGAATGTACAGTGGCAGGACAGCCAGCCTGCACTGGGAGAGAGCCGAACTACGAAGTGCCTAGAAAGCTGCGCAGTGGGATCCCAGCCGAGCATGTGCACGCCTGCGGTCACGAATCGAACGAAGTCTTCGAGACCTGATCCGGCTTTCGCTGAAGCGAGATAATACAGTCATCGGCCTGACCTAAGGAACGATAAAGAAGGAACGGAGCCCCTTTTCTTATCCCAATCTTATCCCAAAAAATAACGCATAAGGAACGATGAATAACAAATAACGCATGAGGAACTGTAAATAGCGCATGCACGCCTAAGGAGCGACCGAGCCCCTTTTGAAGAGTAAGTCTTCCCTATTCGAGCCGCTCACTGCACGAGCGCAAAAACCAGAGCCGCACCCGAAGTGTGCAACTGATGCAGGGGCCGCAGCCCCGCTGCGTGAGCGCGCCCCCGCGCCTGGCCCCCCTCCCGCGGCCGCCTCCTCCTCCTCCCTCCCTCCCCTTGCACGCGGGCTGCCTCGCGACCCCGCGCCCCGATGTTGACTACCTACCAAACCACCCCAACCCAACCCGAAGATCCGAATTTCGGGTTGGGGGGGGTATGGGCTCCATACGTGTTTTGTCGATGTTCCCGGACCCCCCCCCCACTGGAAATGGAGGGCAAATTCAGGCCTTCGGGTTGGGTTGGGGTGGCTTGGTGGGTGGTGAGATGTCGCTCGGACGCGCGCGCGGATCGCCTCTGCCGCGCCGCGACGGCGAGAAGTGCAGCGCAAGGCGCGGCCCTGTCCTCGTACACTGCGCGTCGCGGGCACGGAAGCCGCGGCAGGGCGCATCGGGGGCCTGCGGAGCGCCAGACGCGCAGAGGCCGACCCCGAGCCTCCGCATGGGGCAGGGCGACCCGCGCGCGGCGTGTGTCACGACATGGGCGGGGCGCCGTCAAGCGAGGTCCTCCACTGGGGCCGGGTGGAGCTGCCAATGGGGCACGATGTGCGTGAGGGACGTGCGGAAGTGGGCGGAACGACGCCGTGCGAGTTCCGCCGCGGGGGCCCCAGGTGGAGCTCTCCATGGTGCACGAGCCGCGTGAGAGGTGTGCCAAATTGGAGTGGGAAAACAGGAGGAGGAGGAGGAAGAGGAGGAGGAGGAGGAGGAGGAGAAGGAGGAGTGGGAAAACAAGAGGAGGAGGAGGAGGAGGAGGAGGAGGAGGAGGAGGAGGAGGAGGAGGAAGAGCGGAAAGGGAGGACGGAGGGGAAGAGGGGAGGGAAGCGGTGGAAGGCGTGCGCGCGCCGCTGCGGACTCCAAACGAGGACACATCTCTCCACAGGAGGCGCGGGGAACTTTGTGGGCCCTGGAAACGGCCCGACCCGGCCCACGCGGACCGCAGGTCAAGGGCCCCTGGACGCCCGGTGCCGGGCCGCAGCCGGCCGTGGTCTCAGGACTCCCTGTGCAAGGAGGCGGGGGCCTGCAACGCCGTCGGCCTCGAACGGCCGAACGTCTCGAACGCAAAATGGGACCATAGACTCGCCGAATCGCATCCGCCCTTTCCGGGCCCCGGAAACGGCAGGACCGTTTTTTCACCGTTTCAAAAAAAAATGTCCCTTGAGAATAAAAACGGCAAAGATAACTGCGACCGGAAACGGCAAAAAAACGGCTCCAGGATTGGAACCGGAAACGGAACCGGTCAAAAAACGGCGACGGAACCGGTAAAAAAACGGCGTTGGAACCGGCAAAAAAACGGCAAAACGGAACGGGTAAAAAAACGGCCCTGTCGTTTCCAGGGCCCACTAAGGTGGGGAAAACAGCCCAAAACCTCCATCCTCGATGCAGGCTTGACCCCCCTTTCTGGGCGAAGCCTCACCGACCCCCCCCTTCCGCGACGAGCCCCTTCCGTGGCGAGCGCCTCACCCTTGAGGCTCCCATCTGGCGCCGCCGGCCATCGTCTTGTAGCCAGGCGAGGGGGCCGTCACCGAAGAGGTCGGCTTGCCATCGGTAGGTCGGACCTGCCCTGAACCCTGGACGCCTCCCCCCCGCCCGCGGAGGGGAGGCCTGGCGGGGGCTGCTGTACTGGCCCGGCCCAGGCCCGACATCCGCCAGCCTCTCCGTCAGCTCGGTCCTCTGCGAGAGCGGCTCCAATTCCCCCTCTCCCTCCTCCGCCTCCTCCGCCTCCTCCTCCTCCTCCTCCTCCTCCTCCTCCTCCTTCTCTTCCTCCTCCTCCTCGTCCTCCTCCTCCTCCTCCTCTTCTTCCTC
>CAUYUJ010014332.1:357708-362708 GCA_963575745.1 Prorocentrum cordatum | reverse complement strand
ACGACGACGAGGAGGACGACGACGACATTGAAAACGGCGACGACGACGAGGACGACGACGACGATGAAAACGACAACGACGACGACGACGACGACGGCGACGACGACAGCGGCTTCGGCGACGACGACGACGAAGACGCGGCGCCGGGTCCGCGGCCGAATTCTCGGCACCCCCGTCGGCGGCCTCGCGCCCACGGTGTAGCTGCCCGGGCCGGGGCTCGAGGCCCACTCCCCGCGGGGGCCCTGGCGGCCGGAAGGGTACTCCAGATCTCGTAGTAAAAGGAGGAGGAGGAGGAAGAGGAAAATGATGATGATGCTGATGATGATGAGGAGGAGGAGGAGGAGGAAAAGCAACAACATCTGCGGCAGCGGCAGCGGCAGCAGCAGGAAGACTACTGCAGATTTCGTAATAAAAGGGAGGGGGTCTGGACCCTCCAAGACAAGCCATTTCAGACCCCCCCCCCCGTGGGAGAACCCTCCCAGACATCGTCCCCAGACCCCCCCAGGCCCTCCAAGGCAGCCTGGAAGAGACCCCCCCCCGAAGTGAGACCCCCCTCCCGTCATTACGAAACCTGGAGTACCCAAACACCCAGCGTCTTGACCAGAGCAGAACGGAACTGTTTGGCCGTCTTCGGCTTCCTGTGGGCCCCCGCTGGGCACGGGGACCGCCAAAATAACGACTCGGGATGAAACGCTGGCCCCGGGGGAAAGGGTCGGGGTTTCGGGGGGCACCGCAATGCAAAAGCAAAACATGGGATGGTTGGGGAAGGACGGGCGAGGGAGGCTCGACGATCGAGGATCTATGGTGGAGACGCCGAGGGGCGCTGCTGCCCATTCTTCGGGCGCGAGGGAGTTTCTGGGAGCCTCTGGAAGCTCCCTGGGCGGCGGCCTTCGGCGGTGAGGACCGACGGTAGTCTTCCTGCTGCTGCCGCTGCCGCTGCCGCAGACGTTGTTGCTTTTCCTCCTCCTCCTTCTCCTCCTCCTCCTCCTTCTCATCATCATCAGAATCATCATCATCCTCATTTTCCTCTTCCTCCTCCTCCTCCTCCTCCTCCCTCCTCCTCCTCCTCCTCCTTCTCCTCCTCCTCCTCCTCCTCCTCCTCCTCCTCCTACTCCTCTTCCTCCTCCTCCTCCTCCTCCTCCTCCTCCTCCTCCTCCTCCTCCCCCTCCTCCCGTAGCCATTTGGGCTCAAGAACTTGTTTGCCCGTGGCGGAGCACGGATACCGCTAGTCCGCGGCCAGTTTTTCGTTCTTACCGTGAGGTCCTGTGGAAGCAACCATCCTGACAACACCAGGGAGACACTTCACTCGAATCGCTCGAGTACATGGCACCGAGGCACGTTCCTTGGAAGGCGCCGACAGGTCCGACCTGGAAGTGCACAGCCTGCGGATGCGCCAAGAACCACTCGACCTGGTACTGGTGCAAACACTGCTACCAATCCAGGAACGACCAGCCCAAGGACAAGTCGCCCTTCCGCCTCCAAAAGCACTGGGCCAGTCGTGAGGGCCGCGCTCTTCTTGGCGGTGGCAGTGAACCTGATGATGGTGATGTGCTCGGGGTCAGCAAGCTGGGGCTCGCCGAAGTCAACAGTCTGCTGGCCATCGCCACCAAAGTGGGCAACACCAGCCTGGAGACCCGCTGGAAGGCCAGGGTTGAGACCCTCACCAAGCAGGCCATCCAGCCAGCCCAGAAGCCATTGGAAGCGCAGCTCTCCAACATCACTCACGCTCGAGACCGCCACGCCCAGAAGCTCAAGGCCGCACTCGACAAGCGCGACACTTGGGAGAAGGCTATGGAAGAGCAGCGCGAGTGGATCGCCGCGCTCAAAAAAGAACTCGAGGAGCTCAATGCCCAGCACGACAATGTCCTCGCCCAGCTCCACAAGCCAAAGCAGAAGACCGAAGAGCCCGTCCTGGCCCTGGGTGCCCTCCTCGACGGCACCTGCAACACTATTAAGGTGGACATGGGCTCGGCTATCGACTTGGAGGATTGCGAGGTGGCCAAAGAGGACAAGGAGGAGATCATCAAGAGGCAGCGAGCACTCGAGGAGCAGATTACCAACATGGCGAGAGAGGTCGTCCAGAAGGCCGCAGAGACAGCGCAGGCAGTCAAGAAGCAGCACCAGGAGCATGCTGCCCGCATGGTCAGGAAGCGCAGGGGCGGCAACAGAAAGACTGGGCCCCCAGCCGCACCCACCCCGGCCAGAACCTGGAGAAGGTGATGCGGACACCTCGACTGCCCCAAGCTCTACCGCAAGTACACCTGGAGCTGACGCACAGCAGGCCAAGGCTTAAGTCGGGCCTGTCCCCCCACAGGGGGATTTCCGACGAAAGATAAAAAAGACCCAGAAAATAATCAAAAACTAATCCAAAAATAGTCTGGGCACTATTTTTTGAGTATTTTGTGGCCTTGGGGGGGGGGGGGGGGGTATTCTTTACTTTTCGTCGAAAAAGGAGGAGGGAGGAGGAGGAGGGAGGAGGAGGAGGGAGGAGCAGGGAGGAGCAGGGAGGAGGAGGGAGGAGGAGGGAGGAGGAGGGAGACGGAGGAGTGAGGAGGAGGGAGGAGGGAGGAGGAGGGAGGAGCAGGCAGGAGCACGGAGACGGAGGAGGTGCAGCGACGGCGCGGCGCTTGGGCGTCCTGGGAATGCCGGGGAGGCCGCCGCCCGGTCGCAGGCACGCGGACGCCGGAGTCCGGCTCGGGGATGGACAGACCTCCCTTTAGCAAAACGCGGTCTAGTGGAAACGACCCGAGGCCCAAACCCGGCGGGCGCAAGCCTGGATCCGGATTTTTGGATTCCCAGGCTCCAGTCTACTTCAGGCGCCCTCCTGCTTCCATGATCGAGTGGCTTCACCTTTTTCCGTCCTCCCTCGGGGGCGGACAGAACCCGAGCTATGTTCAACGCCTTCCTGCTTCATGCTCCTACCTACTTCAGCCACTCGCAGAGGGGGGTGGGGGGAGGTGGAGGGCTTCTTAGAAACACCCCTGCTCCTTAGAAGGCGCGGCGCCCCCTCTCGAGAACAAAAAACGGCCAATGCACGAATCAGCGTGTCGCTGCTGGGGGCTCTGTCCACCCCCGACCGAATTGGCCGAGTCAACCCTGGGCCCAGGAGCAAGGACCACCCTCCGAACATGTGGCAGCGCCGACGTGTGCTTGCCCACCGAAGCCTCTCGACACGACGCAGGCGGCTCAGCGAAGGCCGACACGAGCTGCGCGCTGTCGGTGGGGCCGAACAAGATGGGGGGCCACATGCGAACCCCACCCCTACCCCCCACGATTTCTGGGGGTTCTGTCCACCCCCGACTGGCACGGGAGCCCACGGGCGCGATCCTCCCGGGGGAGGCGCCCCAGAGGCAGGGCCTGCCACGCGGGTGCCCCAGGGCGAGCCTCCCCCATCGGTCGAGGACCAGAGGGCGCGGAGGCACTGACAAAAGGGTCGGGCTGCACTCTCAAGGGGCCCTGGGACACACAAATCAAAACACACGAATAACAGGATGCCCCCTATTTCCCCATATGTTCTGGGTTTTCGTCCTCCCCCCCACTTCCCATATTTGCCCATGTTTTCCTGGGGATCGACGATGAATTGTGTCTGTGTGTTCTGTTCCCCTCCTGAAGTCAGGCTGCACAGAGCCAACTGCACGAGTTGGAGAAGCCCGCCAGCGAGCTCGCTGACAATCTCTGTGGAGGACCTGTCTGGGCACTTACGGGGCAGGAGCACCAGCCGGCCAACATCTGGATTCCAGAAATCGCCACGGCAGCCAAGAAGCGAGGCGTCACACTCGCCATGACCAACTCAGCGCCAGGCCCTCAAGGAGGCCCGAGCGCATGAGTTTTCATCGCAGTACCTTCGTCAGTCGGGCTCGCACCACTGGAAGGAGATCGAGGGCATGATCATTCTCCACCAGGCTCCCCAGGGCGACTGTGCGAGGCATGCCCCCCCATCGGAGGGCGAGGTGATGTCATGCTCCATCAGTGTCTACATGTGGGTCTCGGAGGGCCTCGCCATCAGGAAGCTCAGCCTCCTCGACGGGATAGGGGAGATCACGGCCCGCTGAATCCCGCAGGGCACTCCAGGGGGCTCCAACATGCCGCCGAAGGACCCGGCAAGCAGCAACTGGATCGAGGACGTCGGCGGCGCACTCCGGGCCACGGGGCCGCCCGCCTGCCAGCACGCCGCAGGGCAGCGCGAGCTGGACTACTTCGCCGTGGACCTGCGCATCGCCACTGCCTTCGAGCCGCCGTAGCTCTACACCGAGATCAGCGCACCTGCGCACACAGCCCTGGCCCTCGGGCTGAAGGCCTCCACCGAGGAAGCCACGGTGCGGGTCCTGAAGAAGTCCAAGCCGGTTCCTGTCAAGCCGCCAGCTGGTGAGGACAGGCCACCTAACATCATCGCCAAGGTGCCCTGGCCGACGCTCGACCCGAGCCACCGCCTACACCCAGAGGACCTCGACAGGATCTGGCCCGAGCAGAACGCCAGCCTCGAGGCCGAGCTCTGCCACCTGCACCAGACCCCCGCGGCAAGCAGCATCAATGCCAGGGGAGAAGCGGCCCGCCCGTCTTCGCCACAGCACCGGCTGCAGGACCAGAAGCGCGCGCGCCAGACCGCGAGGAGGCCCCACCTCTGAGGCCTGGAGATGGCATGCCAAGCTTCTCGGGGGGGCGTGGCCCTGCCGCACAGGAGTGCCAACAAGAAGGGAGGCAGCCATGCCGCCCGGGACCCCCATCTCCGCGGGCTCGTCCAGCAAGCAGAGGATGGACTCCGGCAGCAGAAGCGCACCCCCGACTCCAGCATGTGTCAGCACGTGCTCAGTGTAGCCCTGAAGCACAACATCGCAGTGGACATGGAGCTGCTTATGAGATCGGGGCCATCTACCACTTCGCCATGGGGGAAGCCCACCCGATCGAGCAGAGGATCAGTTCGGAGAGGACCAAGGACTGGAAGCAGAGGCCCAAGCTCTCCTCCAAAGGCTCCGCGGGCTTCATTCACAGGATCAGCAAGT
>CAUYUJ010014332.1:342708-352708 GCA_963575745.1 Prorocentrum cordatum | reverse complement strand
CATCATCATCATCATCATCATCATCATCATCATCATCATCATCATCATCATCATCATCATCATCATCGTCGTCATCATCATCATTAGCATCATCAGCAGCCTCATCATATCATGGTCATCTTCCTCATCCTCCTCATCCACTGGGAATCGCATCCTGTTTCGAGGCTATGCATTCTGGAAAACGGGGCCGTCGATTCCCTGTCATAGTGATGGAAGCCACACCACCACGGTTCTCAGAGGAGGAGCAGAACTCTGCAGGCTCAAGCCTGCCGACAAGGATGCACGGACCCGTAGGAATCGTCTGCGGCGCGCCAGGCATCCCAGGGAGGAAGAGCGGCACGGCGAGGCGAGGCAGCTCCCGGTGGCCGAGGTCCAGGACCCCGAGGCCAGCTTAGCCCACCAGGCCGCCGCCCCTTCCTCCTCTCATCCCTAGTTCCCGTTGCGCGGGCAGTGTGCACCTGCTGCTGCTGACCGTCATCCTGCACATTTCTCCTCCTTCTCCTCCTCCTCCTCCTCCTCCTCCTCCTCCTCCTCCTCCTCCTCCTCCTCCTCCTCCTCCTCCCCCTCCCCCTCCCCCTCCTCCTCCTCCTCGTCGTCGTCGTCGTCGTCATCCTCACCCTCCCCCCCCATCATCACCACCACCTGAATCATTGCCATCATCAGCATCACCAGCATTCCCCTAATCACCAACACCGCCATCATGGTCGTCATCGTCGTCACCGTCACCATCAACAGCATCACCATCATTACCGTCATCACCAGCATCATCACCAGCATCATCAGCAGCAGCAGCACCATCATCATCCTCATCATCATCATCATCATCATCAGCAGCATCGCAATCATCGCCCGTATCATCAGTATCCACCTCGTCTCGATGATGATCACCATCACCACCAACAGCATCATCATCATCATCATCATCATCATCATAATCATAATCAGCATCATCGTAATCGTCATCAGCAGCAGCATCACCACCACCATCGACATCCGCACACCATCGACACCACCGTCATCAGCATCCGTATCATCACCATCATCACCAACAGTACCATCACCACCACCATCATCATCATCAACAAGAACCAAAAAAAACATATGTTTCCGACGCGCACGTCGGTCCAGAAGCCGTCCCGAGGCGGGGCGCGCGGCGGAGCTTCGGCTCCATCCACCAGGCGTTCTCTCACGCGTCTTCAAAAAATTGTGTGGTGAATGTGCTCGCAACGTCGCGCCGCCTCGGCTCATGTCGCTCTGCGCGCGTTGGCCCTCCAGTGGGCTCCCACAAAAATGCACGGCACGCCAGAAAATCCGTCCTTTCGCGTCCGTTCGAGCCAATTTGCCGCGGAGCCCCGCTGCCCGTGTTCCCTATCGCGAGCACGTAATTGATCTCTCTTCAGCCTCACGCGTCGCTCTCGGAAGCCAAATCATTCCACGGCTCTTATATCCGGTCATCGACGATCCATTTCGTGAGTATCCAACCTCAATCAGCTGTTGACGTCGGCTGCCTGAGATCATTCGGAGCACGTTCCGTCGCACGCGGCGTATCCTTCCTGTCAGGTCTCGCGTCAGCACCCAGGTAGCACTGCCATATCAAGAAAACATGTTGGACACTGTGACGTCGAAAAGCCGTAAGCGTGCACTCAATGAACATATTTCGTTGGTCAGCTCACTTTTCTGAGGCATGACACTTGTCCATGCCGTGTTGATTCGGTGTTATACCGCTACGTCGTGGGGCCAATCGAAACGTAACTGTCTGCCCAAATGTGTTACTCCGCCGCCGCATGGGACGATTGCAATGTCAATTTCTCTGGCTCACGTGAGAATATTTCGGGCGCCCTGCTCCTGTCGTTGCGGTTGAAACTATATGATTTTCTGGGGTCGAAATATCAATCCGCGTTTTTGCGCTGACTCCTTCAAGTCAGCTAGCAATTGCTTGAGTTGGCGAAGAGACGTCCCAATTAGCAACACGTCATCAGCAAGGCGTGGATTGGAGAGCTGCCGGTGCCTGCTGAAAACCACGCGCAGACCCCATCCATTCTTCTCCCAAGTCGGCTTGATTTCAGCAAGCACGTCTTCAAGGACAGCGTTGAACACTTAGCTCCTCAGTGGGGTTCCTTGCTTGGTGCCGCGCATGATGTCGAACCCTGTGCTCATGCTGTCAGTTCGGACTGTTACAAATGTCCTGGCATATCTATTTCTCACCAGATCTATATATTCCCCCCGAGAATCACCCTCGCGCAAGCGTCTCGCCTCCCGCATGCAGGCGTGTTTGACGGAGTCAAATGCTTGCTGAAAGCCAATTCCTGCTACCCATACGAACTGCTTCCATTCATGGCACCTCTCCTGCACCACTGCCATGGTAAAGAGATTAAGTGTTGCGCCAGTGCCAGGGCGAAAACCAGCTTGATCGACACCCTGCTGTGCATCCAAGACTGGGAACAGGCGAGCATGTAACAGCTTCGCGAAAAACTCATACACATTTACCGTGATTGGCCACTAATGGCTCGGAAGCGCCGCGTCGCCAGATTTGTGTAGTACTGTCACGACCGAGGTTTTCCAGTTGCTCGATGGCTCCCTAGATTCCGAAATAATGTCATTGAACAGTCAACGTCAATTGCTGCAGTTGCTCACCGATGCGTTTTATATGATGTCTGCAATAACGCATTTGGGGTCTTTGCATGTCTCACGCTTCAGCCTCTTGATGTGTGCTCTAAGTCCGTCCGAAGTAAATTCAAAAATGATATTGATTGCCTGGCTGTCTTCCCCTGCTGTCTCTGCGGGAGCGCTTGCATTGTGCAATTGCACATACATATATGTTTTTTATGTTGACAACAACCATCGCAACAACAATAACAACAACAACAACAACAACAACAACAACAACAACAACAACAACAACATAATAATAATAATATCAGCAAGCGTTGACTCCAAATAGATAGGAGGACAGGAGGAGGACTAGAGGTGGATGGGAGGAGGACGAAAGGAGAACGGGAGCAGGACGAGAGGAGCGCAAGCAAGCAAGCGGAAGCAAGCAAGCGCAAGCGAGCAATAACAAGCAAGCAAGAGCCAGCGATCAAGTGCAAGCAAGCAAGGGCAAGCAAGAGCAAGCAAGCGAGAGCAAGCACGCAAGAGCAAGCAAGCAAGTGCCATTGGAAAAAAGGGTGGTGCCATTGGAAAAAGGGGGAGGGGCCATTGGAAAAAGGGGGGAGGGGCTAAAGACCAACTACTTATGATGAGCTAGGACTCCTATAAGGCAAGCCTATTTGGAAAGAAAAACGGCGAATGATTGTCTATCGATCGATTACCGTGTTTCCACTGTCATCGCTCATACTAGTTCCATTTGATATCGTTCACTTGTCGTATTTTCCAATCGCCCTGGAAAGATTCCAAATCATCATTGATTCTCTTCGTGGCATTGGCTCTCGTGAACGTTTCCTGATTCGGCGTTTCGACATTGGGCGGAAGGGGGGGAGGGGGGTCTGACTCCGTCTGACTCCGGACCTCTGCTTAATGCGACTGTTTGCAACAGTGCGTCCTGTGGGGGAGACTCCACCTGCCTGGAACAGGCCCCAAAAACAGCCAAAATCTACTCCATGGGGGGGTGGAGGAGGGTGCGAATGCCCGTGCCGATCGGAAAAACACTGATTAAAAAAATTATCCTGGCGAAAGACCCAACCATAAGCAATTGTTGGTAACGCGTTGTGGGTGCCGCTTTCGGTGGGGCTCCATATGGGGCCACGAAGCGCTGCCTTGGATGGGGGAACCGCATGCGGACTGCGCCACCGGGGCGGGCCTTCGGTGGAGCTCCCTATGGGGCTACGAAACGCTGCCCTGGGTGGGGGAACCGCATGCGAACTGCGCCACTGGGGCCTTCGGTGGAGCTCCCTATGGTGCCACGAAGCGCTGCCCTGGGTGGGGGAAGCGCATGCGAACTGCGCCACGGGGGCTTTCGGTGGAGCTCCCCATGGGGCCACGAAGCGCTGCCCTGGGTGGGGGAACCGCATGCGAGAGCAGCCACTGGGGCCTTCGGTGGAGCTCCCTATGGGGCCACGAAACGCTGCCCTGGGTGGGGGAACCGCATGCGAACACCCCCACTGGGGCCTTCGGTGGAGCTCCCTATGGGGCTACGAAACGCTGCCCTGGGTGGGGGAACCGCATGCGAACACCCCCACTGGGGCCTTCGGTGGAGCTCCCTATGGTGCCACGAAACGCTGCCCTGGGTGGGGGAAGCGCATGCGAACTGCGCCACGGGGGCTTTCGGTGGAGCTCCCCATGGGGCCACGAAGCGCTGCCCTGGGTGGGGGAACCGCATGCGAGAGCAGCCACTGGGGCCTCCGGTGGAGCTCCCTATGGGGCCACGAAACGCTGCCCTGGGTGGGGGAACCGCATGCGAACAGCCACTGGGGCCTTCGGTGGAGCTCCCTATGGGGCCACGAAACGCTGCCCTGGGTGGGGGAACCGCATGCGAACACCCCCACTGGGGCCTTCGGTGGAGCTCCCTATGGGGCTACGAAACGCTGCCCTGGGTGGGGGAACCGCATGCGAACACCCCCACTGGGGCCTTCGGTGGAGCTCCCTATGGGGCCACGAAACGCTGCCCTGGGTGGGGGAACCGCATGCGAACACCCCCACTGGGGCCTTCGGTGGAGCTCCCTATGGGGCTACGAAACGCTGCCCTGGGTGGGGGAACCGCATGCGAACACCCCCACTGGGGCCTTCGGTGGAGCTCCCTATGGGGCCACGAAACGCTGCCCTGGGTGGGGGAACCGCATGCGAACACCCCCACTGGGGCCTTCGGTGGAGCTCCCTATGGGGCTACGAAACGCTGCCCTGGGTGGGGGAACCGCATGCGAACACCCCCACTGGGGCCTTCGGTGGAGCTCCCTATGGGGCCACGAAACGCTGCCCTGGGTGGGGGAACCGCATGCGAACACCCCCACTGGGGCCTTCGGTGGAGCTCCCTATGGGGCTACGAAACGCTGCCCTGGGTGGGGGAACCGCATGCGAACACCCCCACTGGGGCCTTCGGTGGAGCTCCCTATGGGGCCACGAAACGCTGCCCTGGGTGGGGGAACCGCATGCGAACACCCCCACTGGGGCCTTCGGTGGAGCTCCCTATGGGGCCACGAAACGCTGCCCTGGGTGGGGGAACCGCATGCGAACACCCCCACTGGGGCCTTCGGTGGAGCTCCCTATGGGGCCACGAAACGCTGCCCTGGGTGGGGGAACCGCATGCGAACACCCCCACTGGGGCCTTCGGTGGAGCTCCCTATGGGGCACGAAACGCTGCCCTGGGTGGGGGAACCGCATGCGAACACCCCCACTGGGGCCTTCGGTGGAGCTCCCTATGGGGCCACGAAACGCTGCCCTGGGTGGGGGAACCGCATGCGAACACCCCCACTGGGGCCTTCGGTGGAGCTCCCTATGGGGCACGAAACGCTGCCCTGGGTGGGGGAACCGCATGCGAACACCCCCACTGGGGCCTTCGGTGGAGCTCCCTATGGGGCCACGAAACGCTGCCCTGGGTGGGGGAACCGCATGCGAACACCCCCACTGGGGCCTTCGGTGGAGCTCCCTATGGGGCCACGAAACGCTGCCCTGGGTGGGGGAACCGCATGCGAACACACCCCCACTGGGGCCTTCGGTGGAGCTCCCTATGGGGCCACGAAACGCTGCCCTGGGTGGGGGAACCGCATGCGAACACCCCCACTGGGGCCTTCGGTGGAGCTCCCTATGGGGCCACGAAACGCTGCCCTGGGTGGGGGAACCGCATGCGAACACCCCCACTGGGGCCTTCGGTGGAGCTCCCATGGGGCCACAAAGCGCTGCCCTGGGTGGGGGAACCGCATGCGAACACCCCCACTGGGGCCTTCGGTGGAGCTCCCTATGGGGCTACGAAACGCGTGAGAGGTGTGCCGAGAGCAGAGGCAAGGAGGGGGAGGAGGGAGGAGGAGGGGGAGGAAGGAGGGGAACGCGGGGCACCGTCTCTTCAAAACGAGGACCCAACACCACAGGATGGTTGGGAATTATCGGATCTCTCGGGAGGTCTGCTTGCTTACAGCCACCCTCTTCAACACACGAACTGCTCAGTGATTTTCTCTGCTGTAAGAGACGTTGCACCTCAGTTTCTCGATGGTCGTGCGGCGCAGCATTTGGAGACAACACCTGCGCATCACTGGCAACACCCACGATCAATTAGTTCAACCTTCTCGGGAACTTCATGTGAGCTGCCAGTCGCACCGAAATGCGTGCACTCTGACTGTAGTTTTGCCGCGCACGCGGACACAACAACAACAACAACAACAACAACAACAACAACAACAACAACAACAACAACAACAACAACAACAACAACAACAACAACAACAATACCAGCGAGCGCTGATTGCAAATAGATAGGAGGACAGGAGGAGGACGAGAGGAGGATGGGAGGACGAAAGGATGACTGGAGCAGGACGGGAGGAGAACGGGAGGAACAGAATGAAGCAAGCGCAAGCAAGTAGGCGGAATCAAGCAAGCGCAAGCGAGCAATAAAAAGCAAGCAAGAGCCAGCAATCAAGTGCAAGCAAGCAAGGGCAAGTAAAGGCAAGCAAATGAGAGCAAGCACGCAAGAGCAAACAAGCAAGTGCCATTGGAAAAAAAGGGGGGGCATTGGAAACAGGGGGGGGCATTGGAAAAAGGGGGAGGGGCTACAGACCAACTACTTATGATAAGCTAGGACTCCTATAGGGCAAGCCTATCTGGAGAACAACAACAACAACAACCACAACAACAACAACAACAACAACAACAACAACAACATCATCATCATCATCATCATCAGCATCATAAGTATCCTCATCAGCAGCAGCATCACCATCATCATCATCAGCAGCAGCATCAGCATCATCATCATCAGCAGCAGCAGCATCATCATCATCATCACCACCACCACCACCATCATCATCATCATCATCATCATCATCTTTCGCCGCCGCCGCGTGGGTCAAGCTCGTGCCAGGCGGGGGAGGTTTAGACCATAGCGCTCAAACGCTAGGGCGTGCAGAAGCTTCGGTCTTTCCCGCTGGTGGCATGCAGTGGAGTGCGCCGTGCAGCACTCCAGGAGAAGTGCAATAAACCAATTGTCTCTTCTGCTCTCGAACCGGTCCTTCACCGACGTCGGGAAGAGCAGGTCCAGCCGCTGTGGCTACTACATTTGTTAGAATTGGGTACATGCAAATTCGACCAAACGAGTCGGGGCCTTTCTGGCCCTCCCCTACATCATCTTCCGCGTCAAGGGTATGCGCAGGAGTGACTTCAGTTGCCCCTCTACTGGTCTGGAACATGAGTGGCGAGGCCAGCGACCGCGTGATTCAGTGGGCCTTCCAACAGTGGTCGGCCACCTCGCACTAGCATGGGGTCAGAGTATATTGGTTGCGAGCGTCTTTCCGCATCACGGACCTGTTCACCGTCGGGTTTAGTCTCTGCGGACGCTCGCCTTCCTGGTGGTGATCTCTTCGGCTCGGCGCGTGCGAGACGCACTCCAGCATCGCCATCCGCCACGCTGGGCATGTCGCGTTGCCCGTCTTCTTCCACCAGGTTGGTTGGCCTCATTCCAGGACCAGGGCAGCATGTTCCACACGGCGCTGCAGGACGTCCTCAGTGGGCACCCTCCGTCGTGCCTTTCGGCGCTTGGTGCTGTCCAGGGCCAGGCCATGGTGTAAACGCTGTTCACACATTCTGGCTGGTATGTGGGCAAGTGCAATGTGGTCCGCCATTCTCATGCTCATGGTCTGGAGTTCCAGTGCGCGTTCCAGATGCGCTTGTGGGAGCATTTCCGCGCCTTGTTCAGGCCGCAGTCCACGGAAGGGCGGCGCCGACGATATCGACCTCTTCGGCACTCCATCGCGAGTCTGGGCATGCTTCCATGCATTGTTGCGTCATCGATTGAGCAGGCGTCCTCCTTGGAAGCCGTGGCGATCAGGGCAGAGGCTCCGACGGGGAATTCTGCTGAGAGGGGGCCGAGCACCGCGCAACGTCCACGACGGGTGGCGCATAAGTCCAACATTCGCTGCCGGCCATCCTCCTGGCGCCGGGAGCGAGCATCGGGGTCGTCAAGCGTATGGCCTCGTGTATCTCATCTTCCGCAGCTTCTGGATGGTGCCAACGCTCACGATGATGGTTTTACCAGTATGTATCGCCGACAGCAGGAAGAGAGAGCGGCTCAGACGGGCCAGTCCGGCCCACTATGGTTGTGGTGCCCTGAACACGTCTTGGAATTTTGGGCATTTCTGGCGACTCGGCGGCCCATGCTGTACATGCCGCGCTGGTGGCGCGGCGATTTTGCTCAATGTCTGTTTCGAGCAGCAGACATTGCAGATCGAGTCGTTACAACGGCGACGCGGCGGCAGGGCATAAGAAGCAGATCGAGTTCTTCTTGCGGCAGCTTGGCATGGTGCTTCGAATTTCCGCTCTTCTGATTCCTCCAGGGCTCCATCCTGTGCGAGGGCGCGGCCTCGTTCGCAGCTTGGTTCGTGATGCTCTCAATGAGGTACGCTGCGCACCATATCGCGCTTGGCTCCAGGACCATCTCCGAGTCCAAGCATCCAGGCAGCGCAGGTGGAAGGACGTGGTTGACGCGAATCGCCGATGCCGGGCCATGTCGGCGCCGCCCTCGGCGCCATTCGCGGGCATGCCCATCGCCCTTCCATTTTCGCTCAGTGCTCTCTCTCTGGGCAGTGGCTGCTGCCGCGCTGGCCGCGGGCGGACGACATCCGCAGTGGGCTGTTACGATCCTGGCACTCGTGGTCTGGGGCGACGCTGTTACCTGGCCGGGTACGTCACCGCAGTGGGGACAGGGTGAACGCTTTTCTGGAGCAGCAGCGGTTTCCCGACCAGCCTCTCGAGTGGGTCGGCTTGGAGGCGCGCATGGAGGAGGAGCTGGACATCGTGGGTGACCAGATCATCATGGCAGACGATCGTCGCCCAGACAGGCTGTGGGCGTCACCCGCGGCGGACGTGGCATCATACCTTCGGAGCTCGGTTGCGGCGGATACGAATTGGAAGGTGCGCCCAGAGTTGTCGGTCGTGGACATCGAGGTCTGGCAGCGAGCGCAGGCCCAACTTGGGATTCCCGCCCCACTCTGGCCGGGGGCTCCGCCACCAGGCCGGCACGGGCACGGATCCTTCAAGCATCCCGAGCGTCTCCAACGGGGTGTGGAGCATGAAGGAGGCGAAGCATGCCGTTGACGACACGATGGTGCTGTCGCGGGCTCCTCCCCAGGCCTGCTATCTCCAATGCCACCGTCGTCTGGATGGATGTCTTCAAGGTGTACTGTGTGACGTTGATCAAGCCTTTGAGGCAGCTGCTCAAGCTGGGCGTGATTGGGAGTACCTCGCAAACATCGGGCGGCAGAAATACGCAGCTGACGGCTGCAGCGGGGAGCTCAAGATCGGCGTGGCCAAAGGCTCCGTGGACAAGGCACGGGTTGGCCGTTGTGGATTCTTACGTCGTGCATGGTGCTTCGGCCTCGGGCAGCTTCATCGGGCCACCCTGGCGTACTGCATGTGCTCCCTGGTGGTGGGGTGCGGGGTCGTTTTCGAGTCAGCTGGGATCGCCATCGGCGGCGCCATGTCTTCCGCCTGCGTCGCTGTCTCACTCGGAGCACAAGAGGCCCGTTGGAGACATCTTCATCGCCACCGGTTTTCACAGCAACACACCATCGATGACATCGTTGCTTGGCGACGCTACGTAGATGATATCTTGTGTTTTTCCAGGTCGATTTGTAGACAGTGCTTGTTTCAGATGCTGTCAGAGGCGTTCGAGGTCCAGCTGTCACCGGTGTCAGATCTGCTAAGAAACGGCCCAGACTTGGGTGTGCGGCTGGATATGCACATATATACATTTCAGGCCAAAGGCATTTCATTACACCAAAGAACCTCAACCGTCCGTGGCTCTATTCTGATGGGGTGCGAGAGCGCAGGTCCATCGTTTCCTGGCCTGGTCGCCCTCCTG
>CAUYUJ010014332.1:307708-335208 GCA_963575745.1 Prorocentrum cordatum | reverse complement strand
TGGATCGACTACTCTGGGAACGTCTTCTACCTCCTCCCAGGCGGGCTCCAGTAGATCAGGGTACATGTCTGTCTCGAGACTCATCCAGGGTCACCAGCTGGCTGGCATCAGTGCGTCCTGTCGGAGCTAGAGGCAACGTTGGAGCTTCGCATCAGGCATGACCTGGCGTCCCAACATTTCTGCGGAAAAATATTGGAGGAAGAAGCCGAGTCATCGGGTTGTCGGGAGAATGTGCCGAACCTTGCGCAGGAAAAATGAGACAGACCGTACCACCTTCTTGAAGCTGGTTGCGACGGGAGCTCCGTGGCCTGGGACCCGCCGTTTCTCTGATGACGAACACGACAAGCAACTGTGCCCCAAGTGTCGCATCTCCGTTCGGGGGCGGCCAGACCAAGGAGTGTGGGGAGGGGGAGGGGGAGGGGGAGGAGGAGGAGGGGGAGGGGGAGGAGGGGGAGGAGGAGGAGGAGGAGGAGGAGGAGCAGGAGGAGGAGGAGGAGGAGGAAGGAGGAGGAGGGCCAGCCTAAGGCGGAAGAGGGCCTCCCCACCGTGAGACCCTCTTCCACCAAGTGTGGGGATGTCAGCATCTCCAGGCGGGTCCAGGCACACACTTGGAACTGGCTGGCCAGGCCGCTGCTGCGCATGAACAGTAGCCGTATTTCTGGCTGAGAGGACGTCCCCCGCTCCGTTGGACATACGAGATATGCGACATCTGGCCCGACATCAACTTCCGCTCCGACGGTATCATCCAGGATCGAGTGAGGTCCCGCCTTCCCGATGCTGCAGTCGTAGGCTCTGGTGGAAGTGGAGGAGAAGACTCCTCGGACACCAGGTGTAGAAGGTGTGGTTGGTGATTGTTCGTGGCCCTAGGGGGCCAGGTGATCAATAGGGGCCCACACAGTGTAGGCCCAAATAGCTCAGCCGCCTGGTTTCGTGTTTGGGCTGCTGTCCACGAGCGATACGGGAAGCCCACTTTCAATAGAGTCAAGTCTCACATTTCACAAGCCGACGCCGGGAGGCTCGTCAGCGAAGACGCTTGTGCCGCGAACGCGGGAGCTGACACGGCAGCGGACCTCGGTGCAAAGCTAGCACCCATCCCCGCTGAGTCCAAAGCGCAGCTAGCCAGGCTTGATGATCTGACGTTTGAAGGTTGCGAACACTTGCTCGCAGGCGGAAGCGGCCCTTGGAGCAGGGGCCCCGGAGAACTCTTGCCGAGCGCACGGCGGCCGCTCGAGCTCCGCCGCCGGGAGACGAGGGCAGTGGCCCTGGCCGCCCAGCTCGCCTGCGCCCATGACCCCCCAAATCCACCAGGGGATCCCTCCAGTGCTCAGAGATGCCTCTCCTCTCCCGCTCGGGCCTTGCCAAAGCTCGAGTGGCTGAGGTCCCCTTGTGAAGGACACCCGTGGCAGCTTCGTGTTCCGCACCACCTCCGCGACACTCGCGGGCGGTAGCGGTGCACCACGTGCGGGGGGTCAGGCTCTCAGAAGGTCCTGACCCTGAGCGGGTTATGTTTAGGTCGGGTATGTACCCCTACAGGCGGATTATTGGAGGAAAAACAAATGAAGAAATAATCCGAATAATATTCACACATAGCCCAAAAAATACTCAAAAAAGTCCCCAGGCTATTTTTTTACTGTTTTTAAATGTTCCTCCTGTAGAGGGACAGGCCCGACTTAAGTTTATGTACGAGGCCCGCGCGCGCATGCAAGGTGGCAATCGACCTCCTCGTCGAGGATGAGCTCCCCTCTGAGCGGACGCTGCCTGGCCCGATGCGCCCAGAGGGCAGGGGGAGCCGTCCACGTTCCCTGGGGGGCCCTTTCACATGTGGAGGACACGGCCCCCCGTGATTTGCCCAGGAAGAGGAGGAGGAGGAGGATGGAGGAGGAGGAGGAGGAGGAGGAGGAGGATGGAGGAGGACGGAGGAGGGGTAAGAGGAAGACGAGAAGGAAGAGGAGGAGGAAGAGGGAGGAGGGAGGAGGGAGGAGGGAGAGGAGAGGGGAGGAGGAGACGAAAGAGGAGGAGGAGGAGGAGGGAAGACGAGGAGGGGGGAGGATGAGGAAGGCGAGAGTAGGGAGTAGGAGGGAGGCGGAGAGAGGAGGTAGGAGGGAGGAGAAGGCGGGAGGGAGGAGAGAGATGAAGAAATCAGGGAGTGGGCAGGGAAGGGGGAGGAGAGAGTAGGACGCGGAGGAGAAAAGAGGAGGAGGAGGAGAAGGAGGAAAAGGGAGGATTACGGAGGAGGGAAGAGGAGGGAGGAGGAAGAGGATGAGGAGCGGCAAGGCGCCCGCCTCCCGTTGCCGCCCAGTGCCGAAGAACGTGGTGGGACGCTGCCTCGCGGCGTCGCCGTCGTCGTCTGCCGTCGTCTCGTCGTGGTCACTGTCGTTCGTCGTCGTCCGTCGTCGTCGCCGCCGTCGCCGTCGTCGGTCGAGCGGACCCCGGTGGCGTCCCCCCACCCCCTCCCTGTGGGGGTGGCCTGAACCCGCCCAGCCCCCTCGGCTTTGCTGTTGCTGGCGGTTGGGGCTTTCATCCCCCTTCCCCGAGGCCGTGGTGCTCATTAGTGCCTCGGTGGTGCCGGCGCTGGGCGGGGCTGCTGGTCGTGCCCTGGGTTGATTCCTCGACCTTCGGTCCTCGACTGCATTTTCAGAAGCGTGCGCCGTTGCCTGCTGGGCCTGCTTCACCCAGGTCCGCGACGGCATCCTTAGGTGTGCCGTCTGCATCGTCCTCGGGCGGAGGCCGGTGAGGGCGGAAGGGAAGCAAAGAGGTGCGAGACCAAGGGCCCAAGCGCAGCGCTTCGTTGCGTGTTGCCGTGTCCTGCTCGGCGCATCGCTTGACGGGCGAGGCCGCATCTGGGCTGGGTCTCCCTGGCTGCTCGGCCCCGTCCCGGTTGGGCGGGCCTGTTGATGGGGTGAGACGGAGGCCACAGGCACTTGATGTGTGGCAGGCCTCCCCTGGGGTAGGGGTGAACTACAAGCTGGCCTGCGCCGTCCAAGTGTGCTGGCTTCCCCTGTACAGAGTGGTGCAGGGTTGAACCATAGGCCAGGGGCAGGCTGCCCTCAAGCAAGGCCTCCTCTCAAGAGGGGTGAACTACAGGCCAGAGAAGCAGCGAGGCCTCTGCGGCGCGGCCGCTTGAGCGGCGGGCCTGAAGGCTTTGTCGCTACTGGAGGTCGGGGTGGCAGGAAGCCTGCTGCCCCATCCCGCCAATTGTTGCGTGCGTGGACGGTGAGCTCTGGGCCCTTTCCATGTAAGGGACACCATCATCATCATCATCATCATCATCATCATCATCATCATCATCAGCAGCAGCAGCATCATCATCATCACCAGCAGCAGCAGCAGAATCATCATCATCATCATCATCATCATCATCATCATCATCATCATCATCATCATCATCATCATCAGCATCATCATCATCATCAGCACCGTCATCATCATCATAATCATCATCCTCATCCTCATCCTCATCCTCATCATCATCAGCATCCTCATCATCATCAGCAGCAGCAGCAACATCATCATCATCATCCTCATCATCATCATCGGTATCATTATCATCACCAGTATCATCATCAGCAGCATCATCCTCAACTTCATCCTCATCCTCATGCTCATCCTCACCATCATCATCAGCAGCATCATCATCATCGTCATCATCATCAGCAGCAGCATCATCACCATCACCATGACCATCACCATCATCATCATCATCATCATCATCATCATCAGCAGCAGCAGCAGCAGAATCATCATCGTCATCATCATCATTACTATCAGCAGCAGCGGCCGCAGCAGCAGCATGATCATCATCACCGCCACCAGCATCATCATCAGAAGCAGAATGGTCGTCCTCCTCATCATCATGATCGGCAGCAGCAACATCACCATCATCATCAGTAGCACCATCCTCATCAGCATCATCATCGTCAGCATCATCCTCCTCATCATCCTCACCCTCATAACCATCATCCTCATCCTCCTCATCCTCATTATCATCAGCATCAGCAGCATCAGCATCAGCAGCAGCATGATCATGTCCGTCAGTCACCATCATCATCCTCAAAATCCTTATCGTCGTCATCATCATGTTTCGTCATCATCAGCAGCATCGGCATCGCCATCGTCATCGTCATCGTCATCGTCATCACTGCATCATCATCATCAGCATCATCATCATCAGCATCATCATCATCATCATCATCATCATCATCATCATCATCATCATTATCATGATTAGGGTCATAATAGCATAATCATACTCATCGTCATCCCCTCAATTTTCATACTCATCCCCATGATTTTCATCATCGTCATGCCTTCTTGTCATCCTGCTACTCCTCTGTGTCATTCCCCTCACCCATCATCCATCAGCACCACATCATCCTCCTCCTACTCATCATCATCCTCCTTTTCATGATCACAATCCTGGCCCATCTTACTATCAGTACGGTGTCCCTCGTCCAACTCCTCCTCCTCCTCCTCCTCAACCGCCTCTTCATCATTATCGTCATCATCATCATCCTCCTCCACTTCCTCATCCTCATCATCATCATCATCATCATCATCATCCTCATCATCATCATCATCAGCACCGTTATCATCATCATCAGCATCATCATCACCACCATCATCATCATCATCATCACCGACATCATCATCATCAGCATCATCATCATCATCATCATCATCGTCATCATCGTCATCATCGTCATCGTCATCATCATCATCGCTTCACCACCACCACCACCACCACCACCACCCCGTCCTGCCCTTGCCTACACCTCTTCTTCCTTCCTCCTCCGCATCCCCCTGGCACGCCGCAGAGCGTGGCGACCGCTTCCAGGGGCGGGGGTCCGCGAGCCATCCTCCTCGTCCGTTCCCTTCTTGCCTTGCGCAGCGCTTCGAAGCGTACCCAATAACCGAAGGCGCACCCAATGACCCAACATCTGAATACGCTAACATATGCAGCGGCACCCCAGAAGTCCGGCACTGTGGATGAGCGAGGGAGGATCTGAGGAGGAGGGGGCAAATTAGCCTTAGGTCGGGCATGTCCTCCTACAGGCGGATTTTGAACGAAAAATCAATGAGTCAAAAACTAGTTTTTAAAAAAAGACTAGATATACATATCTATAGAGATAATATATATATATATATATATATATATATATATATATATATCTCTATGTATATATATATATATATATGTATATACATATATACATACATACATACATACATACATACATACATACATACATACATACATACATACATACATACATACATACATACATACATACATACATACATACATACATACATACATACATTACATATAGAGAGAGAGGAGGGAGAAGAAAAAAAAGAAAACAATAAAATAAAATAAAAAACAAACAAAAAAAAACAAACAAACAAAAAACAAAAAAAAACAAAAAAAACAAACAAACAAAAAAAAAAAACTCCCCATGTTTTTGACTATTTGGGAATATTCCTCGTGTAGAGGTACGCGCCCGACTTACAATCAGCCCCACGGGCCGGCTTCCTCGTGTAGAGGTTCGCGCGGAAGCCGGCCCGTGGGGGCGCGCATGGCGCGCCTTGGGCCACCCAGTCCTGCAGCAGTGGCTCGGCCTGCCTGCCCGGTGCGCAGAAAGGGAGCGAGCGCGAGCGAGAACGGGAGAACGAAAAAGGCAGATTTTGGACGAAGCATAAGATAACACAGACAACAAAGGCCCAAAACTAGCCACAAAAATACTCTGAATCGCTGAATAATGGCCCCCCCCTTGGAGTGCCCGGGGGGGGGGTTGGCCGCGGCGCGTCCGCGGGGGTGCCAGGGGGGTCTGGGGTTCGTTCCCTTCCCCGCTGGGGCGCGGGGGTGGTACCAGGGGGGGTTGGCCGCGCCGCGTTTTCACGTGTGTCACCCCCCAGTTGATTAATGAGATGTTCGGAGTAGTCAAGACATCGTCCCGAGACTATCTTTTGACTATTTCTGAACATTCCTCCTGTGGAGGGACGTGCCCGACTGAAAGCAAGTACGGGGGAAAGCGACAAAGTCGACGAGGCGGCACCCCGTGAGCAGGCGTGCCACGATGCGGCCAGGCTCCTGGCTCCGACCGGCCTCTCCCGACAGGGAAGAGGACCACCCACCAGACCACCCCAACCCAACACGAAGAGCCGAATTTCGGGTTGGGGGGGGTATGGGCTCCATACGTGTTTTGTTCGATGTTCCCCGACCCCCGCACACTGGAGATGGAGGGCAAGTTGAGGCCTTCGGGTTGCGTTGGGGGTGGTCTGGTGGGTCAGGGCTTTTGCTCCTCCTCCTGGGGGGGGCGAGGAGAAGCAAGGATCAGGACGAGGAAAACGATGGATGGCTTGTTGCTCCTCTCACGCCGGAAACATCTTGCGATGGAATGACGGCAGACGGCGCGACCGCGGAGGCCCTCGCCCCGCCCCAGGGGCCTGGCCAGAAGCGGGGCGCTCCTCGCACCCTGCTCGGCGAAGGCAAGGAGGAGGGCCTCGACTACAAGGGTCACCCTAGGCAAGAATGACCTTCTAATGCACGGCTTCACGGGGCCGCGGGTGAAGTGGAGGCCGGTCCACAGGAAACCCAGCCCTGAGACCCCAGGACGTCCATGGATCTGTGGTGTGGGAACGCCAGGCTCCCTATCGCAAAACCAGCGAAGCCCAAGAAACCCAGGGCACCGTGCTCGGAGAAGGAGCCAAAAGTCGGGGAGACGTAAGACTCGGGTTCGGGGGACTCGGGTTGGCCTGACGGGGCCGTCGTGAAAATGACGATGGCCCAGTCTGAAATCTGACGCGAGCTCCCGAGGCAGACATCCCACAACAGCTGGACCGTCAAAATCTGGGAGGCGCTCGTCAAAAAGCGTCGGCAGACCCGAGTTCTGGCGTACTCACGTTTCCCCGAAGAAGGAGCCCGAAGAAGGAGTGTGGAGGAAGGAGGAGCAGCGGCGAGAAAGCAGATCGAGGGGCACGGGTGGACGGACTGGCCGACGCCGGCGAACTGCTGAGCGCGGCCGCCCGAGCCGTAGGTGGCGGCGGGGACGTACAGCGAGCGGCTTGAATAAGGAACACTGACTTTTCAAAAGTGGCTCAGTCGTTCCTTAGGCTTGCATGCGTTATTTCCCGTTCCTCATGCGTTATCTATTGTATATCGTTCCTTATGCGTTACTCCTTTGGAAAAAAGGGGCTATGTGCCTCATGTATCGTTCCTTAGGTCAGGCCGATGACTGCAAGGTCAGCTCCGACGTGCATTTGGCGCTGTAACAGAACCCGAGCACGCTCGCTGCTCGCGCGGCAGCTCACGCAGGGCCCTCGCACTCGCGGCCCCACGCGGGCGGGGAAAGAGGGAGGGGGGGAGGACGGAGGACAACAGGGGACGACAGGGGAGGACAGGGGACGACAGGGGACGAGGACGGTAGAGAACGGGGGTGCACCAAACAAACCGAAAAGGGGGGAGATAGGGGGGAAGGAGGCGCTCGTGAAAAGCGCGCTGCTCTCCTTGCGGTGACGAGGCCGTCGCCGACTCGAGGGGAGAGCCCACGCTGCTGGCGCGTGGAGGGCGAGGCAGGCTGGGCACAGCGGGGCGGCGGGAGCGTGCAGGGATCGGGTCGGACAAGGGGGGGGGGGGGAGGAGGAGGAGGAGGAGGAGGAGGAGGAGGAGGAGGAGGAGGAGGAGGAGGAGGAGGAGGAGGAGGAGGAGGAGGAGGAGGAGGAGGAGGAGAAGGAGGAAGAGGAGATGGAAGAGGAGGAGGAGGCAAGGGGGGGGGGCTCGAATCAGCTCACGCAGCCAGCTTCCCCGCGCCCCCCGGCGCAGCAGACGCCAAGGATCGATGAAAGCGCGCGGCGAGGCCGAAACGAGATGCATGCAGCATGCTTCTCCCCCCCCCTTCCCAAACCCCCCTTGCGTCCGACCCGAAAACTATGGTACGTCTTTGGGGGACCTCGCCTGTCCCATCGCGCCAGCCACCCGTGTGGCATCCATGCCGGATCCGCGCCGAACGCGTCGAGTCCGTGCCGAATCCGTGCCGAATGCGTGTCGAATCCGTGTCGGATCCGCGACGAATCCGCGTCAAATCCGCGTCAACCCACGTCGGACTGCAAGAGAAAACAGCAGTTTGCAGGACGGACGAGGCCCCCCTAACATGCAACCGAGTCAAAGAGGCGAAAGAAGGGTGCCACCAACAGGCGGCCACCCTGGGAAGAAGTGAGAGGGGGCGGGCCTTCTCAGAAGGCTCGAAGTCCAAGCCCTTCCCGAAGGCACGGAAAGAAACCTCTCAAAGAGGGCTTCTGAGAAGCCCCGCCGCCTTCTGAGAAGGCCTCCTCCTTCTCATTTCCCCCCCTCGCTCGCCGCCGAACCAAAGCGCGCCACCAAGAGTACTAAGAGGATCAAGACCCCGAGAACGAACTGCAAAAGCGGAGGCCCCGCGCGAAGATGTCCCCTCGCGGCGCGCCGCCCTGAACGCCGAGACGACGGGTGCGTGGGCGATGGCGGTCTGTGCACGCTGGCGGCAGTTACGCTGCCCAGCGGACGGCCTTTCATCGGCACCGCCTCTCGGCACCCCGCCGTCCTCTCGCCGCCCCCATCGCTGCACGCGCCTCTCCGACATCGCCCGCCCCTGGGCCGGAACTCCGGTAGAAGGTGGCGAGCGGACGCAGGGGAAGCAGCACATGGAGGTCGAGGGCGAAAGTTGAAGGGGGAGGAGGCGGTGGAAAGGCGCTGGGACGGCGGCCGAAGTCTTCCACAGCAGGTCGGGCGGCGGAACGTGGAGATTGTTGCTTCTTCCCCCCCCGTAACGTCCGTTGCAGGGGGGGGCGCCAAAGCGCGCTTGCGAGCACAAAAGCATGCCCGTCAGCACCGCGGCATGCCTGCGAGCACCGCCCCGTGCTTGGGGGAACCGGCACCCCCCCGCGTACGCTCGGCACCATTACGCGAGGGGGGGGGCAAGGGGGCGACCCCCCGCAATGGACGTTATGGGTTCGCCGAATAAAAAAACAATATCATGGAGGAGACGGGAAGAGAAGAAGCACGGCGTCCCAATAATTGGTGAGACAGCGACGGTGGAGCACGGCAGCAGAGGTCGAGCAAAGCTCAAGACGTGCCGCCTCCCAGGCCGCCCGCTTGGGACAGCTCATCCGGTAGCAATTTGAAGGCCAACGATTAGGGGGAACTGGCCCGGGGGAGGAACATCGACCTTGCGATAGATCGGCGACAGGCCCCAGATAGCGAATCCCTACGTTTCTGAGCGGGGTGGGGCTATCAAATCCCTATCGGCGATCAATGGCAGATTGGAGGTGGATGCATTCCCCACTGAGCCCATCCCCCCCCACCGTTGCCCCTCACAATTGCGTGCGTCAGGACGTGAGACAAACTGGCCACGAAGTAGCAGCCGCTAGAGCAAAAGCGCTCTTAAGAACTGGGCTCGCCCGCAATGGCGGCCCAAAGGCCCAAAGGCGCCTTCGCCAAGAGGGGACCGGGCGCGCCCAAGTTGGCGGCCCATCGGCGCAATTTGCATTACCCGTCTCGGCCCCTGACAGCAAGGCATGTGCACTTGGATGATAGTTGTCCGCCGACCTCTTGCCAAGGCTGACAAGGCGCGTGAGATCCGTTCGGCTGTCCCCCTCCCCTTCGCTCACCTTCCCCACGGGGTCCAACGTTCCGATTAACATGAAGGGGCCCGAGGACACACAATAAATACACACAAATAAAAAGATTCCCCATAGCTTCCTATATTTTCAAGGTTTTTTGTCTTCCCCCCACTTCCCATATTTTCCCATATTTTCTGGGGAATCGAAGATTGATTGTGTCTGTGCTTTTTTCCCTCCCGAGAACAGGGGGCACGATTTCCTCAACGCGCCTCCTGGGCCCCAGAAGCTCAAATTGCCCAGGGGCCCCAGAGTGCACCTCCTGTGCCCCCACAAGTGGCCCAAGATAGGTTGAGTGTGGCCCCACAGAGCAAAAACTACGACCACCCGAGATGGCCAAAGACGAGCCACGCAGGCCTCGCCCGTTCTCCGGCCAAGGAAGCCCCCAAGATGCACAGTTGGAAGAATGTTCCGATGGTGATTGCAATCAGTTGGAATGTTTGCCAGCGCGGGCCCCAAGCAATGAGCTTGTGCACTCTAGACGCGGCGGCGATGTGGTGCAGGCTATGCGGTGCAATCCACATAGGACAAGCAAGCGGTGTGCTGCAAGCGACGTGGTGCAATACGTGTGGTGCAAGCTACGTGTGCAGGCTGTGCGGCGCGAGCTGGGCAACGCAAGCTATGCGATGCCAGCCGTGTGATGCAGCCCATGTGACGCGCACGCGGTAGAATAGAGAATCCAGCCAGCGCACTTATATTGCATCCTCGGGGGGCCGTGTCTGTCCCCTCTCGGCCCTGTCCGCGTCGAATCGGTGTCGAATCCGTGTCGGACTCGTCGGATCCGTGTCGAGCCCGTGTCGAATCCGCGTCGAATCCACGCCAGCTCCGCGACGAGTCCACATCGAGCCCGCCTCGGGCACAAGAAAAGACACGAATTTGGGGGACAGGCGAGGTCCCCCGAAGATGCAACGTAAGCGCACGTGGCGGCCACAAGGAACACGGGCGGCCGCTGAGCGAAAGCCTGGAGGCCCATGCCAGCGCAAAAACAAAAAAAAAAAACGGCCACGAGGCGGCCACGAGGCGGCCACGGGTGGCCATCGGGCGGAACCCCGGAAGCCCATGCTGGTCCAGGGGCCGGGTCCTACACTCGGCTGGCCAGGCCGAGCGGCAAGAATCTCTCCACAAAGCTGCGTCCAGCGAGGGTGACGATCGGTCTGCCACCCGCCTCTTTGCCAGAGACGGCCGAGGCCCTCTGTGGCACGGGTGCCACTCCAGAGACAGAGCAAGAACTCCTTGGTGAGAACACCGCTGGGGGAACAAGGTAGCTTCAGCTTGAGCCTCGATGGAGGCGGCACGAGACAGGCTCGTGAACAAGTAAGGGGGACCTCTGCGACGAGAGACCGAGAAACAAGTCAAGATGATGATGGAAGTCCCATCGAGCCCAGAGGCCCTAAGCTAGGTCAGCTCGTACATGACAGGTGCTTCAGGGGACGTCGTGCTCCGTGGTCTTTTTTGGTTATTACCTGTGCCGACAGGATGAAGAGCTATCACGAAAGGTCCAGGGAGCGGCCCTGGAAAGCTCCACGAGAGTGGGACGGCTGCCGAAAAAGGCTGGAGGCGCTACCAACAGGAACGCAAATTGTTCTTGCGAGGCATGAGAGGGGACGAGGGGACCTACACAGATGCGAGGCTCGCGCCAGGCTTTAAGGGCCTACCGAAGAATCTTGTCACCAGCTGGCATCCGAAACGCACGACAACGGAGCGAAGAACTTTCTCGGGCGTGTGGCCTTGCTGCCGCCGGCCCGACAACCGATGATGCATGCGACGAACCCCTTAGATAAGCTCAGGGATAGGCTAGTACACCGCAGGCGCAAGATTGGATAGAACATGGGCGAGCGTCTAGTCCACGAAGCTACACTGAACGAAGGGAACGGAGTTGGCTTTTGAACGGCGCTGTGAGGAGCGGCTGCAGGAGCACTCACAGGAGCCGACAGCCAGGCAAGCAGCTCAGAACCTTGACGAATAGTTTCAAGACCCATGCGGACAGAAGGCACGACCTCGGTGGAGAAGACCTCGAGCAGGATGTCGATGATCATGCGCGAAGTTACGCGCTGCCACGTCACTGGCGGGAGACGTGGCAAACGAAGTCAACCCCGACGGCAGGCGACCTGGAGAGTCGGCTACGACCTTGGATGTGCTGCGTGGAGTGCTGCTGCGATCGAGCGGTCGAGGAGTGCTCGGCCATCCTGGCTAGTACCCGCAACAAGCTTTCATGTAGGGTGATCGCCAAAGCCCCTCGGACGCAGTAGGGTGGCAGGACCTGATTGACCGTATCGAGGCACACAGAATGAACATGCTCATGGAGGATACTAATTCAACTCACTGGTTGTACAAGCACGTCAGCACGTACGGTGGCAACGGATACGACGGACAACAGCAGGAGTTACCCGCGTTGGTGGATGAGCAGGCCGACCGGGAGGGAGCCGAGCTCAAGGACCTGGTCCAGGTCGATGCAGCCCAGAAACATGCACTGAAGGCCCTGCAGAAAGACCGACAAGCAGGTACGACAGATGGTCGAGATCGAGGCTTCGGCAAGGGCGGGAGAGAACTACGCCAAGTCGGCGGTAAAGGATCCAGATGAAACCCAGCTATGTGGACGCAGTCATGGGACGACCCTCAAGGAGTCATACCTGAGTTCGACGAGGAGGTCTACGCGATCATGAAGGGCAAGGGCTTCAGGCGCGTTTATGGTCCAAGTGCGGCGTCGATCGCCAGGCTCGCGACGTGACATTCGGAAGGCCCGGAGAAGCAACAGCGCGAAGGGCGCTCACACTATGACGATTGCGACCCTCTACCTGTCATCCCGCGCTGCGGAGATGGGCAAGATGGGGGACGGCTTCGGCATTGCACACATCGAAGCCACTGCTTGTGCAGGGAGCGAAATGGCCACACGGAACACGACCGAGCTCTACACCAGGTCGAAACGATCAGTGAGCTGATCGGAGAGCATCGCCGAGGGAAATGTTCTCCCGGCCTCGAACTCTGAAATGGACGCCGCAGTAAACCGTCAAGCTGATTAACGCGGGGGACTTCGTAGAGCTTCCAACGACAATCGATCTGAAGAAAGCCCAAAGGCACCCGATCATGCAACTCAGCAGTTGCAGTAGTGTAGTAGTTTTCCAATCTAAGAGACTGCTATAGACGGTACTGAAAGAACTTCGAGGACGACGCCCGCCCTCACAACAGTCGGTGAACGAAGACAAGCCTGTACCCGTACAGGTCGAGAATAATTCCCTCAGGCCGTCGGGCACTATTCGAGGCGTGGCCACTGACAGGTGCGTCAACACAGAGATGCCCATCGATGGGAGGGGCCACTTCATGACGGATGCGGCCGGGGATATGAAAGGAATCCCACCAGCCCTCTGGGCGTCGGTGGTTTAGAGCGTTTCCTCTTCCACCCCTCCCTCTTCCCCTTCGGGGAGGGGTTTACCCCTCCCCCTACCCCCTCCCCACTGACCTGGACAGGAGGGGCGGGGAGCGGTCAGAGCGTCCAAAACGGCCTCGCCGAGGAAGCCAAAATCATTGATTTTACTATGGTTTTGGCCCCATTTTGGCCTTCTGAGGGGGCAGGGCTAATTAAAGCTCCCCTCTTCTTTGAACAATCATTGATTTTACTAAGGTTTTGGCCCCATTTTGGCCTTCTGAGGGGGCAGCGCTAATTAAAGCTCCCCTCTTCTTTGAAGCCAAAATCATTGATTTTACTTAGGTTTTGGCCCCATTTTGGCCTTCTGAGGGGGCAGCGCTAATTAAAGCTCCCCTCTTCTTTGATCGATTTCCTCCAAGATGGCCCCAAGAAGCGCCCAGGAGGCACCAAGAGGCCCCAAGATGGCCCCAAGAGGCCCCCAGGAGGCCCCCAAGAGGATCCCAAACGGCCCAAAGAGGCCCCCCCGAGGCACCCAAGACGCCGAAAAGCCCCTCAGGACGACCCTCTACTCGCCTGGGCGTCGTTTCTGGACGGGCTGGTGGGGATACGCGAAGCGTCTAGAATTTCTTTACCGTTGGTGAGACCATAGCATCCACAAGGTGGCTCGCTTGGTTGACCAATGTGATGGGTTCAGCAGCACAGGATCTCAGTCGAGGGACTGGCAGGACCTTTACACAAGACCTGACACTCCCCACGAGCCTTCTGGGGCCCCAGATCGTGGGCACGGCAGCCGAGCGCACGGCTTCCTGCGGCTGAGCTTCCACAGCGAGCAACGCCGATGAGGCGCTGACACTGAGGGTGTCTGCGGACGACCCGACTGCGCAGATGCCGAGGCGGCGCAAGCAGATCCATCTTCAACGCCAGCAGCACTTGGAATCATCATGTGTGTAAATCGTATACCATAACAATAACAAACAACATTATAATAAGAAAAACAACAATTATACTGATGTATGTAGAAATACTAAAAAGAATGATACGAATAGTAATGATAACAATAATGATACTAATAATACTAAAAATGATAATAGTGATAGTGAAAAGACGAAAAACAATAATCATAAAATAAAAACTATATTAATAATGATGATGATGATGATGATCACAACAATAGTCGTGGTACGACTGCAAATACGAATAACAATAACAATGATAGCACAAGTAAAACTGATAGCAAAGTAACCATGGTTAATATTATTATTCAAATGTATGTATGGGAACGAAAAAACTTGGCATCATCCGCCGCGACATTGCGAGCACCGACGGCGCCGCAGCGGAGCCCCAAGCAGGCCCACCCCGACGCCCGAAAGGGCCCCGGCGCCCATGAAATCTCCAGGAGGGCCTCCAGAGGATCCCACGATATCCCACCCAAACATACCCCGAATACAGTGGGGGCCCGACCACAAGAAACCTTTTACGGGAAACCCAACCTTGAGACCCCAGGGCGCCCATCGATGTTTGATGTGGGAACGCCACGCCTTCCATGGCAAAGCCACCGAAACCCAAGAAACCCAGGGCACCCTGGAGGCAAGAAAGGTGTTTCTTGGCATGGGTCTCCACTGTATCCGAAAATATCCCGATACCCAAATCCCCCAATTTCCTCCAAAGACGCGGGCATCAAGGCGACGAGACCTCCGCCGAGCCGAGCAGTCGCGCGATCCGCTAGGCGAACTGCTTGGGAGAGTGACGCGCTGGTGCCTGGGACTGTTTGCAGCACGGAGTACAGATGGCCAGTCGACACTCCTGCCCCTCTGATCCTGGCCTCCTTCACTCCGCCTCCTGGCACTTACCACGCTCTCCCTCACTGCTCCCCCTGTCCCTCCTCCGTATCTCATCGATATTGCTCCTTCTCCTCCTCCGCATTATGTTCCTCCTCCTCGTCCTCCTCCTCGTCCTCGTCCTCCTCCTCCTCCTCCTCCTCCTCTTCCTCCTCCTCATCATCATCAGCATCATCCATAATTGTGCCCTGCCCAAACCACCCGAGCAACACATGACATTGCAGCGAATTCCTTATCCTGGGGGCTACCAGAATGGACACAGAATCTCAAGACTCAACACTGCGAGCGACTCTAGGCAGCTCTACCTTGGGCCCTGTGAGAGGGATTCGTCGTGTCCCATCGAAAAACACTGGCCTGAACTGATCGGGGACCTCGTCGCCCATGACAGCGCTGTTCCAAACCTGTGTTGCGCTGGTCGCACTGGTTTTCAATCAGCTGCAACTCCCTCGCGGGCTCTGGGAAAGCGACTCGCACTGCCCCATCGAAGAGCGCAGGCCTGAATCGCTCGGGAACCTCATCACCCATGATAGCGCTGTTCTGATGCAGTCTGATATTACGTTCTATGCCCTGCGTCCGAGACAGATCGACAGAACATATCTTCGTAGACGGGACAGGCCAATCCCTGAAGCCATTGAAGGCAAGCATGAAGCGCTGCACCTCCTCTGTGGAAACCAGATTCACGAACGCATATCCTTTGCTTGCGTGGGTTCGGAAATCGGCAGGTACGTACACAAAGTTGTACAGCCGCGCAAATCCTTTCGAGTCCATCTCTTTGATCAGATCTTCGCGTTGGAAAGAGCAGGGCAGATTGCGCAGTATCACCGTGGTGCGCTCGTCGCACTGATGGGGCATCTGCTGCAGCTCCCGCGTGGGCAGCGGAAATGGGACTCGATCTGTTCCGTCGAAGAGCACGGGCCTGAACCACTCGGGAACCCCATCGCGCATGACAGCGCTGTTCCGATACAGCCTGATATTTTGTTCGATGCCCTGCGTCCGAGACAGATCGACAGAACAGATCTTCGTAGACGGGACAGGCCAATCCCCGAAGCCATTGAAGGCAAGCATGAAGCGATGCACCTCCTCTGTGGAAACCAGATTCACGAACGCATATCCCTTGCTTATGCGGGTCTGGAAATCGATTGGTATGTACACAAAGTTATCCGCCGGGACCCACTTGCCAGGCGTGAGAAAGGCGGGCAAAAACATCTGGCTGTTTCCCTCCCGAAGTTCTTCCCCCCTGAGGGTCCAAAATCGCGTTTTGACGGGGGAGGCGAGCTCACCAACACACTTCACGGGGCCCCAAGGGCCTCCAAATGCACCCCCCGACGCCTCAGAGATGCAAGATGCCTTCCAACACGTGCAAGCAGATCTCCAAAACGCCGAAGAACCATAAGCAGACCCAAGATGGCCCCGAGACGACCCAGAAGACCCCCGAGACGCCACAAGAGAACCTCAAGAGAAACCCCCAGAGGGCCTCGAGGCGCCAAAATCATGGCTCTACATTGCAGAATGTTAGTGCTCTCGCAGTTTCGGGCTTCCGAAAGCTCGGGGGCGGCCAAGAGGGGGCGTCCAAGAGGGGGGGGATGGGGGGCGCAAATCATGGCCGGCAGCATGTGCGCGGCCCAAGGGGGGGGGGGGGGGACGGGGACGTATTGAAATGAGAAGAGACGCCGTGAAATTTAGGAAGATATCATGGCCCCCGCCATGACATCCAGCCCCCCCGTAGCCATCACCCCCCTCTCTGGCCGCCCCCGAGAAGCCCAAGGTGGCCCCGCAAGCCGCTGGACTGGCCCCGAGGCAGCCCGCGAGGCTCTCCGAAGAGAGGCCCCGCGGCGGCCCCGCGCGGGCCCCACGACGGCCCAAGGCGGCCGAAGAAGGCCGCAAGAGGGCCCCCGGAGGCGCTTCAGAGGCGGCGCTCCAAGGAGCTCCGGGATGCCAACCCCCCAAGATCAGGAGAGCCCAGAGTTGAATCGATGAGTCGGGTCGGTGATCGAAACGAAATCGAATCGGCGGAGATCGGCAGCCGAGTCGGGAAAGGTCGAATCGGCGGAAATTCGGCAGGCAGGCGTGCGTGCAACAAGAAATCGGAACCCAAATCGGAATCCCAAGTCGAATCGAATCGGAATCGGAGGTCATCGAAATCGAATCATCCTCCTCCCTCTCCCTCCTGCTCCTGCTCCTGCTCCTCCTCCTCCTCCTCCTCCTCCTCCTCCTCCTCCTCCTCCTCCTCCTCCTCCTCCTCCTCCTCCTCCTCCTCCTCCTCCTCCTCCTCCCCGTCTTCCTCTTCTTCCTCCTCCTCCTCCTCCTCTTCCTCCTCCTCCTCCTCCTCCTCCTCCTCCTGGAGTCGAAATGAGCCCTGCAGGATGGGCCCCCCTGGCCCCCCAGCATGCCCACAAGAGGCCCCGGGCCCCTCGGGGCTCCAGGAGGCCCCCGGGCGGCTTCCAGACCTAAAGATTCGCGAAACTCCTTTACCGGAGAAGTCTCCTCCGCCTCTTCTGTCCAGCCCCCTCTACGAACAGACGACCATCTGGACGTCAATGCTCCAAAGGGGTCCACCACGCAACCCCAATGAGGCTGCGAAGAGGCTTCTGAAACACGACCCAGACGCAACCGGACCCTGCAAAACACGTCACGGTTCTGCTCCTTTGGGGGGGTCGGCGAAATGGCGAAGCCTCGTGAATAAAGCCCCGCAAAGCCTTTCGCGTCCATCTCGTTGATCAGATCTTCGCGTAGGAGGGCGCCAGGCAAATTCTGCAATATCACCGTGGTGTTTTCATCGTGATGGCGTTCCATCTGCTGCAGTCCCATCCGCAGAAACTCGTCATACTGAGCGTAGGGGATCCAGTTATACGACATCGACGTATCAGAGGGCATCCGCCACGGATACTCCCAAGAATCCAGATCTTCCCTAGAGTTCGGGACAAATGCCGATGCCTCTCTGCGCAGAAACGTTCGCTCGGTGGCAGCGTGCACCGCGGACGTCTCCTCTTCGACATCGCATGCGTCGCCATGGCTGATCGCAGCATCAACCGAGACGTGACACATCCTCCCAGCTTCATCAGTTGAGCCTTTCATGTCGGCCACTACACACTGGCACGCGGCCGAGCTCAACGTGCAGCCTTGCTCCTGCAACTCTTTAAAAAGGTTCAGGACCTGCTCGGGAAGCTTGCTTTCCCAGGCGTGGACCAAACGATCCTGGAGAATATGCGGCGGCTGGATCCCATGACCCCGAACAGTTAGGAGAACATTCAGGGAGTCCCTCCGCAAACGCTCATTGTCGAGCTGCCCCGCAACGAGCTTGAAGAACCCGCTGCTGATATCCTTCTGTAGCGCGTCCGGCTTGTAGTCGCAGTCCATGCTCTCCTCAAGAATTCGCTCCAAAAGCTTCAGCGCCATGGCCGCATCACTATTCCTAACGCATTCGAGCATCGACGCCAGACATGCAGGTGAACCGGGCGCTACGCTTCCCGGTCGCGCCGGCTCGGCGGCACGCGCGTCGATCACCGACGGCTTGCTCGAGAGACCCCCGCTTCCTGTGGGGATTCGTGTGCCTGCGGAGCTGTGGGAGGCATGCCGTAGGACCTTCCATGACGTCTGGGGCGACTCGGCCTGGTGCTCTGCGGTATGCGCCGCCTGGCTGCCCCCGAACTCACCTTCGGATTGGGCCACGGGGGTCGTGCCCTCGGGCTGGCTTGACCTCCCTGCCGCCCGCACGGCCTCGTGCTTGCACTCGTTACCAGTGCCCCCAGTCTTGACGGACTCCTTCGCTGGAACCACGTTGGAACTTCCGACTGCCGCTTGCTTATGCCACGTGTGTACAAAAGCAGCGGCGAATAAGACACTCACGCACAGGAGTACGAGTTCTTCGAACACAGCATGCTGCTGCGCCTCGCAGAGCTGGGACAGCAAGGAGACGAGCAAGTCGCTTATAGCGCACACGGTGGCAAAGAAACCGACAGTGTCCATGTAATACTGGCGATTCGCACTGCGCACAGAAGTCATCGTATACCTGGGATACCGCGTCCTTGCTACGGAAAGAGAAAACAGGCCATGCGAACGTAGAACGGGCGCAGGGATGTGAGGCCGGGGTGATGGTTGAGCCGACACGGCTGCGGATGATGAAGGGAGAGGGGTGACAGGACAAGCGAGGCGCGCTCGCGCCGTGTCTGACACCCGACCCCTCGCACGCATCCCTTCCTGTTGCGCTGTGCGCTCTCTGTCCGCCGGACGCGTGCCGCAACGGACCCGGAACTCCCAAGGAGACCTCCTCAGGTTCAGCGCAGTCAGACGATTGGCCCGGCGAGGGGCCCAACCAGATGCAGCTGTGGATACCGTCCTTGTGAGTACTGTGGTCAGTGGATCTTCTTTCGGGGCCACGAAGCGCGTGAAGGGCGCGCCGAAATGTGGCGGGACCGCCATGCGGGCGCTGTCACTGGGGCTGAAGGTTGAGCTCTCTATGGGGCCACGACACGTGTGAGGGGTTCACGGAAATGGAAAGTAAGCCGCACGCGGGCGCTGCCACTGGAGCCTTCGGTGGAGCCCCCTTGGTGGCCATGAAGCGTGTGAGGGGTGCTCCGAGATGGGGGTGGAACCGCATGCGGGCGCTGCCACTGGGGCCTTCGGTGGAGCTCCCACTAGGGCCACGAAACGCGCCCAGGTAGGGCCAAACCTGTTTTACGCAGGAGGCGCCGAAAGGGGAGCAGCCGAAAAGGCGGCGCCACCAGTCGTGGTGCCCGGCTGGGGCGACAGCAGTCGTGAAGGAGCAGCCAGGGGGGGCATCTGCTTGCGACCTCTTCCCCCGCGGCTAGGCCTACCAGAGCGGTCAGGAGCGGGGTGGGAAGGAAGGAGATCATGGGGCTCCTTGCGATGGGCCTGGACGGGGAGGTCCTGTAGGAGGGCAGCCGTGACGGGCAGCCCATGGGGCAGGAGTAGACCCGGGCACCGGTGCACGTCTACTAGCAGTCCAGCGGCGCGAGGCGCCCAGGGCAGGGCGATCGAGGCACGCAGGGCCCAAGGACCTCCACCTGCCAGTCGCAGGCGGCACAGTTGGCTACGGTCTCAATTGCAGGGTCATACCCCATGCCCCCTAGTAAGGGCGACGCCGCGCCGCCCATGCCTACCGACCGAAGTAGCTTCCCAAGCGGGGGCCTGTGAACTTACCATTGCGGGCTTGGACGCGGCGCCCAGACATAAGTGCCCCGATGGCCCGTTGGAGCCCGGGAGGTGGCTGCCACAGACGCAGGAGACGGCCCATCCACTGCAGTGAGACACGTTCGAAAGCCTTGTTTTGATCGCAGAAGATGACTGCAGTGCTTGGGGCGGGACCGACCTCCTGCAAAGCTGAGTGGATGTAGGTCTCCACCACTTGCTGGAATGGACCGAGGAGGGCGCTCCAGGCGTCGCCTGGCCCTGGGTCTTGCGTGGGGGTAGTGCCTAGGTGGGTGGCAACCCTGGTAATGTTAGTGCCGCATTGCCTTCCCTTCTTTGCAGCCTGGTTAGGGCTCACCAGAGGTTCCGCGACTTCCCCTAGCCTTTCAGCCAGCGTGGCTCCGAAGCGCCGCACGGAACAAGCAAGGAGCTGAAGAAGGCGCGCGTCGTTCGGAAGCTCTGCGCCAGCCTTCTTCCCAATCCACACCAGGAAATCAACCGAAGGGCCCAGGACAGAGAGGATGTGGCGTGGGCACTCGCGCGCAGCATGCCAGGCCTGCCCGAGGAGGCACGCCACGAAGCGGGACCCGGGGTGGTAGACTTCGCAGGGTTCCCCGTCCACTCCAGGGGCACTACCGCTGGGGGCGAGCACCGCCGTGGCAATCTCCCCCCACCCGGGAGCGATGTTGCTTGGTCGGGGGGCCGGGCCCCTGCTGCTGAAGTACCAGTTATGAATGCGTTCGGCAGTGACAGGCATGGGGGGCGCAGACTGCCAGATGAAGCTGCGGCTACACGTCAGCTGGCTGGTCGCGCCAAGTGCCGCCTGGGGCGCGGACGCCTATTACGGAATGAAATGCGACGAAGACCTCCCGACCCGCCCTGTGGCGCGCTGCCAGGGGTGGCCGTTCCACCCCAGGCCCCCGCCGCCAGGGAGTGAGCCTACCTGCGCGCCGCCGGAGGGAGTCCTCCGCCTCTCGAGCAAGAGCCGCTCCGAGTGGGTCGGACACGTGTAGCCTCTCGGCGAGGAGGTGCATGACATCGCCCCTCGCAAGAGAGGCGCACAGGTCGAAAAGGCCTGCAGCAGCCGCAGTCTCCCCCAGCGTGCATGCGGTGGGCGGGCCATCGACCTGAGGTTCGGTTCGAGGCGCGGTAGGCCCCGCGCGAAGTCTCAGCCATGGAAAGTCCGCGTCGCGCAGCGGGGAGTCCGCCTGACGTCTCGGTTCCCTTGGGAGGCTGCCGGCGGGGCGGTCGCGGAGGGCCCGGGGGGTCCAGCTCCCGAGCAGCCGGGGGAGAGCAGGGGCTTGCCCTCCCCAGCCTTCCCAGGGGGGCAGGGGGGCTCTCGGATCTCACGAGCCCGGGCACCGCGGGCGCGCCGCATCTCCGAGCACGCGGTAGTCGCCCATCCGAGAGGGCGCGGCGCATAGCCTCGCCAGGGCGCTTGCGGCCGCGTGCACATCCGCTTCCCGGGTGGGGAGGGAGGAGGTGGAAATGTCGAGGTCGAAGCTGATGTCGCCACTGCGTTCCACCATGTATCTCCAACTCCCGAGAAGCTCAGTGACGAGCCAGGTAGCCGTATATTCCATAGGACCAGTTTGGCTTTCGCAGTGGATGTGGTAATGCATGGGGGCGCACTTGTCGGCCGCCCTGACCAGCTGCATGACGATTGGGGGGGGCTGAGTCCATCCAAGGGGAGCAGTGGTGCGGCTCTTGCGCCCGTGTCTCGGGTCTCCCAGGGCTGTCCAGGGGTGTCCCAGGCGGTGGCACGCTGGGCATAGCCCCGGGGTCGGGCCCCGTAAAGTCCACGTACCGCACCACGAGCATTGTTCACTCGGCCTAAAGAAGTAGTCGATCTGGGCAGTCTGGCCGTGCGATCCCAAGGACAGCAAGCTCTGGGCGGACCCTGCGCAGCTGAAGGCACGCGCCAGGGTGCGCCATAGGGGGGCAATGTCGAAGCAAGGACGGGGTAGGATGACCGCAGGGACGGCCCACGACCGTGGGGCTGGCCGCGGGGCTGGCAGTCGGGCTGGCCTCGGGGCTGGCCGTCGGGCTGGCCGTCCGGCTGGCCGTGGGGCTGGCCGGGCTGGCCATGGGACTGGCCGTGGGGCTGGCAGTCGAGCTGGCCGTGGGGCTGGCAGCCGGGCTGGCCGTCGGACTGCCAGTGGGGCTGGCAGTCGGGTTGGTCGTGGGGCTGTCCGTGGGGCTGGCAGCCGGGCTGGCCGTCGGGCTGGCCGTGGGGCTGGCCGCGGGGCTGGCAGTCCTTGTTGGAAGAGGAAAACACTGTTCTACCTGGCTTTGCGACTCAAGCGATGCGAAAATCGAACACGATGCGACCTGCTCGTGCTCAGATATTACATGCGGTTGCGTGCTAACACGCCCCCTCAGATCGTAGCCTATGGGGAAGAGCTGTCTGGTAGGATCGTCTGGTCAAACCACTGCTTGGGTTCACCCGTCGGAGACACCCGAGTTCAGAAAAGTCGCCGACCCCTTGTGGATCTCTAGGCGTGTGAGATTTCCCCCCCCAGAACCCCCCCTGGGAACCCCAGACCGGGAATTCGACCCCCCCCCCATGGCCCCAGGTGGACCCAGCACGAACGGATCAGGGGGGCATACAGGGCCCCAAAGCGGATCAAGAGGGCCCCCAGAGGTCCCCAAGATGGTCCAAGACAGCCCCAAGTCGCCCAATGACTTTGCCAACACGCCAAAGATTGCCTTCAGACAACCCAAGATGCCTCGAAGATGCCCCAAGAGGCCTCCACGAAGCCTCCCAGGGGGGCCCGACGAGGCAAAAATCATCTCATTCCCTGTTGTGCCATCGGCTAAGCTGGGACGCCAAAGGAATCCGACCGTACAGCCGCCTCGGCGCAAGAGCTGAATATCAAGCGAGAGTTGGTGGGTTGCGTGTGACCCTCTCCGAAGCCCCTTCTCCGAAGCTCCATCAGAAACTAGAGGCCTCGAAAATGGGGTCCGAGCGGATGAAGTCGGAGGATCGCGCCGCATCGCCGATGCATCGGCGATGCATCGGCAATACATCGGCGACGTGGGCGATGCGTCGGCAACGCCGGCGTGGAGAAAATCTGGCTCCACATCGAGCCGCATCGCCGATGCAGCGGCGATGCGGCACGTTATTCTAACCCCATCTGTTCGGACTCCATCTTGCGGGCCCCAGACCCCCTGCAGGCAAGCTCACTCAGCAAGCCGCCCGCCTGGATACCAGGGGCGCCCACGCCGTCGACTGCACCCCACAGTTCGACCCCCGATCCTCGGCCAACGAGCCTCGAGCCTCGGCCTCTCCCGCGCGCGCGCCCCCGCCCGACCGCCTGAGCACGCCGACCTCCGCGCTGGCCACCCAGCGATAGTGGCCCGGACCGGGCGTCTCCCCTCGGCGCGGTTCCTTCCGCCACGGCGCGGCCGCAGAGGATCGACGACGGCGACGGCGACGACGGCGACGACGACAGCGGTGGCTGCAGTGCTGGCCGCGCTGTCGGCGCTGGCGGCGCTGGTGGCGCTGGCGGCGGCGGCGGCGAGAAAGAGGGGACGGCGGCGAGGAAGGCGGCGCCGGCGGCGGCGAAAGGGAAGGGGGGATTTGGGAAGGGGAGGACGAAGAGGCGGAATAGGGAAAAAGAAAAGGAGAGCGGGTGTTTTAGTTGTCTGCTTCCTTAAGCTAAACAATGGAAACCCTTAAGCTAAACAATGGAAACCAAATCAAAAATTCATGGGCGAGGGTGGAAAACAACGGGACCACGAAAGAAAGAAACTGGAGGGCGGTTGCAAGGAGGGAAGGAAATGCGCAGCTCAGCCCAACACCACGGTGGTACACGTGGACACCCTACACACAAAGGCAGTGGACGGGAGGGCGCGCATTAATCCGAGGAGTCTCCGTCCTCCTCCACTACTCGTTGAACAGGAGGCCTCTCATCGTCCTCAGCGCGCAGTGCCTCCAAAACGCGACGCAAGGACCAAGAGGGCCTGTCAAAGGTAGCAGAAAATTCTGGGCCGTCTGTCCCAACGAATGGCTGATCGCCTCCTCCTCCTCCTCCTCCTCCTCCTCCTCCTCCGCCTCCTCCTCCTCCTCCTCCTCCTCTCCTCCTCCTCCTCCTCCTCCTCCTCCTCCTCCTCCTCCTCCTCCTCCTCCTCCTCTTCCTCCGACCAACTGGAAGCCGGCACGCCCGCAGGGTGACTTTTCTTTCTTTTTTTTAAAGAACAGACTCTATTCTCCCCCGGGTTTATCGGCCCCCCTTGTCGTATTGCAATGTACATACGATTTTGCCCCATCGTTCATCCTAAAGTTGAAACCATACCGTCCCAGCCCATCTGGTATCCACCCCTCCAGTCATCCTCTGCAAAATAACTGCGCGCGCACACTCGTTCATCAAAAATCATGTGTTACTAGAAGCTCCCTGCGGAAAACAATACAAAATGCACACGCGCGCGTCGTCGCGCGCGCATGCCGAAATCCTTCAAAAACCTTCGGTTTCGAAAATATTGCAACATCGAGTGTCCAAAAACCTATGAAGCACATGGTTTCGCAACACGAAACAAAAACGCCATTTATAAGTCTTATTACACAAGATACTACAAATCAGGCTTCGCGCGCGCATGTCAAAATCGTTCGAACGCCCCTGCGCGCGAGCCGTCGCGAGAACCACTTGCAAAACACACACACACACACACACACCATGCACACGCGCGCATCGTCGAGCGCGCATGCCGAAATCCTTCAACAACCTTCGGTGTCGTAGCGATTTCAAAAACCGAATGTCCAAAAACATTCAAAACCACATGGTTTCGCAACATCAAGTGTCAAAAAACTGGCGCGTTTTGCTTTGCAAGAAAATCCTCCAGGTTTTCAACATGTTCATGGACTTCTGCCAAGCGGGCCACAGGCGCCGCATGCCGACATCATTCGCACGCCCTTGCGCGCGTGCTGGGGGGGCACGATCCGTGTCAAGTAAAACCATGCGGGCCACTCTCGCACGTCGGCCGCGCGCGCATGTCGAACTCTTTCCAAAACCTTCATCACCGACGCGGGGACGCCGTCATCGTCACCAGCGTGATCAGCATCGGCGCCCGCACTGGCCGCGCCTTCGTCGTTTCGAGCATCGTCACCAGCATCGCTAATATCATCATCGTGTCTACCGTTATCGGCGTTGGCGCCCGCACGAGTCGCCGACTCCCAGTAAAGTGCCCGCTGGGATGTGCCCAGCGGTCAGCGCCACCGCGGCCGCGTCGATGGCGCCAATCTAGCTGGCCGCTGCGCGCGCGTGCCAGGGTTGGCGCGGCCGCAGAGATGCACCAGCCAACGCCAAGCACGCATCGCAATCCCCACCGCATGGGTTTTGCAAACCAAATTGCGGGTGGGTGGGTGGGATGTTTGCAAGAGCATGGGATGTGTCAACTCGTTTATCAAAATCAATTGCACCACATAGACTGTACCACAGAGATTGCGCCACATATATAGCGCATTACACAGATGGCACCCCAGAGACTGCACCGCGCAGATTGCACAACATAGTGGCACAACATAGATTGCACCGCACAGATGGCATCACATAGCTTACGCCACGTAGCTTCCACCTCGTGGCCCTCCCCTCGCCTCACCCTCTCCCCTCTCTTCTCCGTTCTTAGGCCCGTCCCCTTGATCCCTCTTCCTCTCCTCCTCTCTGCCCTTCTAGCTTCTCTGCGCTCTCTCTCTCTCTCTCTCTCTCTCTCTCTCCGCGTCGCCTCGGCACTTCTCGGCGCGCAGGGCTGACTCGCAGCGCTTCGAGCCGACTCGCATCGCTTCGGGATCCTCCACCGCTGGATTCTCGAAGATGTAACGTTTCGGAGGGGCCCGCATGAATGAGTAAAGAACTCGACTTTTCAGGAGGATGAGGAAGAGGAAGAGAGGGACGAGAAGGAGAAGAAAGAGAGGGACAAGGAGAAGGAGAGGAAGGATCCTTAAGGAGGAGGACCAGAGCTCTGCAGAGCAAACCTAAAATGCATATACGAAGCTGCAATACAACCTCCCGTCTGAAGTCCCGTCCTCACACCGCCGCTGCAATTAAGAACGCCCAGCCAGAGTGAAAGTTCACACCGACGTGCTCAGAACCCCCGTGTCTCCAAATTTCAACGTCGAAGCTAGGCGTGCCTTTGCGGTTGGGTTCTGGACGTTCACTGAATGTGAATGCCTGCACTCCGACAACGGCCGCCAAGGCAACATTGAAATGGGGGGATCGGGGGGGAAGCCGTCGAGGCAACATGTTTCGATGGGCCTGTGGTTTGCCAACAGCGGCAGGCTCCTACGAGCATGTCGCTTCGCTGCGGGAAGCGCCCGCACTGACCGGCGAGTGCCCCACAGGCGTGCAGCTTCTGCGAGGGGCTAATATGAGCAGGAGCCGCCCTCCTCGGTCTCAGAGATGCCACGATACATCGTGTTGGCAAGCGTGGACCCAGAACATTGATGTGCACACTGAGTGTGCAAGCTGGTGTATGATATGCGGGGCACGGCTGTGTGGTCTAAGCTGTGCATACCCTGGGTTTCTTAGTAAGCGTGGGGGGGTTACCCCCCCGACGCGGTTCAACCCCGCCTCGTCGTAGCGCCGCGACGGGGGTCGGAGCGCCTTCGGCGCGCGGTGACTACCCGCGACGGGGGTCGATGTGGGGCTGTCGGCGGGGGTGGCGCCCCCCGACGCTTATTGAGGAACTCGGGGTACAGTATAAGCCATTGAATGCAAGATATGCGCGGCGTAAGCTGTCTAGGCGATCCGACACCTTTGGTGTGAGCTCTGTTGTGTCGGCTATGTTAGCCAGCGTGGACCCCGACCAGTGCGCTATTGCGTTGTGGGAATGACAGCTACGCGGTGCAAGCTGTGTGGTATGAGCTGGCGAAGTGGAAACTATACGGTGCAAGCTGTGTGGCGTGAGCTATGACGTATGAGCTTGGTGGTGCGACCTGGAAGTGAGAGCCTATGGGGTGTAAGATATGTGATGCCGGCTGGATTGTGCCATGTCTATGTGTGCGGCGACAGCTACACAGTGCAGGTGATCTGTTGACAGCTCTGTCGCGTAAGCTCCGCGCACGGGGCGCCCACGAGGCAGCACGGGCGGCAGCGCGGCGCACCCTCGGCAGATCCCCAGAGCGGACGGGGCGCCCAAGGCCACGAGGCGTCCACGAGGCGGCTCGGGCCGCAGGGGTGCAACCTCAGCACACACACACACACACACACACACAGCGCGCGGGGCGCCCACGAGGCGGCCGGGGCGACAGCGTGGCGCAGCCTCGGCAATACCCCTCGAGCGTGGGGCGCCCACGAGGCGCCCGCGAGGCGGCACGGACTGCAGCTTTGCGAGAACCTGGAATACCCAACCAACTGCGTAACAAAATAAACACCATTCGACCCGTTGGGGCAAGGAGTGCCTCCTCCTCCTCCTCCTCCTCCTCCTCCTCCTCCTCCTCCTCCTCCTCCTCCTCCTCCTAAGCCTCCTACTCCTCCCCCTCCACCTCCTCCTCCTCCTCCTCC
>CAUYUJ010014332.1:265208-302708 GCA_963575745.1 Prorocentrum cordatum | reverse complement strand
GCCAAAAAAGGATCCAGGAAGCGTCCCCCGGCGAATCTTTTGTGGACCAGCTTCGAGAGTATGCCTCCTGTAGAGGGACTGGCCCCGACGTAGGGCTGTGTCTGTGCTGCCTCTTCTTCCTCTTCGATGCAGGAGCCGCCCTCGCCGCGCCCAGGCGGGCCCGCCCGCGGCGAACGGGAGGCCGCCCGGGTGCAGCAGCCCGCTGCGCCGCGACGCGTCGAGGCAGGCGGCGCCGAGCACCAGGGAGGCGGCGCGCCGTGGAAGCATCCTCGGACGCCAAGCTCGGAGGGGCAGTTCGGAGGAGGAGGAGGAGGAGGAGGAGGAGGAGGAGGAGGAGGAGGAGGAGGAGGAGGAGGGGGCAGTTCGGAGGAGGAGGAGGAGGAGGAGGAGGAGGAGGGGGCAGGAGGAGGAGGAGGAGGAGGATCACGTTCGACGAACTCTATACTATAGCCACCAGGACCCAGGAATCAGGAGAAGGATAGCAAAGGGGGGGGGGGAGAATCAGCTCACGCAGCTGATTCTCCCGGCGCCTCCTGGCGCCGGGAGGCGCCCATGCATCGAGGAAGGGGCCCCTCGGTGGGGCCGAAACCAGCCGCACGCAGCAGATTTCGTAACCCCCCTGTCCCTATCCCCCCTTTTCGTTCGGCCCGAGATGGGCAGTCGGGGGGACGTCAACCGACCACGTCGCCGGTCCTGGCCAGTGCGACCCCGGGCCCAGCCTCCGGGCTTGGCCATGGAGGCAGGCGCGCCGCTCCTGGGCCGAAGGTGGGCCTCGCCAGGATCGGTGGGGTGGTCAGCGGACGCCCTCCGAGGGCGAGGTGGCGAGGAGTGCCAGATGGGCAGGGGGCAGGGCAAGACGAAGGCAGGACGAGGACAAAGTCGGATGAGGATACATCGGGGATCTCTGAGAGGCAACTCCTGGAAGCTCTTCGCGGGAATGGCTCAAGCGCTACTGAGCCCGCTCGATTCAGCCAAATTGGGCCCGGTGTGGCGCAAAATTACACATGCCAGACTCACCCAAATTAGCCCGGATCACCCACTGGGCCGGATCAGGCCGGCTAGTTCACGAAGAAAATACAGGCGCCGATGCTGAATTTCACATCCCATGGATTGCACCCCAAATGTGGACAAACTCGGATGAGGGCCAGGCGCCGCGGTCGTCACAGAGCGCTCCAGCATGCTCTGACAGCATTCCGGAACGCTCTGGAGCGAGTTATCCTCGTCCCAGGCCTGCCTGACAGGGGAGGGGCGACGGCGAGAAATACCAGGGGCCGATTGATGAGGCTGGTCGAGCCGACACTTGAGCCGGAGCTACGAACACCACATGCACGCAGCGGCTAGCAGCTGGGGCGGCGTGCAGCCGAGCAGCGGAGCAGCGGAGCGGCGGAGCAGCGGCGGCGGCGGCTCTCGCAGCCCCAGGGGCTCCCCACAGCCGCCCTTCGACAGCGGCACAGGCAGGGAGGCGAATGCGGCTGACAGGGGCACGAACAGCGGAGCGAGCTCGGGAGGCAGACGTCGTCCCAGCCGCACCTCCGAGGCTCAGGCCAGTCCTGCGCACGGGGCGGTGCGCCAGAGCGGCCCGGCAACCGACAAGAGGGTCCGGGGCATAGGCCGGGACGGGCGAGGGCCCACGCCCGCGAGACAGCCCGCACAGGGGCCCTCCAAAGGCCAGCCCCGGCGGCCAGGGTATACCGCCGTCGAACCCCGGCGCCCAGCCGCCTGGACGCCTCGCGCACCTCCCTGGCCCCGATCCCTCCTCCTCCTCCTCCTCCTCCTCCTCCTCCTCCTCCTCCTCCTCCTCCTCCTCCTCCTCCATCCTCTCTCCTCCTCCTCCTCCTCCTCCTTCCTCCTCCTCGTCTCCTCCTCCTCCTCCTCCTCCTCCTCCTCCGTCCTCCTCCTCCTCCCCTCCTCCTCCTCCTCCTCCTCCTCCTCCTCCTCCTCCTCCTCCTCCTCCTCCTCCTCCTCCTCCTCCTCCTCCTCCTCCTCCTCCTCCTCTCCTCCTCCTTCCTCCTCCTCCTCCTCCGCCTCCTCCTCCTCCTCCTCCTCCTCCTCCCTCCTCCTCCTCCTCCTCCTCCTCCTCCTCCTCCTCCTCCTCCTCCTGCCTCCGTCCTCCTCCTCCTCCTCCTCCTCCTCCTCCTCCTCCTCCTCCTCCTCCTCCTCCTCCTCCTCCCTCCTCCCCCGCGAGCCCTGGCACGAGCGTCCCCTGCGCGCCCTCCTGCCTCGCCGAGGCCTCCCCCCCCTCCCCCCCTCCCCCGCTGCTGCCCGCCGTCCCGGGCTGCCTCCCTCGCCCCTCCCTCCGCCACAGGGGCCCCCTCCCCGGCACGGCCAGGGCATCGGGGCGCCCCTCTCCAGCCTGGGCTGCCCGCGCTCGGGGAGGGAGGCCAGGGAGCGGCGGGAGGCAGAGGTGCGCCGGCGGTGGCCCCACACTTTTGATGTTTCTTGTGCTTCATATGTTTAGACTTGCTTTGTCTATGATGTGTTACAACCCCGCGTCAAAAATCTACAGCCACCAAGAATCACTTCCAATCTCACCACCTCCAAGAATCTCAGCATTCCGAGGTGGCGCGACGGAGCGAAATTGCACAAAACGTCGACGCCTGCATCCAGCAAGTGCACTGGATGAAAAGTCATTTGCTGGGCGTTGTGCTGCAGGCGGCGCCGTTGTCCCTATACCGGAAAAAGGAGGGGGCTCCACGAACGAGCACTGCTCTTGGAAAAGCTGGGTGCGCCTTCATGGGAGCCTCTGTAGACCTCCCCTGTCCTGTCATGAACGCGATTTCGACACCGAATTTCGTCGAAATCTCGTCCAGATGTCGTCCAATTGTCGACCACATCCGACGAACTCCCGACGAAATCTCAAAAACTGCATGAAAAATCGGGAACTCCTGAGGGAACTCCTGATGCTCCCACGACGAAGGGAGAAGAGGGCGAGAAGAGTCATTGCACGGGCCTTGCAGACGTGCTGCAGCGGATTTTTGCGTGGATTTCTGCATGGACTTTTGCCCGAAACGGCAAGTTAAAAACGAAGTGAATTTCGCGTGCGTTCTTTTTGGTCTTCATCCCTGGGCAAAAAAATCCGAGCGAAACTCACCTCGAAATCCGGAAAGAAATTATCCAGGACACCCCGGGCCGCTCTACGATGTGGGCGCCACGAAAAGTCGGGGATCTTCTGATCAGGGTCAATCCAGACCCGGGTCAGCAGGAAACCAAAAAACTGCAATGCCGGAAAAAAAACTGCAACGCAGGTCTTCGCAGACCCGGGCCAGCCAATGTGCGCGGCCGCCTCGCGGCCACGAGCGGCTCGCTGACCCGGGGTCAGCCAGAGGGGGTCTTCGCAGGATCATGCAAGATCTGGTGCCCTGGCTGACCCCCGTTTGCACTGACCCCCGTCTCTTAGGCCCCGCAGGAGAGCACCCGGGAAGCTTAAGAGTAATTCCGGCGCGCTGGCGGGCTAGTTGGCTCGAAAAATCTCGACGGAAATCGTTTGTTTTGCCTTTTTAAAGCGCATTTTCTCGAAACTCAACAATACGTTAGAGTTATTATAATTTTTGTTCACCCATCCTCGATCGAAAGATTGCCCCCCCCCCCCCAAAAAAAACAAAAAAAAAACGGAGGATTGCAACAAAAAAAACCAGGATTGCAAAAAAAAAAAAAAACGAAGGATTGCAAAAAAAAACAGGATTGCAAAAAAAAAAAAAAAAAAAAAAAAAAAAAAAAAAAAAAAAAAAACGCTCGCCATGTGGCGGAGCGAAGGCCACTGCCCGCTCGCCACCACACGGCGTCCGCTCCTGGGCCCCGGGCTCGCGGCCTGGGCCACGGGCGCCAGCGCCCTCGCGGAGCTCGAGCTGTGGAGGAAAGCAGGCCTTAGCCCGCTGCCCAGGCCACCGCAGCAGGCACAGAGCGCGAGAGAGAGAGAGAAAGAACAGAACAGAACAAAAAAAAAGGCGTTTCTTGACTCTCGGCGATCATGGGCAATAGGGGGGGAGGGGCCAAGGGGGGGGATTGTTGTTGGTTATTTGTTGTTTTACAACCCCGCGAATCAACAATCTCACTACTTCCAAAAATCACACGAACGCCAGACGCAAAGCAGCTACCTTCGGCAGCCGCTCTGCGAAGAAAAAAAACATCTGGGCATAATGTAACACCTCCCCCCCGCCGAGCGCACGGCGGCAGTGCCCATTCCCTCTGTGCTCTCCTTCCCTGCCTGTTTCCCGCTCCTCTTTCTCCTCCCCGGGGGGTGCTTTGTGTTGCGTCGATTGCGCCAGCCCTCTCTTCGTTCTGGCCCTCTCCTCGGTGTCTGTTTGCCCCCTCCCTCTCTTTTCTTCTGCCCCTTCCCGTTCTACCGCCCTTTCCCCTCTCCCCGTCCTCTCCTGTTCTTTGTTTCGATGCGTTTTGCAGCTTCTGTGCTGGTCTTGCCGGCGTTTCGCTCCGTTCTTCATTATTTGTTTTTGTTGTTGTTTGGTTCGGAAGCTGTCAGTTGTTTCTTGCGGTTGCCTCGGAGTGGCCGTCATCGTGTTTTTTGTTTCGGCCATCATTCCCAACGGGCCAGTGCTCCTTGTCTGCCCTGCTTTTCACTGTGGCCGAAAGCCGCGAGCATGCGTGCAGCAATGGCGTGGTCATCGTCATGATTGTCTGGAGGCGCGTAGAACAAATTAACAAGATAGACAACATAGTGAAGTTAAAACCGATGAAACAAGCGCTTAAAAACAAAACGCATCCGTGCAACAATCAGAACAGCACAATGCATACAAAATTGGGATTTTGCGTATTTTGCGTTTTTGCTCGGTCCATCGTGGCCAGATGTTTTCAAGTGGCGTGTACGAGTGGCGTCTTGTGCTGTGGGAAAGCGTCGAGAGGTTGCCGCGGTGTCACCTGGCGGTTGTTTTGCTCTCCTCTTCCGTCCTGTCACGTTTGGAGGCAGGCAGAAAGCCTGGAAACGCGCGCCGCCGAGCAAGCGGAAATCATCGAACGATACACGCACTAACCGCGGCGAGAGCGGCACACTGACGAAGCGAGCGAAAAGTAATAAGGACGGAAAGGAGAAAGAAAACCTCAAACAATACAGCTCTGCGCGCGCGCGCTCGGACAGGGTTCTGCGGTATCGACTGAAACTCCGGTTCCGAAGATGCAGCGACAGCGTAGTCTGGCAAACAATCACTGATGCAAACAGCCTCCCCGGCCGAGAGCAGTCGAAATTCAGGCGACTCAAACGAAAGCTCCTCGAGGAGGCTCCTATGCCACTGCAACAAAGGAAAGATCGAAAAAAGGTGACCAAGAAGAGCCGATACCAATAATTACGCTGCGAAAGATTTGTCCGAGAATGCACTCGTCACGATGGGTGCTGAATGGGGCATAGAACTGACATGCGAAAACTCTTCTACTTCGCTGATGACACACGCAAATTCTCGTCTGCAAACCATCGAGTGGCGCCACAACGGATCCGGCTGCACCAGAATAGTTGCCGATTAAATACCCGGTTAACCCCAAAAATAAACCAATTCTGCAAGTGCATAGTTTGGTGTATTGCTTCAACTTGTATGTTTTGCATGCACTGTCGGCCTCCGTAGGAAGAATAACACCCCAAAGACAACGACGACCAACTGCCTGGATTTTGCTGCACTCCCGGCCGGAGGCGATATGAAACTGCAAATTTACTGCACGGGGCGGAATAGCCACGAACCACGCGTGCTGCTGCCCTCCCCTTCCCGGTTTCCTCCCCCGCCTCTTTTCTTTTTCGCCTCCTCTGTAATATCTCTGTTGCCTCCTCTGTGTTTCCCCACTTCTGTCGCACGCGGTTCGCAGCATTTCCACAGCCCGGCTGCCCAGCACCTCTGGTCCAAAATATGTTCGAAGATTGCGGACATAAAATAGAAGAGTGCTGTTTCAACTTGTGTTATCGGCCGCATTCCGTAGCCATTGTGGCGCAAGCCATTCTGGTCCAACGCTTCATAGCGACCCGCCATAGCGCTGGGGCCAGCGCACACGGTAACCCCCGCGCGCGCCTGGCGCTTCACGTCGGGCGACCGCACCAGCGGGCACCCGCAGACTGCGGGCTCGGCTGCCCCAGCCAGGCCAAGGGAACCACGGAGTTGTCGATGCGGGCACGCCGACAAATCGGCACGCCGCCTCCGCTGTTGGCGCTGCGACGGGCCAGCGCCGTAGCGGGTCGTCGACGCCGGCTGGGCGGCGGCGGAAACCGAAGCCGGATGCGCCGCGTCGCCATGGGCGCCGTGGAAGTTGCAAGGCGGCTGGGCGGCCTCGTACGCATATATGGCGAAAGGCATACTGCCTTCGACTTGCAGCCTCGCGGCGCCACCCGCTGGAAGCTCTCCGAGGCTGGGGCGGCTGCCATCTCAGTGTTGCAGCACTGCGGAGGCGGCTCTGGAGGCGACCGAAGCCAGGGTGTGGTCTTTAATCAAGCTCGCGACAGCACGATTACCTCACACGTTCACCGCATCTCAACACGATCAATCAAGTTGAGGATCGGTATTCTGATTTTCCAATTGAAAGGGTTCTAGCGGAAGTTCAGGAATTTGTTGAAGTTTCCCGCCGGTTTTGGGCAGGCAAAGCTCCAAATGGACGGCAAGATTCCTGGGTTCCCCGCCGTCGCGCATTGCAGTGCCGTGATGCTGAATGCTGTCGAAAAGCGTGCGGATCGCACGCACCAGAGAGTTCGTGGTCTTTGCCATGATGGAAAGTTTCATATCAAACTTTTTACCATGTTTAAAAAATTGTTACCATGTTTACCATGTCAAGCCCGACCAAATGGCGCGGCAGCCAGTGCCAAGTGAGATGTTGCAAGAACTCTCAATCAAAAGTGGCGTCTGCCAACTCCTGTCGTTAATGATTTTTCCCGATTGCTCTTTTGTTGCGGCGCCCGTCACTTTGCATGCGATTCCTGCATTGCTATTCGGGCCACGGGATTCGAAAGAATTGCTCACGCGCGTGACTGGAATGCAATTGAAAACAGTGTTACAGACGATAAAGCGCGCCGCGTGACGGCTGAATGTCAGACCTCTCTTCACCGCTGGGCCAGCTGCAAACAGGGTTCTTGTTGATCTTTGCAAATATCTTCTCTCGCAACCCAGCCTCGGAGCGATTATTTCAAGCTTTAGGGTATTGTATTCGACGCGCGGTTTCTAATGTATGATGCTTTCTTGGCATGTGTTCCTGACCGTGTGGAAATACCAGAGTCGGTTTCGATGCAGCAACCTTTATAATGTTGCCGACGTACTTGTACTACGCATTCCGAATTCCAAATTGCTCCTTCCTCTGCACTCGCTCCCCTTGACGCTATTCAACGCAAGTTCCTTCGCAGCTTCGATATTTCTTATCTCGATGCATGTTTCCATCTTGCTGTGGCTCCGGTGCGCGCAAAAAGAGACAATGCCTGGGGTTATTCATCGTTCTGTGCTTGGCCTTGGTCCCGGTCATTTCGCTGCCGTCTTTCGCTCTGCCCCTCGTCGCCCCCCTGGTTCCCCTCGTCGCCGCGCCCGCGCCTGGCTGACCCGCTCCAATTTCGCGCTGATTTTGCCTGGCCTTCCTTCCTCCCTCTCTTTCTCTCGCCCTTCTTCTTCCCTTTTGCGTGCTGCTGTCGTCGCCGTCGTCCGCAATTTTCCTCCTTTATCCTATGCGATTTCGTAGCGGTGCTCGGTCATTTCTCGCCAGGCCCGTCCTTTTCTTTCTCGCTTCCTTCCTGCTTGCTGTGCTCTGCTGTTCTCTTCCTTCCCTCCCTCTCGCCCACTCCCTCCCTCTCCTCCCTTCTCTCCTGCTCTCTCTCTCTCTCTCTCTCTCTTTTTCTCTCTCTCTCTCTCTCTCTCTATTTCTGTGTCTTTCTCTCTCTCTCTCTCTCTCTTCTTTTCACGCGTGGTCTGCCACGCTTTGAATGCTTCTTCCCTGGCGTCCGGCCAGCCGTGCTATTTCGGCGCGATCTGAACGTTTAATACGTTGATACGTTTCTTTTTTCACTCGTCTTTCTCCCTCCTCCTCGTCAGCCTATAGAACTTCCCTAAGAGCGAAGCGGCGCAGCTAGGGAATAATTCCGGCGCGCTGGGGGGCTAGCTGGCCGGATAAATAACCGTAGAGCTTCCTTTAGCTAGTTGCTGGAAGCTTAAGAGTAATTCCGGCGCGCTGGAGAGCTAGTTGGCAAGAAAAATGTCGACTGACTTTTTGGTAACTTTTGCTCGGTTGATCGTTAGAGCTCTAATTTTTTTCTGACCATATTCGATCATATTCCCGCTCGCCGTCTTAATCTCAGCTCGATCGAGCACACACTACTGCCAAAAAGCGTCGCGACAGGATCGGCCGTTTCGTCTCGGCGTTGACAATTTTCTTTATACAAATATGATTTTAGGTTAACAAAACATACGAAAATATTTAAAGAAACAAAAAGTGTTCTAGTTGTCTTCCTTCTTTATTTTTACTTTTCATATTATATATATATATATATGATTATTATTGTATGTTAATATCTTCTAAGTTTTTTACGTTTCCATACTTTTGATTATTTTTAACGTTTTTATTCTTACTTTTGAAATGTTTGAATATATTTACATATGTTTTATTTTGTTTTACTTGTTTATATTTTTTTCTTGAATTATTTTTTTACGACCTGACCTCACCATTGCGTCCCTGATTAAAAAAACTAATGGCGCGAACGCTGGGGCAAGACCCTCACAGCGCACCACGCGAGACCAGGAACCAAAAAAACCCTCAAAAAATTACGCCGTTGACCACCCGGTCGGCCCAAAAAGGACCCGGCAGAGAGCCACGCCAACAAAGCGAGCGTAACCAAGCTGTGAAACGTGGAGAAAGAGCAGGAAGAGGAGGGGGGGAGGGGAGGGGAAGAGGGGGAGGGGGGGTGGAGGAAGGAGGGAGGAGCAGCAGAACACAACAACAGAGGAGAGCGAGGAGGACGAGAAGGAGCGGGAGGCGCCGGACGCGCAGCATTTGAAAAGTCCCTACTGTGAACCACACAACGTACAGGACCGGGGGGGAGGAGAAGGCGAGAGGAGCGGGAACGACGGACGACAGCAGCACAACAGCAACAGACCGCGAGGGGGGAGAAGGGGAGGGGAGGATGAGAAGGAGGAGGGGAAGGAAGGGACGGGGAGGAAAAGAGAACAAGAACCGCAGATCCAAAGGGCCCGGATCCATCACAAATCTTGCCAAGACACCGAGGATCAAAGTCCCCACCGCCAGTCCCTACAGCACCGCAAAAGGCGCGTGGCCAGCGCGACCCGTGGAGACAGGGAACGCTCCCACTCCGGGGAAGAAACGCGCTCTTTGACACAGATTTGTAAACGTCTCTGAAAGGACTGCACCGACCGTGCACGAATGATATAATCAGGTAGCAGATTATAAACACGAGTGGCACCAGCGGCAGAATGCAGCAAGAAATCAGGACTGGTGAAGGACGGCTCAACTACGCGTCGTGCGTGCCGGCGCGGCGCTCTCGGAGGAGAAGGGGAGGGGTCCACGCAGAAAAAGCGAGAGAAACAAGCAGGACCAGAGCCCAGAAGCGTACGCTGCATGACCCCCAAGATGCGTATATCCCGGCGCGTGCTCAAAGGAGCCAGATTGAAATGCAATAATGCATCTTCTGGTGTGATTCCTAGAGAACGCAAGAATCGCATCTGGAGAGCGTCGAGCGGGGCAAGAATAGACAATGAAGCGCGGTAAATGGCACAGGTGCGATATTCAATGTAAGATAACACATGCGCCTTATATAAATTGACCAGTTCTGCGTCATTATAAAAACGCCGTATGCGCGTCAAACTGTATATTCTCCAAGAGGCAGCAGCTACGCAGTTGTCCACCGCATCACCCATGCACAATTTAGGGTCAAATACTACACCTAATATTTTAAAGTTGTCCCCGGCGGGCCGCGTTCGTGACAAAATGCGAGAATTCTCTTTGCCAAATTGCACCCTATTGGCGCGGCCCCACTCGCGGAGTGAAGACTGGCACACACGGAGTTGCGCATTTGCCTCTTCGTGCGCCGTGTCTGCTGGGAGTGCTCTCCAAGCGTTTAAATCATCAGCGAAGCCAACTTCGTCGAAATTGGCCGCACGTATGGCCATTCGTGCGTCGGCGCAATGTCAGTTCCACACGGGTGGCCCTAGCACAGTCCCCTGGCATGCCATGTCTTGCATTACTAGTGGCTGTGACTGCTGCCCGCCAACACCTACCCGGCCAACCCTGGGTCGAAGCCAGCTCTTCATCATATTAAAAAAGCAACCGGGAACATTAAAAGCGCGTAACTTAAGCAAAAGTATGTCTGCGTCGACGTGGTGGAAAGCTCCGGACACATCAGAACAATACACCGCTGCGAGCATGCCGGTTGCCAACGCATGAGGCCAACAGAGCATGAAAAACAAGATGGCATCTCTGGCCCCGTGCTCCTGTCGATACGCAAATTGGAAAGGGCCATATGCTCCGACTCTCTCAAGGCAGGGAAGGAACAATGCTCCCAACAAGCGCTCCACAACTCTGGACACCTGGGACGTCGGCTGCAAACCTCGGTGGTGGTCTGGGTTTGACGCAGACCATTTTTTCAACAATGGAACAATCAGTGCTGGCACCGAATCTCTGGCCATCTGCCGCGTGCTAAAACTGAACGCGCAATTAAAGTTTTCGGTGCTGCCAGCTCCCGCGCACAAGCCTTTAAAACCCGCGCCAAGACGAGATCTGGCCCGCTGCTGCTGTCTGCTATGAGAGCAGCAAGAACATATAGCGCGCAGCACGGACGGATACAAAAGAAAGAGGCGGGGTCAGGAGGAGCCATAATCCCCGATAGATCAAAGGCTGCATTTTGCTCAACAACAAACTTTAGCAATACAAGTAACAACCCAACTTCCATTGATCCTCTTCAACGGATAATTGAAGCTATTCGTGAATTATTAACTGCAAATTCTAGCTCCAACTTGGATATCCAATCCCCTCTATCGCGAATAATGCTTTTAGCCCGCGCCAATTCGCACGTCCGCAAAGCCAAACATCCCTCCTGAGGGTCGCGAGCATCATTTAAAATAAGATCTAATAATAAGCGCCCCGCGTAAGGGACCGGACATTGTTTTAAATGTTCTTCGTAAACGAAACGCTGCTTTAAATGCGTACCTTCTGGTGTCACCGAATGGCTAAAACGAAGCCAATGTGTGTGATCAACATTGAAAACTCCTACGATAATTGCATTCACTGCGTGAATACGAAAAGCTTCCCACTCTTCGCGTAAACTGTCAATCGATGCTGTCCCTCCACAGCAAAACAACCAATCAACAACGGGCCAGAACTGCAATGCACTAAAAACTAAACAAATTCACAAAAAGCGATTCGAGTAGCAACGAACACGAAAATGCAAAAGAATCTATAATAAAAATGATTACTCCGCCAGCCTGCTGTCCACTGTCTTTGCGTGCCAAAATTGCATATCCGTGCAATTGGAATGCCTCACAGCGCCATTCAATCACGACTCAGACAAACATACAACGCGAGGAAAACAGGGAGAAAACAAAGACGGGCAACTCATTCTCTGTTTTCTCAATTAAAAAACCTAATGCTAGCATCAAAAATGTTGAAGTCCGCGTCATACACAGGCGGCGTTGGGAGTAACTCGTAGACCTTCCCTTAGCAAGTTGTCGCTGGAAGCTTAAGAATAATTCCGGGGCGCTGGAGAGCTAGCTGGCAAGAAAAATCTCGACGGACCTTTTGGTGAATTTTGGTCGGTTGAAAATTTTGTTCTCGGAATTGAACCATTCGTTAGAGCTCTAGAATTTTTTCCCGTGATATTCGATCTTATTCCCGCTCGCCATCTTGATCTCAGCTCGATCGGGTACCTTTTACTGCCAAAAAGCACACGGGCGGGATCGGCCGTTTCGAGTCATCTTGATACGCGCTGTCAGTTTATTGGACTTAACTCGAGATCAGCTACATAGCTGGTAAGCACACCTTATCGATTCAGAATGGTCAGGCGCGTCCGTCCGTTGCATCTAGAGGTCTGAACTCGGTCTGCTAGCCGAGCTAGGTTCGCGAAACTATTGGCATTGTTCGAGTCATCTTAAAAAGCGCTCTCGGTTTTCTGCACTAAACTCGAGCTACAAGACAGCTATAGCTGATACTTACAGAAACCGATTCAGAATCATTAGGCGCGCTTGTCTGTTGAATCCAGCTGAACTCGGTCTGCTGCCCGATCTAGACTCGCGAAACTATTCGTATTGTTCGAGTCATCTTGAGAGGTGCTGTCGGTTTCCTGTACTTAACTCGGGCTGTAGGGAGGGCTACAGTGCAAGTGGTCACAGGAATCGATTTCAAGGCATCAAGCGCGTCCGCCTGTCGAATCCAGAGCTCGGAACTCGGTCTGCTGCCCGAACTAGGTCCGCGAAACTATTCGTATTGTTCGACTCATCCTGAGAGGTGCTCTCGGTTTTCTCCACTTAACTCGTGCTGCAGGGTGGCTGCAAGGCTGGTAATCACAGGAATCGATTCGAAGACATCAGACGCGTCTGCCTGTCGCATTCAGAGGTCTGAACTCGGTCTGATACTCGAGCTGGGTTTGCCATCGATCTACGCACGTGCACGAAGCATGTCGTTATTAAGCTATGGAAAGACATACCTTTCAATTCTACCGGGCAACATTTCTTCTCGGATTAACTCGAGCTGTAATGAACTATAAATCTGTTCGATGGCAATGTAAATAAATCTAGAATGTCCAAACTGTCTGCGACAAACACCAATACCCAAAATATGTCTATCCTCTGTTGCGTTTTACATGATATGTTTTTCTTTTTTTTACAATCTGCATAAAAAAACTCATAAACGAATCATAAACATTCCTATTTCAATTCAAGCTGAAACTCGGTGCCAAAAACAACGTCGAACACCAACTAATACGACATCCAACTTGAAATTCACTGTGAAACGTCAATCAAAACAATCCGAATCATTCGTGAACTTTGGCTGAGAAATGCAACAAAAATCTCGTATTCCGCACTGGCGCAATTCCATGAAAGAAACAAACAAACTAAAATAAATGTTTTTTTTATAAAAAATGAGACATATATGCAATATATATATATATATATATATATATATATATGTATATGTATATATGTATATATATACATATAAATATATATATCATTGACACCACATTCTAGTTTTCTTATTCCTTTAAATCTAGATTTAGATGATCCATCACCGGGTACGTCGATTCGCTAGAAACATTCATTTAAATTTAGATTTGAATGATTTTCAGACGCCCCCTTCTAACTTCATCATTTAAATCTAGGTTTAAATGCTGTCACACAAATTATCTATCTGAATGATTTAAATTTAGATTTAAATGATCCATGGACCTGACCAATCTTCATCATTTAAATCTAGTTTTAAATGATTCGCATACACTGCATCCACCTGTTATGCTTTAAATCTAGATTTAAATGATTTGCCATACACATCCACTCCCATATCATTTAAATCTAGATTAAAATGATTTGACTACACTCACGTGTCGTTAATCCTCTTGAACATTGCGCATTTTTCCATCAGCGAGAACAGGGGGGATTTTTTTCTACTCTGTATCTCGTAGCAGCAGATGAGTCTCACCACATGCTCAAGTAAGTGAAGGCAGCACGGCTACGACTGTCAAAAAGAGAAACACAAAGCAGAGGAAGAAGGAGGGAAAGGAGAGGAGCAAGGGGAGAGGAGAAGAGGGAAGACGAGAGAAAGAAAGAGCTAACCACGCCAATCCCGGCACCCACGGAGCGGGTGCGAAGCCAGCGGGAGGCGAGGGGAAAACGAAACCGGCCAGTCGTCAAAAAAGCTTGCACGAGCACGCGCGAGATTTTGAAGGCGAGATTGAAATACGCTGACACCACGAGCGGAAACAATGAAGTCAGGGAGAAGGTTATATATGCGAACGGCACCAATCGCTGAGCGTAAGAGAAAATCTGGTGCTGTGAAGGGCGGCTCCACCAGATGGTGTCTGTGCCTTCTGGGAGCCCTGGCCGGCGGCGGCGCCGCATCCTGCTTAAAGAAGTTCTGAAAGCACGGAGGACCGAGTCCCAGAACAGCTCTGTGAATGACGCCGAGTATGCTTATGTCACGACGAGTGCAAAGGGGCGCCAGATTAAAATAAAACAAAGCGCCCGCGTCTGTCACACTCAACGAACGCAGGAAGCGAGAAAGGAGAGCGTCGAGAGAAGCTAATACAAAAAAACGAAGCATGATACACGGCTGAGGTTCTGCATTCAATGCACGACAAAACGTGCGCCTTAAATAGACCGATCAATTCCGCATCGGTGTGAAAACGCGCAGTAGTGGCAAGCAGTAGTGGCAGCGGTGTAGCGGTGGAAACTCTCTGATTCTATTTTGTGCAGAACAGGAAAACCAAGCAGCTCGCCTTTGAAGTATCCAGACGGATCGTCGGCTATCACCAGCATAGAAAAGGCAGAGCTTTTAGCAGCAAATTGTTCTAGCAAATGGAGTTTGACAGACATTGTGGTCAATCAGTTTTTTGTGTTTAATGCTTCTTTAGTGCCGACTGATTCGAATGCTTTTTTAAGAGTGCGGTTGCGTGTCGGGGCCGTGCTCCAGGAGTTGCGTTTGGACAGCGCCACTGGGCCTGATTTGCTTCCTGCTCGAGTTGTGAAGCTTTGCGCGCGCGAATTAGCATTGTCAGTATGTCTTCTTGCTCGTCAGATCATCCATTGTTCTCAGTAGCCAGCTTCCTGGCGCGTACACTGGATCTTTCCCTTCCACAAGCGCCGGGCTCTCTCAGACCCAGACAACTATCGAGGTCTGCATTTAACATCGCAATTATCTAAAGCAGTAGAACGCATCATCGGAAGCCTGTTTGTTCCGCGCCTCGAGCGTTCAAGTGCTTATGGGCCGTCGCAGTTTGCTTATCGTAGCGGGCACGAGACGCAGTTTCGTCCTCTCCTGGCTCCTTCCTCTTTTCCTTGGTTCCCGTATCTTGCTATGCTGCTCTGATGTTTCTGGCGCTTCCGACCAAGTCGATTCTGAAATCTTGCGTGCGAAACTGCAGTCGGCCGGGCCCCCCCAGTTGCTGCCTTTTTTTGCCGGCTGGCTTCGCCGACGCAAGGCGCGAGTGGCGATCGGACGCCAGTTTTCTCGCCCGTTCAGCATGAAAAACATGGTTTTCCAGGGCACTGTTTGGGGCCGCCTTTTCGGAACATCTTTTTCGCTGACGCTTGCATGGCCATCCGGGCAGAGTGCTTTCAAGAGGGTATGTTTGCAAACGGCCTTAATGCATGGCGTGCTGTTTCCACGAGCGTCTCAAATGTGGACGGCTTCTCTTCCTTGCGCCGGTGCCAATCGTCCGCCCACGCCTGGGGCCGCGCGAACAGAGTACAAGCTCAGCTGTGGCACGAGCTCAGGAGCTACCATTGCCTGTCGCCGGGGCGGTCAAGGTGTATCTTTCGTCTGTCGCCGGGGCGGTCAACCACCTTATACACTTCGTTTTTTCATTCAAGTTCTCGTCGCAATGTCCGGTGCTGCTGCCGCTGCTCTTCCAGGCGAGTCGACGGACTTCTGTTTCTCGCAGGGTGGGACGGGAGGATCCAAAGGTCCTCCTGGGCGTTTGTCCAGCAGAGCTAATGCTGTCAAGGCAGCGCTCGCCCGCTCGCCCGGTGGAACTCCTGAGCAGAAGAAGTCGAGAACAGAGGACATGATAGACGTCGAGTTTCATCCCGTGCCAGCTTTTCCAGGCGCGGGCGGGAACGCAGAGCCGAGCACTGCTGCTTCTGCAGCGGTCGCTCCCGGAATGGGCCTTTCAAGTGGCCATTCCGGTGCATGCAAAGGCCCTTCGGGTGGCGTGCATGCGGCTCCCGGGACTTGCATGGGAAGCAATCCCGGTAGTGAGCTGAGCGCTGCTACTTTTGTGGCGGCTGCTCCCGGATCTGGCCCTGCGGGTGGCGGTTCCGGTGCGTGCAATGGCCCTTCGGGTGGCATGCATGCGGCTCCCAGTGCACCTGGAACCGGCCCTTCGGGTGGCAGTTCCGGGCCGGGCGCGGGTCTCGTCCCCCCGGGAGCGGGCGCGGGTTTCGTCCCCCCGCCGGCACCAGCCGTTGTTCCTCCTCCGGCTTCTGCTTCAATGGACGAGAAATTGACTTTCATTATGACGAACATGAGCTTGAAGGCTGAAACAGCGACCAAGGACGACATCAACAGTTTGCACACTCGGATTTCGGCAGAGACGAAAATTGCAATTTCGGAAGCGGTCGATCCCCTGAAAGATGAGATGGAAGAGGTTCGTGGTCGTCTTAGAGTTCTTGAATCGCGTCCGTCTTCCAGCGGAGGCCTGAGTAAGCAGCAGATTCAGATGATTAATTCGATCGACCCGGCGAATCGGCAGGTGGCGTTCTCGGGCTTTTCGGCTTCGACTTCTTTGCAGGATCGCGTTCGTGAGATCGAGACGTACATGCTGAAGTTTGCCAGCTTACCTCAGCATTCCATTGGTCATTTTATGCAGGGGCCCCGGAACGCCCAGACTGCATCGAAGACCTCTTACATCGAGTTCTTGACTGAAGATAATCGGAAGAAATTCTTGGACGAGTCGCGGAATGTAAGTTTCGCTAGTTCGTCTGGTTCGATTCGCGTCCGGGCAGCCAAAACCAAGTTTAACAAACATCGCGATTGGGCTCTCGGCCGAGCACGAGAGCTTTTGAAGGCAGCTGCGCCCGGACAGGCTGTCGAGGCCGACTTTAAGAACCGTTTTGTGCAGATTGACGGAGCGAAAGCTTTTCAGCAGTCCAATACTGATTTTGAGGGAGCGTTTTTGCATCCTTTTTTGAATCTGTCCCTGAAATAGGGGTGTTGGGGGGCTGCTTACTTGTTTCACTGCCCTCTCCTCTCCTCTACCCACGCCCTCCGCAATGCGGATTGTGAGCGGTCCCCGGGTATTGCAGTATCTTCTCGTCTCCGCCGGCGTGGTCCAAGATCCGCTGGTTCGCTTGAAAAGCGTCGGTATCGATTGCCTTCTGCCGTGGAATATCGACCTTCCAGTTGCAAGCCAGGTACTCTTCCGAGTTCACTGACAGGCAGTTATCCTCCTCGTCCTTCTCCCTCGTCCTTTGTCCTGCCTCCTTCTGTTCCTCTCTCTCGCATCGATTTCTCGCAGCGTTTATTGACGAGCTATTTCGCTCGAAATTCAGAGTCGTCTTCACGCAATTTGCCTCGAGACGGGGATCCGCGAGAATCCGGATCCGATCCGTCTCTTGTTTCACAAAACCTCACCATACTTCATGTAAATATCGATAGTTTCTTAAATCGTAAGGCAGAGCTGGAAGGTCGTCTTGCGTTGTTGCCGTTTCTTCCTGCCGTTCTCGTTTTGAATGAGACGAAACTAGACAGCGCTTGCAGCATTCCATCGCTTTTGCATTACACAGTTTTGGAGCGCCGTGATCGTAACAGGAATGGTGGTGGTGTTCTTGTTTTCGTGCAAGATTGTTTAACCAGTCTCTTCTCTCCTCTCTCTCGCTCTTCCTCTGCTGAGATCATCTGGTTCTTATATCATTCGCTTCTAGGTCCAGTCTTGCTTGCTTGTTGGTATCGTCCACCCCACTACGGCAAAATCGCAAGCATCAATGCGTTCAGTGCTGAATGGGCGGCGCATTCGAATCTTGCGGTAGGCACGGTCGTGGTAGGAGATCTGAACATACATCACACTGGATGGTTGCGTTTCTCCAGGGTAGTTACTCCGGAGGGTACGGCGACGCAGCATTGGTGCACGATGCACGGTTTCAAAGAGAAGGTTCGGCAGCCCACTCGAGGCCCGAATTTATTGGATTTAGTTCTCACCGACCTTCCAGATCAAGTCTCTACTACAGTCTTGCCAGAGCTTGCCGACCATCGTCTTGTTCTTGTCTCCTTGTCCTTCCCGCCTCTCTCGGTTTCTTCTGTCTCCCGTCCGGTATGGAAGTATAGGGAAGCGCGATGGTCGGCTATGCGTTGTGATTTTCGCGATACTGATTGGAGTTTTATTCCGGCATCTTCGCCTGACGCGGCAGCGCGCGCTGTCACGGAGAAGGTTTTCAGTGCCATGCAGCTTCACATACCGCAGTCGTCTATCCGTATGAATTCTTCCCATCCTTGGCTTACCTCTGCGTGTCTGGACAGCATCCGGGCAAAACGCGACACTGCTGGCACGCCAGATTTTCCATTGGCGGTGCGAGCTTGTAGTCGGCATCTTCTTTCTGCACATCGTGCCTTCATCGATCGTACTCGCAACAAACTTCAGCAGCTGAAGGCGGGATCGAAAGGCTGGTGGCAGCTTTCTAGACAGTTGCTATCGAAAATCAGTAAGTCTTCTTCCCCTCCTCTCCGCTCCTCTTCAGGATCTTGGATCGTGGATCCGGCCAGGAAGGCAAACCTATTTGCGCAGAGCTTTCGTTCGAAATGGCACGTTCCTACATTAGAGACGAATTCGTTTTCTCCTCTTCCGTCTCCGCCTCCGTCTTCCTCGTTTTTTCCTCTTCCCCCTCTCCGCCTCCGTGTCGCACGCAGGATTTTGAAGGATCTTCGCATCGATAGCGGTACGGGGCCAGATTTAATTCCTGCTCGAGTCTTGAAACTGCGTTGTGAAGAGTTGGCCGTGCCCTTTGTCCTCCTTACTCGCCTCATCCTCAGTTGTGGGCGTTGGCCACGGTTCTGGACTGTTCATTGGATCCACCCGCTCCATAAACGTAATTCGCTACATAATGCTGATCACTATCGGGGTCTGCAGCTGACCTCCCAGCTCTCCAAAGCAGTGGAGCGATTTATCTGTAGTATCTTCCTCCCTCCCCTCCATCGCTGTTTATCCTTCGGTGCATTTCAGTTTGCCTACTCGCCTGGACGAGGCGCACGTGATGCAATTTTGTTTTTCACGATGTGCTGGCTCCGCGCCTTTGGAGAGGGTAGGCGGGTTGCGCTCTATTGTTCTGACGTGGCCGGAGCCTTTGATAGGGCATCGGCGGAGCGTCTTAGTAACAAGCTAGCCGCGTCAGGTATTCACCCCAAGATCTTATTGGTACTTACAGACTGGCTCGCCCCAAGGTCAGCATATGTTGTGTGCAACGGAGCTGTTTCTGAATGTGTTCCTATGTGTAACATGGTTTACCAGGGAACCGTTTTTGGTCCCAGCCTCTGGAACGAATTCTATTCCGACGCCCGGGATCCTATAGTAAATTGTGGATTCCAGGAGGTAGCTTTCGCAGATGATCTTAATGCATTCAAACTGTTTGACAATGCCCGATCATGTATTGTTTTCTCATCTGGGCGAGTGCCAACAGGAACTTCACAAGTGGGGCCGGGCGAACGGTGTCACTTTCGAGTCAGGAAAAGAGAGCTTCCACATCCTGTCTCACAGTGCTCCAGTAGGAAACAATTTTAAGATTTTGGGTATATTATTTGATTGTAAACTTTTAATGCATGATGCGATCAGTGAGTGTGCGTGCGACGGCGGCTGGAGGTCTCTTCAGATTTTGTCCTGCCGGCAGTTCTACACGACAAGAGAGCTTGTGCAGTTGTACAAAAGTCATGTTCTATCGTATCTGGAGTACCGTACGCCAGCTATCTCTCATGCTTCTTCCTCCTCCCTTCTTCTTCTAGATGGCGTGCAACAGCGCTTTCTCATGGCATTGGATATGTCAGAGCTTGACGCTATATTGTCATTTTCGCTGGCTCCTCTCGCAACCCGCCGAGACATCGCTATCCTTGGGATGATTCACAGGACGGTGCTGGGTCTAGGGCCAAATGTGTTTCAGCAGTTTTTCTGTCTTGCTCGTTCCCCTCCTCCTCCTCCTCGCTCCCTCCGCTCCGCCTCCGCCTCTTCGCGTCGGCACATTCATCATCTGGTGGTTCCGATTTCTGCTTCGTCTCCGGACTATGTCTCTCGGTCGCCGCTCGGTGCCGTTCGTGTCTACAACATATTGCCAGACAGCATAATCGGTCAAAGAAGTGTGAAGCAGTTTCAATCTCACTTGCAAGAACTTGTTGTTGCCTGTGCTCGCAATGGCGTGGCGTCTTGGCAGACGGTTTTAAGCTGGCGCCGGCCGCTTGCTTTTCACCCTTTGCTTTCTCTCAGAGACTGGCAACCGTCTTGATGATGGTCGCGGCCGGAATGTTTCACTCTCGCAGACATGTGGTGTGGTTCGTGCTGCCCGAGGCGTGAAAAAAAAAACAAAAAAAAAATGACGCGGAAAAGAGAGCTTTCATATTTTGTCACGCGTGCAGCCTGCTGGAGACGATTTCATTTGGTTAGGTATTTGGTTCGACGCAAAACTTCTTATGTCCAAGGCCGTCGACACCTCCGTTGTAGACAGCTCTTCGAAAATGCAACGACGACGCATGTTGCGGAAACGCAACCCCGCGCTGAACGAAAGCCTCGTGCGCAGAGAACAGGGCACTGCACCGCAAGCAAAGGGGAAAAATTCCGTGCCAGAAACGCGTCTCTCCTTAACGAATCGCACACACTTCTCTCCAAGGGTGTGATGGCCGGAACGGCACAGAAGACTGCGGTATGCACTCGCGCATTAAAGACAAAATAATATCTGTGAGACGCTCTGCTGCTACTGGCGGCAGCTGAGAAATCCATTCCCGACTGCGCTCGCAAATGCGTCGCCGAATCTGCGACCAATCCGCCGGCCCTTGCGCCAAACATCACGATTGAAAACTTCGAGCGAGAGCGGATGGCCAAAACATCTGATCGACAAGCTGCGATGATCGGCGATTTCCCTTTACCACTTCTACCGTTATCAATTGAGGCAAATCAGTAAACATTGAATCTATAAATATGGACCTCTGGTTGGAGATCTGACACGCTGAAAAAGGCCAGTCTCCTGAACCGAATTCTTTAAAAAACTACCTTCAGGATTGACAGAATTACTGTACCGAAACCAATGTGTAGGTGCACGTTAAAATCGCCGACGAAAATAGCACCGACAGCCTGCGCACTAAAACGAACATACTCACAGGTAAAGATTCGCAAATAATCTACATCTCCATACAAGCTTGTCCCGCGCCTGGCCTTTCCAAGAAGCAAATCCTGCTGATCAATTCGATGGATGTGGCGAATCGACAAGTTGCTCTTCCTGGTTTCTCCATTGCCTTGTCGTTAGACAGCCGGACGAACGAGATTGAGGAGTGTTTGCGCAAATTTCAGAATGCGTCCGCCGTTTCTGTCGGTCATTTCACGCAGGCCCCGCGGAACGCGCAGATAGCAACCAAAGTCTCGTACATCGAGTTTTTCTCCGAGGTGTCTCGGAACAAGTTTCTGGAGAGCGCGAAGTTTCAAGAACGCCACCGGCAATATCACCGTGAGCCCGCAAAGACTAAATACCAGAAGCATCGTGATTGGGCCTTGCGGAAAGCGTTTGAAGTATTGAAACAGGCCGTCGGTTCTAGTATGGCTGTTGAGGCCGATTTTAAAAATCGCGTCGTCAAGGTTTCCGATTCGAAGGCTTTTGAACAAACCAGCACTGACTTCGAGGGATTATTTTAGGCCTCCTTATTCGAAGCTTTCGTTGAAGTAGAGGTGTTGGTGGACTCGCTTACCGTTTCACCTCAATTCTGTTAGTTCTACTCCCGCCCTCCGTCAAACGGCTTGCGAGCGGTCCGCCCCCCGTTTCCGCCGTCGCGGTTCAAGATCAGCGGCATCCTTCCTGACACGCCAGCGCTGCAATGCAGTTCGTTTTTCGTTTGCTGAAGCTCACCATTTTGCATATAAATATCGACAGTTTTTTAGTCATCGTGCCGACCTTGAGGCTCGTTTGTCTCCTTCCCGCCGCCCCTTTGCTTAGCCTTGACAAATCCTGTCCAATACCGTGCCTGAACGGGTATTCTTTGATTGACCGCAGGGATAGAAACGCCCACGGGGGTGGAGTTCTTATGTTTGCTCTCGACAGATTTGCAACGTTATTCTCTTCACTTGCTGCACTGAGGCTGAAATTTTATGGACATGGTTTCATTCTCGCATGTTGGTACAGTCCGCCCCATTACGGCGAACTTGCAACGATAAATTCCTTCTCAACAAAATAAAACATTTCCGCCGAAGGTGAATTGAAAAACGCAAAACAATTGCCATTCAGACTCTCGTGTACAAAATGGCTACACCTCCGGCCTTCTGATGACTATTCCGTCTCGCAAGCAAACTGCAACCGGGTAGGTGAGGCGCCAAACACGGAGCATTAACCAACTTTCGGTGATACGAACGACGTAGGGAACGAAAAAAAAGAGTTGCCGACAGCTCGCCTCAATGGGCATTAAACGACCGTAAATAGACATAGACGTGAGATTAGCGGCGTCAACGGACGATGTCGGCTGCAAGACTCAATCTCGAAAGGCATTTAAACGAAAATTGGGAAAATCACAATTAAACGGCCAAACGAAATCTGACAAACTTTCCCCTTGCCACCCACATATCACAAAACATATACGAGCATCGCGTTCGCTTGCAGACTGTGCAAAAAAAATAACTTTGACATCTGCTGACTGCCCCGTGGTCCACTGACAAATGCCCAGAACCGGCTTCACAATGGAATTAAGTATTCACAATCTTGGTCAACTGCTCGACGCGCTTGTACAAACCAGTGAATCAATCTGTAAATTCGAAAACCATGGAATTGAGAAAGGACAAATGACGCACTCAAAACTAATGACGATGATAAATCCGGTCGAAATTCGAGAGCAGAAAGGCACAAATACATCGGCCATCTCATCCTTCATCGATAAACGGCCTTAACGATCTCCATCTTCGTCGTCTTCACGATTTTGTTCTGGCTCTTGCGAACCTACTCTTTCGTGGCTAGAGAGGACACGACGTTCAAAATTCTATATAATCAATAATTAGACTTTCCTCAAATGATATAATCATATATAACACATTATTATGACATTGCTTTTCTCACAAATATTCTTTCTTTTTTTTCTTTTTTGAATATCATCTTCTGTCTTTTGCTCCTCGTACGGCATCTGCCCTGTATATGGTTTGAATGTAAAACGCTGTATTTTTTTTTTGAAACTTAACACATCGACCGGAAAATCTTTTGTTTTTGCAATTGCTCTATTTCTTAAGAAATACTCTCATTCTTACAAAACTCTCGACTTATATTCAATACTTACATTGCATCGAATCTACATTTAAATGATTCATTATGATTCGAGAACATAGATAAATTGAAATCTAAATAATTTCATATTATATGAACGCATTCCACGATTTTTATTAACATTCAATTTGAAATAATTTTAAATCTAGAATCTAATATCTACCAATTATATATATATACACCTTCAAAAAAAATATAACACATATGGGATTGAAATTCCCGCGTGTTTCTGGAACGAAACTGCGAATAATGAATGGGGATAATTCTGAAAACAAGAATAACAACAATGAGAGAATGAGGTGAAAAGATGATGATAAACGCGTGGCTCAAAAACACAGCAAAAATAGAATAAAGGTGGGAACATGTAGGCAACACGGGCGGCAGTGATGGGAAAATGGTTCGAACCGGTTTTCGAGAAAGAAGAGAGGGTTTGAATTGGAAGGAACCTTTATATTATGTATGTGTATATGTGTATATGTATATGTGTATATATATATATACACAAATACATATACACATATACACATACATATATATATATATAGAGATACATACACATACACATACATAATATAAAAGTTCCTTCCAATTCAAACCCTATCTTCTTTCTCGAAAACCGGTTCGAACCACTTTCCCATCACTGCCGTCCGCGTTGCCTACATTTTCCCACCTTTATTATATTTTTTGCTGTGTTTTTGAGCCACGCGTTTATCATCATCTTTCCACCTCATTCTCTCATTGTTGTTATTCTTGTTTTCAGAATTCTCCTTACCCTCACTACATTCATTATTCACAATTTCGTTCCAGAAACACGCGGGAATTTCAATCCCATATGTGTTATATTTAATTATTTTGAAGGTGTAAAAATATACAGATAGATATAGATATATATATATATACTTGGTAGATATTAGATTCTAGATTTAAAATTATTTCAAATTGAATGTAAATGAAAATCGTGGAATGCGTTCATATAATATGAAATTATTTAGATTTCAATTTATCTATGTTCTCGAATCATAATGAATCATTTAAATGTAGATTCGATGCAATGTAAGTATTGAATCTAAGTCGAGAGTTTTATAAGAGTCAGAGAATGTCTTAAGAAATAGAGCAATTGCACAAAAAAAAATCAGCTCGATGTGCCAAGTTTCAAAAAAAAAAAAAATGATTTAGAGCGTGTTACATTCGAACCATATACAGGGCAGATGCCGTACGAGGAGAGCAAAAGACAGAAGATGAGTTTTTTTTTATATTATTATATATAAAAAAAATCAGAAATAAGATTTGTGAGAAAAGCAATGTCCGAATAATCTATTATATATGATTATATCATTTGAGGAAAATCTAATTATTGATTATATAGAATTTTGAACGTCGTGTCCTCTCTAGCCACGAAAGAGTAGGTTCGCAAGAGCCAGAACAAAATCGTGAAGACGACGAAAATGGAGATCGTTAAGGCCGTTGATCCGATGAAGGATGAGATGGCCGATGTATTTGTGCCTTTCTGCACTCGAATTTCGACCGGGTTCATCATCGTCATTAGTTTTGAGTGCGACATTTGGTTTTCGAACATGCAGATTGATTCACTGGTTTGTACAAGCGCGTCGAGCAGTTGACCAAGATTGTGAATAATTAATTCCATTGTGAAGCGGGCTCTGGGCATTTGTCAGTGGACCACGGAGCAGTCAGCAGATGTCAAAGATATTTTTTGCACAGTTTGCAAGCGAACGCGATGCTCGTATATGTTCTGTCATATGTGGGTGGCAAGGGGAAAGTTTGTCAGACTTCGTTTGGCCGTTTAATTGTGAACTTCCCAATTTTCGTTTAAATGCCTTTCGAGATTGAGTCTTGCAGCCGACATCGTCCGTTGACGCCACTAATCTCACGTCTATTTCTATGTACGGTCGTTTAATGCCCATTCAGGCGAGCTGTCGGCAACTCTTTTTTTTTTTCGCTCCCTACGTCGTTGGTATCACCGAAAGTTGGTTAATGCTTCGCTTTTGGCGCCTCACCTACCCGGTTACAGTTTGCTTGCGAGACGCAATAGTCATCAGCAGGCCGGAGGTGTAGCCATTTTGCACACGAGAGTCTGAATGGCGTTTGTTTTGCGCTCTTCAATTCACCCTCGGCGGAAATATTTTATTCTGCTGAGAAGGAATTTATCGTTTGCAAGTTCGCCGTAATGGGGCGGACTGCACCAACATGCGAGAATGAAACCATGTCCATAAAATTTCAGCCTGAGCACAGCAAGTGAAGAGAATAACGTTGCAAATCTGTCGAGGGCAAACATAAGAACTCCACCCCCGTGGGCGTTTCTATCCCTACGGTCAATCAGAGAATACCCGCTCAGGCACGGCATTGGACAGGATTTGTCAAACTTGCTCTCATTGATCAAAACAAGCAAAGGGACGGCGGGAAGAAGAGACAAACGAGCCTCAAGCTCGGCACGATGACTAAAAAAACTGTCGATATTTATATGCAAAATGGTGAGGTTCAGCAGCCGAAAACCGAACTGCATTGCAGCACTGGCGTGTCAGAAAGGATGCCGCTGATCTTGAACCACGACGGCGGAAACGAAGGGCGGACCGCTCACAAGCCGTTTGACGGAGGGCGGGAGTAGAACTAACAGAATTGAGGTGAAACGGTAAGCGAGCCCCCCAACACCTCTACTTCAACGAAAGCTTCGAATAAGGAGGCCAAAAACACTCCCTCGAAGTCAGTGCTGGATTGCTCAAAAGCCTTCGAATCGGAAACCTTGACGACGCGATTTTTAAAATCGGCCTCAACAGCCACGCTAGAACCGACGGCCTGTTTCAATACTTCAATCGCTTTCCGCAAGGCCCAATCACGATGCTTCTGGTATTTAGTCTTTGCGGGCCTCGCGGTGACATTGCCGGTGGCCTTCTTGAAACTTCGCGCTCTCTAGAAACTTGTTCCGAGACACCTCGGAGGAAAACTCGATGCACGAGACTTTGGTTGCTGTCTGCGCGCTCCGCGGGCCCTGCGTGAAATGACCGACAGAAACGGCGGACACATTCTGAAATCTGCGCAAACACTTCTCAATCTCGTTCGCCCGGCTGTCTAACGACAAGGCAATGGAGAAACCAGAAAGAGCAACCTGTCGATTCGCCACATCCATCGAATTGATCAGCAGGATTTGCTTCTTGGAAAGGCCAGACGCGGGACGAGCTTGCATGGAGATGTAGATTATTTGCGAATCTTTACCTGTGAGTATGCTCGTTTTAGTGCGCAGGCTGTCGGTGCTATTTTCGTCGGCGATTTTAACGTGCACCTACACATTGGTTTCGGTACAGTAATTCTGTCAATCTTGAAGGTAGTTTTTTAAAGAATTCGGTTCAGGAGACTGGCCTTTTTCAGCGTGTCAGATCTCCTACCAGAGGTCCATATTTTATAGATTCAATGTTTACTGATTTGCCTCAATTGATCACGGTGGAAGTGGTAAAGGGAAATCGCCGATCATCGCAGCTTGTCGATCAGATGTTCTGGCCATCCGCTCTCGCTCGAAGTTTTCAATCGTGATGTTTGGCACAAGGGCCGGCGGATTGGTCGCAGATTCGGCGACGCATTTGCGAGCGCAGTTGGGAATGGATTTCTCAGCTGCCGCCAGTAGCAGCAGAGCGTCTCACAAATATTGTTTTGTCTTTAATGCGCGAGTGCATACCGCAGTCTTCTGCGCCGTTCCGGCCATCACACCCTTGGAGAGGAGTGTGTGCGATTAGTTGAGGAGAAGAGACGCGTTTCTGGCACGGAATGTTTCCCCTTTGCTTGCGGTGCAGTGCCCTGTTCTCTGCACACGAGGCTTTCGTTCAGCACGGGGTTGAGTTCAGACCTCTGAATGCGACAGGCAGACGCGTCTGATGTCTTCGAATCGATTCCTGTGATTACCAACCTTGCAGCCACCCTGCAGCACGAGTTAAGTGGAGAAAACCGAGAGCACCTCTCAGGATGAGTCGAACAATACGAATAGTTTCGCGGACCTAGTTCGGGCAGCAGACCGAGTTCCGAGCTCTGGATTCGACAGGCGGACGCGCTTGATGCCTTGAAATCGATTCCTGTGACCACCTGCACTGTAGCCCTCCCTACAGCCCGAGTTAAGTACAGGAAACCGACAGCACCTCTCAAGATGACTCGAACAATACGAATAGTTTCGCGATTCTAGATCGGGCAGCAGACCGAGTTCAGCTGGATTCAACAGACAAGCGCGTAATGATTCTGAATCGGTTTCTGTAAGTATCAGCTATAGCTGTCTTGTAGCTCGAGTTTAGTGTAGAAAACCGAGAGCGCCTTTTAAGATGACTCGAACAATACCAATAGCTTCGCGAACCTAGCTCGGCTAGCAGACCGAGTTCAGACCTCTAGATGCAACGGACGGACGCGCCTGACCATTCTGAATCGATAAGGTGTGCTTACCAGCTATGTAGCTGTCTTGTATCTCGAGTTAAGTCCAATAAACTGACAGCGCGTATCAAGATGACTCGAAACGGCCGATCCCGCCCGCGTGCTTTTTGGCAGTAAAAGGTACCCGATCGAGCTGAGATCAAGATGGCGAGCGGGAATAAGATCGAATATCACGGGAAAAAATACTAGAGCTCTAACGAATGGTTGAATTCCGAGAACAAAATTTTCAACCGACCAAAATTCACCAAAAGGTCCGTCGAGATTTTTCTTGCCAGCTAGCTCTCCAGCGCCCCGGAATTACTCTTAAACTTCCAGCGACAACTTGCTAAGGGAAGGTCTACGAGTTACTCCCAACGCCGCCTGTGTATGACGCGGACATCAACATTTTTGATGCTAACATTAGGTTTTTTCATTCAGAAAACAGAGAATGATTTGCCCGTCTTTTTGTTTCTCCCTGTTTTCCTCGCGTTGTATGTTTGTCTGAGTCGTGATTGAATGGCGCTGTGAGGCATTCCAATTGCACGGATATGCAATTTTGGCACGCAAAGACAGTGGACAGCAGGCTGGCGGAGTAATCATTTTTATTATAGATTATTTTGCATTTTCGTGTTCGTTGCTACTCGAATCGCTTTGTGTGAATTTGTTTAGATTTTAGTGCATTGCAGTTCTGGCCCGTTGTTGATTGGTTGTTTTGCTGTGGAGAGACAGCATCGATTGACAGTTTACGCGAAGAGTGGGAAGCTTTTCGTATTCACGCAGTGAATGCAATTATCGTAGGAGATTTCAACGTTGATCACACACATTGGCTTCGTTTTAGCCATTCGGTGACACCAGAAGGTACGCATTTAAAGCAGCGTTTCGTTTACGAAGAACATTTCAAACAATGTCCGGTCCCTTAGGCGGGGCGCTTATTATTAGATCTTATTTTAAATGATGCTCGCGACCCTCAGGAGGGATGTTTGGCTTTGCGGACGTGCGAATTGGCGCGGGCTAAAAGCATTATTCGCGATAGAGGGGATTGGATATCCAAGTTGGAGCTAGAATTTGCAGTTAATAATTCACGAATAGCTTCAATTATCCGTCGAAGAGGATCAATGGAAGTTGGGTTGTTACTTGTATTGATAAAGTTTGTTGTTGAGCAAAATGCAGCCTTTGATCTATCGGGGATTATGGCTCCTCCTGACCCCGCCTCTTTCTTTTGTATCCGTCCGTGCTGCGCGCTATATGCTCTTGCTGCTCTCATAGCAGACAGCAGCAGCGGGCCAGATCTCGTCTTGACGCGGGTTTTAAAGGGTTGTGCGCGGGAGCTGGCAGCACCGAAAACTTTAATTGCGCGTTCAGTTTTAGCACGCGACAGATGGCCAGAGATTTGGTGCCAGCACTGATTGTTCCATTGTTGAAAAAAGGGTCTTCGTCAAACCCAGACCACCACCGAGGATTGCAGCCGACGTCCCAGGTGCCCAGAGTTGTGGAGCGCTTGTTGGGAGCATTGTTCCTTCCCTGCCTTGAGAGAGTCGGAGCATATGGCCCTTTCCAATTTGCGTATCGACAGGAGCACGGGGCCAGAGATGCCATCTTGTTTTTCATGCTCTGTTGGTCTCATGCGTTGGCAACCGGCATGCTCGCAGCGTTGTATTGTTCTGATGTGTCCGGAGCTTTCCACCACGTCGACGCAGACATACTTTTGCTTAAGTTACGCGCTTTTAATGTTCCCGGTTGCTTTTTTAATATGATGAAGAGCTGGCTTCGACCCAGGGTTGGCCGGGTAGGTGTTGGCGGGCAGCAGTCACAGCCACTAGTAATGCAAGACATGGCATGCCAGGGGACTGTGCTAGGGCCACCCGTGTGGAACTGACATTGCGCCGACGCACGTATGGCCATACGTGCGGCCAATTTCGACGAAGTTGGCTTCGCTGATGATTTAAACGCTTGGAGAGCACTCCCAGCAGACACGGCGCACGAAGAGGCAAATGCGCAACTCCGCGTGTGCCAGTCTTCACTCCGCGAGCGGGGCCGCGCCAATAGGGTGCAATTTGGCAAAGAGAATTCTCACATTTTGTCACGAACGCGGCCCGCCGGGGACAACTTTAAAATATTAGGTGTAGTATTTGACCCTAAATTGTGCATGGGTGATGCGGTGGACAACTGCGCAGCTGCTGCCTCTTGGAGAATATACAGTTTGACGCGCATGCGGCGTTTTTACAATGACGCAGAACTGGTCAATTTATATAAGGCGCATGTGTTATCTTACATTGAATATCGCACCTGTGCCATTTACCACGCTTCATTGTCTATTCTTGCCCCGCTCGACGCTCTCCAGACACGATTCTTGCGTTCTCTAGGAATCGCAGCAGAAGATGCATCATTGCATTTCAATCTGGCTCCTTTGAGCACGCGCCGGGATATACGCATCTTGGGGGTCATGCAGCGTACGCTTCTGGGCTCTGGTCCTGCTTGTTTCTCTCGCTTTTTCTGCGTGGACCCCTCCCCTTCTCCTCCGAGAGCGCCGCGCCGGCACGCACGACGCGTAGTTGAGCCGTCCTTCACCAGTCCTGATTTCTTGCTGCATTCTGCCGCTGGTGCCACTCGTGTTTATTATAATCTGCTACCTGATTATATCATTCGTGCACGGTCGGTGCAGTCCTTTCAGAGACGTTTACAAATCTGTGTCAAAGAGCGCGTTTCTTCCCCGGAGTGGGAGCGTTCCCTGTCTCCACGGGTCGCGCTGGCCACGCGCCCTTTGCGGTGCTGTAGGGACTGGCGGCGGGGACTTTGATCCTCGGTGTCTTGGCAAGATTTGTGATGGATCCGGGCCCTTTGGATCTGCGGTTCTTGTTCTCTTTTCCTCCCCGTCCCTTCCTTCCCCTCCTCCTTCTCATCCTCCCCTCCCCTTCTCCCCCCTCCTGGTCTGTTGCTGTTGTCCTCCGCAGTCGGCCTTAAAAAAAAAACAGAAAGAAGATTTGTGAGAAAAGCAATGTCCGAATAATCTATTATATATGATTATATCATTTGAGGAAAGTCTAATTATTGATTATATAGAATTTTGAACGTCGCGTCCTCTCTAGCCACGAAAGAGTAGGTTCGCAAGAGCCAGAAAAAAAATCGTGAAGACGACGAAAATGGAGATCGTTAAGGCCGTTGATCCGATGAAGGATGAGATGGCCGATGTATTTGTGCCTGTCTGCACTCGAATTTCGACCGGGTTCATCATCGTCATTAGTCTTGAGTGCGACATTTGGTTTTCGAACTTGCAGAATGATTCACTGGTTTGTACAAGCGCGTCGAGCAGTTGACCAAGATGGTGAATAATTAATTCCATTGTGAAGCGGGCTCTGGGCATTTGTCAGTGGACCACGGAGCAGTCAGCAGATGTCAAAGATATTTGTTGCACAGTTTGCAAGCGAACGCGATGCTCGTATATGTTCTGTCATATGTGGGTGGCAAGGGGAAAGTTTGTCAGACTTCGTTTGGCCGTTTAATTGTGAACTTCTCAATTTTCGTTTAAATGCCTTTCGAGATTGAGTCTTGCAGCCGACATCGTCCGTTGACGCCACTAATCGCACGTCTATTTCTATGTACGGTCGTTTAATGCCCATTCAGGCGAGCTGTCGGCAACTCTTTCTTTTTTTTCGCTCCCTACGTCGTTGGTATCACCGAAAGTTGGTTAATGCTTCGCTTTTGGCGCCTCACCTACCCGGTTACAGTTTGCTTGCGAGACGCAATAGTCATCAGCAGGCCGGAGGTGTAGCCATTTTGTACACGAGAGTCTGAATGGCGTTTGTTTTGCGCTCTTCAATTCACCCTCGGCGGAAATATTTTATTCTGCTGAGAGGGAATTCATCGTTGCAAGTTCGCCGTAATGGGGCGGACTGTACCAACATGCGAGAATGAAACCATGTCCATAAAATTTCAGCCTTAGCACAGCAAGCGAAGAGAATAACGTTGCAAATCTGTCGAGGGCAAACATAAGAACTCCACCCCCGCGGGCGTTTCTATCCCTACGGTCAATCAAAGAATACCCGCTCAGGCACGGTATTGGACAGGATTTGTCAAACTTGCTCTCATTGATCAAAACAAGCAAAGGGACGGCGGGAAGAAGAGACAAACGAGCCTCAAGCTCGGCACGATGACTAAAAAAACTGTCGATATTTATATGCAAAATGGTGAGGTTCAGCAAACGAAAAACGAACTGCATTGCAGCACTGGCGCGTCAGAAAGGATGCCGCTGATCTTGAACCACGACGGCGGAAACGAAGGGCGGACCGCTCACAAGCCGTTTGACGGAGGGCGGGAGTAGAACTAACAGAATTGAGGTGAAACGGTAAGCGAGCCCCCCAACACCTCTACTTCAACGAAAGCTTCGAATAAGGAAGCCAAAAACACTCCCTCGAAGTCAGTGCTGGATTGCTCAAAAGCCTTCGAATCGGAAACCTTGACGACGCGATTTTAAAAATCGGCCTCAACAGCCACACTAGAACCGACGGCCTGTTTCAATACTTCAATCGCTTTCCGCAAGGCCCAATCACGATGCTTCTGGTATTTAGTCTTTGCGGGCCTCGCGGTGATATTGCCGGTGGCCTTCTTGAAACTTCGCGCTCTCTAGAAACTTGTTCCGAGACACCTCGGAGGAAAACTCGATGCACGAGACTTTGGTTGCTGTCTGCGCGCTCCGCGGGCCCTGCGTGAAATGACCGACAGAAACGGCGGACACATTCTGAAATCTGCGCAAACACTCCTCAATCTCGTTCGTCCGGCTGTCTAACGACAAGGCAATGGAGAAACCAGAAAGAGCAGCCTGTCGATTCGCCACATCCATCGAATTGATCAGCAGGATTTGCTTCTTGGAAAGGCCAGACGCGGGACGAGCTTGCATGGAGATGTAGATTATTTGCGAATCTTTACCTGTGAGTATGCTCGTTTTAGTGCGCAGGCTGTCGGTGCTATTTTCGTCGGCGATTTTAACGCGCACCTACACATTGGTTTCGGCACAGTAATTCTGTCAATCCTGAAGGTAGTTTTTCTAAAGAATTCGGTTCAGATGACTGGCCTTTTTCAGCGTGTCAGATCTCCGACCAGAGGTCCATATTTCATAGATTCAATGTTTACTGATTTGCCTCAATTGATAACGGTGGAAGTGGTAAAGGGAAATCGCCGATCATCGCAGCTTGTCGATCAGATGTTCTGGCCATCCGCTCTCGCTCGAAGTTTTCAATCGTGATGTTTGGCACAAGGGCCGGCGGATTGGTCGCAGATTCGGCGACGCATTTGCGAGCGCAGTTGGGAATGGATTTCTCAGCTGCCGCCAGTAGCAGCAGAGCGTCTCACAGATATTGTTTTGTCTTTAATGCGCGAGTGCATACCGCAGTCTTCTGTGCCGTTCCGGCCATCACACCCTTGGAGAGGAGTGTGTGCGATTAGTTGAGGAGAAGAGACGCGTTTCTGGCACGGAATGTTCCCCCTTTGCTTGCGGTGCAGTGCCCTGTTCTCTGCACACGAGGCTTTCGTTCAGCACGGGGTTGCGTTTCCGCGACATGCGTCGTCGTTGCATTTTCGAAGAGCACTCTACAACGGAGCTGTCGACGGCCTTGGACATGAGAAGTTTTGCGTCGAACCAAATACCTAACCAAATGAAATCGTCTCCAGCAGGCTGCACGCGTGACAAAATATGAAAACTCTCTTTTCCGCGTCAAACTGTACTCTGTTCGCGCGGCCCCAGGCGTGGACGGACGATTGGCACCGGCGCAAGGAAGAGAAGCCATCCACATTTGAGACGCTCGTGGAAACAGCACGCCATGCATTAAGGTCGTTTGCAAACATACCCTCTTGAAAGCACTCTGCCCGGATGGCCACGCAAGCGTCAGCGAAAAAGATGTTCCGAAAAGGCGGCCCTAAACAGTGCCCTGGAAAACCATGTTTTCCATGCTGAACGGGCGAGAAAACTGGCGTCCAATCGCCACTCGCGCCTTGCGTCGGCGAAGCCAGCCGGCAAAAAAAGGCAGCAACTGGGGGGGCCCGGCCGACTGGAGTTTCGCACACAAGATTTCAGAATCGACTCGGTCGAAAGCGCCAGAAACATCAGAGCAGCATAGCAAGATACGGGAACCAAGGAAGAGAGGAAGGAGCCAGGAGAGGACGGAACTGCGTCTCGTGCCCGCTACGATAAGCAAACTGCGACGGCCCATAAGCACTTGAACGCTCGAGGCGCGGAACAAACAGGCTACCGATGATGCGTTCTACTGCTTTAGATAATTGCGATATTAAATGCAGACCTCGATAGTTGTCTGGGTCTGAGAGAGCCCGGTGCTTGTGGAAGAGAAAGATCCAGTGTGCGCACCAGGAAGCTGGCCACTGAGAACAATGGATGATCTGACGAGCAAGAAGACACACTGACAATGCTAATTCGCGCGCGCAAAGCTTCACAACTCGAGCAGGAAGCAAATCAGGCCCAGTGGCGCTGTCCAAACGCAACTCCTGGAACACGGCCCCGACGCGCAACCGCACTCTTAAAAAAGCATTCGAATCAGTCGGCACTAAAGAAGCATTAAACACAAAAAACTGATTGACCACAATGTCTGGCAAACTCCATTTGCTAGAACAATTTGCTGCTAAAAGCTCTGCCTTTTCTATGCTGGTGATAGCCGACGATCCGTCTGGATACTTCAAAGGCGAGCTGCTTGGTTTTCCTGTTCTGCACAAAATAGAATCAGAAAGTTTCCACCGCTACACCGCTGCCACTACTGCTTGCCACTACTGCGCGTTTTCACACCGATGCGGAATTGATCGGTCTATTTAAGGCGCACGTTTTGTCGCACATTGAATACAGAACCTCAGCCGTGTATCATGCTTCGTTTTTTGTATTAGCTTCTCTCGACGCTCTCCTTTCTCGCTTCCTGCGTTCGTTGAGTGTGACAGACGCGGACGCTTTGTTATATTTTAATCTGGCGCCCCTTTGCACTCGTCGTGACATAAGCATACTCGGCGTCATTCACAGAGCTGTTCTGGGACTCGGTCCTCCGTGCTTTCAGAACTTCTTTAAGCTGGATGCGGCGCCGCCGCCGGCCAGGGCTCCCAGAAGACACGGGCGCCATCTGGTGGAGCCGCCCTTCACAGCACCAGATTTTCTCTTACGCTCAGCGATTGGTGCCGTTCGCATATATAACCTTCTCCCTGACTTTATTGTTTCCGCTCGTGGTGTCAGCGTATTTCAATCTCGCCTTCAAAATCTCGCGCGTGCTCGTGCAAGCCTTTTTGACGACTGGCCGGTTTCGTTTTCCCCTCGCCTCCCGCTGGCTTCGCGCCCGCTCCGTGGGTGCCGGGATTGGCGTGGTTAGCTCTTTCTTTCTCTCGTCTTCCCTCTTCTCCTCTCCCCTTGCTCCTCTCCTTTCCCTCCTTCTTCCTCTGCTTTGTGTTTCTCTTTTTGACAGTCGTAGCCGTGCTGCCTTCACTTACTTGAGCATGTGGTGAGACTCATCTGCTGCTACGAGATACATAATAGAAAAAAATCCCCCCTGTTCTCGCTGATAGAAAAATGCGCAATGTTCAAGAGGATTAACGACACGTGAGTGTAGTCAAATCATTTTAATCTAGATTTAAATGATATGGGAGTGGATGTGTATGGCAAATCATTTAAATCTAGATTTAAAGCATAACAGGTGGATGCAGTGTATGCGAATCATTTAAAACTAGATTTAAATAATGAAGATTGGTCAGGTCCATGGATCATTTAAATCTAAATTTAAATCATTCAGATAGATAATTTGTGTGACAGCATTTAAATCTAGATTTAAATGATGAAGTTAGAAGGGGGCGTCTGAAAATCATTCAAATCTGAATTTAAATGAATGTATCTAGCGAATCGACGTACCCGGTGATGGATCATCTAAATCTAGATTAAAAGGAATAAGGAAACTAGAATGTGGTGTCAATGATATATATTTATATGTATATATATATATACATATACATATACATATATATATATATATACATATATATATATATATACATATATATATGTGTATTGCAGATATGTTCATTTTTTTTATAAAAAAAAAAAAAAAAAAAAAAAAAAAAAAAAAAAAAAAAAAAAAAAAAAAAAAAAAATGTTTGTTTCTTTCATAGAATTGCGCCAGTGCGGAATACGAGATGTTTGTTGCATTTCTCAGTCAAAGTTCACGAATGATTCGGATTGTTTTGATTGACGTTTCAGTAAATTTCAAGTTGGATGTCGTATTAGTTGGTGTTCGACGTTGTTTTTGGTACCGAGTTTAAGCTTGAATTGAAATAGGAATGTTTATGATTCGTTTTTGAGTTTTTTATTCAAATTGTAAAAAAAGAAAAACATATCATGTAAAACGCAACAGAGGACAGACATATTTTGGGTATTGGTGTTTGTCGCAGACAGTTTGGACATTCTAGATTTATTTGCATTGCCATCGAACAGATTTATAATTCATTACAGCTCGAGTTAATCCGAGAAGAAATGTTGCCCGGTAGAATTGAAAGGTATGTCTTTCCATAGCATAATAACGACATGTTTCGTGCACGTGCGTAGATCGATGGCAAACCCAACTCGAGTACCAGACCGAGTTCATACCTCTGAATGCGACAGGCAGACGCGTCTGATGTCTTCGAATCGATTCCTGTGATTACCAACCTTGCAGCCACCCTGCAGCACGAGTTAAGTGGAGAAAACCGAGAGCACCTCTCAGGATGAGTCGAACAATACGAATAGTTTCGCGGACCTAGTTCGGGCAGCAGACCGAGTTCCGAGCTCTGGATTCGACAGGCGGACGCGCTTGATGCCTTGAAATCGATTCCTGTGACCACCTGCACTGTAGCCCTCCCTACAGCCCGAGTTAAGTACAGGAAACCGACAGCACCTCTCAAGATGACTCGAACAATACGAATAGTTTCGCGATTCTAGATCGGGCAGCAGACCGAGTTCAGCTGGATTCAACAGACAAGCGCGTAATGATTCTGAATCGGTTTCTGTAAGTATCAGCTATAGCTGTCTTGTAGCTCGAGTTTAGTGTAGAAAACCGAGAGCGCCTTTTAAGATGACTCGAACAATACCAATAGCTTCGCGAACCTAGCTCGGCTAGCAGACCGAGTTCAGACCTCTAGATGCAACGGACGGACGCGCCTGACCATTCTGAATCGATAAGGTGTGCTTACCAGCTATGTAGCTGTCTTGTATCTCGAGTTAAGTCCAATAAACTGACAGCGCGTATCAAGATGACTCGAAACGGCCGATCCCGCCCGCGTGCTTTTTGGCAGTAAAAGGTACCCGATCGAGCTGAGATCAAGATAGCGAGCGGGAATAAGATCGAATATCACGGGAAAAAATACTAGAGCTCTAACGAATGGTTGAATTCCGAGAACAAAATTTTCAACCGACCAAAATTCACCAAAAGGTCCGTCGAGATTTTTCTTGCCAGCTAGCTCTCCAGCGCCCCGGAATTACTCTTAAGCTTCCAGCGACAACTTGCTAAGGGAAGGTCTACGAGTTACTCCCAACGCTGCCTGTGTACGACGCGGACTTCAACATTTTTGATGCTAACATTAGGTTGTTTAATTCAGAGAACAGAGAATGATTTGCCCGTCTTTTTTCTCCCTGTTTTCCTCGCGTTGCATGTTTGTCTGAGTCGTGATTTAATGGCGCTGCGAGGCATTCCAATTGCACGGATATGCAATTTTGGCACGCAAAGACAGTGGACAGCAGGCTGGCGGAGTAATCATTTTTATTATAGATTATTTTGCATTTTCGTGTTCGTTGCTACTCGAATCGCTTTTTGTGAATTTGTTTAGATTTTAGTGCATTGCAGTTCTGGCCCGTTGTTGATATGTTGTTTTGCTGTGGAGAGACAGCATCGATTGACAGTTTACGCGAAGAGTGGGAAGCTTTTCGTATTCACGCAGTGAATGCAATTATCGTAGGAGATTTCAACGTTGATCACACACATTGGCTTCG
>CAUYUJ010014332.1:225208-260208 GCA_963575745.1 Prorocentrum cordatum | reverse complement strand
ACGCTGTGGCAACCGGAGTTTCAGTCGATACCGCAGAACCCTGTCCGAGCGCGCGCGCGCAAAGCTGTATTGTTTGAATTTTCTGTCTCCTTTCCGTTCTTATTACTTTTCGCTCGCTTCGTCAGTGTGCCGCTCTCGCCGCGGTTAATGCGTGCATCGTTCGATGAATTACGCTTGCTCGGCGCGCGCGTTTCCAGGCTTTCTGCCTGCCTCCAAACGTGACAGAGCGGAAGAGAAAAGCAAAAGAAGCGCCAAGTGATACCGCCGGCAACCTCTCGACGCTTTCCCAGAACACAAGACGCCACTCGTACGCCACTTGAAAACATCTGGCCACGATGGACCGAGCAAAAAACGAAAAATACGCAAAATCTCAATTTTGTATGCATTGTGCTGTTCTGATTGTTGCACGGATGCGTTTTGTTTTTAAACGCCTGTTTCATCGGTTTTAACTTCACTATGTTGTCTATCTTCTTATTTTTTTCTACGCGCCTCCAGACAATCATGACGATGACCACGTCATTGCTGCACGCATGATCGCGGCTTTAGGCCACAGTGAAACAAGGCTGGGCGGCGGCGGAAACCGAAGCCGGATGCGCCGCGTCGCCATGGGCGCCGTGGAAGTTGCAAGGCGGCTGGGCGGCCTCGTACGCATATATGGCGAAAGGCATACTGCCTTCGACTTGCAGCCTCGCGGCGCCACCCGCTGGAAGCTCTCCGAGGCTGGGGCGGCTGCCATCTCAGTGTTGCAGCACTGCGGAGGCGGCTCTGGAGGCGACCGAAGCCAGGGTGTGGTCTTTAATCAAGCTCGCGACAGCACGATTACCTCACACGTTCACCGCATCTCAACACGATCAATCAAGTTGAGGATCGGTATTCTGATTTTCCAATTGAAAGGGTTCTAGCGGAAGTTCAGGAATTTGTTGAAGTTTCCCGCCGGTTTTGGGCAGGCAAAGCTCCAAATGGACGGCAAGATTCCTGGGTTCCCCGCCGTCGCGCATTGCAGCGCCGTGATGCTGAATGCTGTCGAAAAGCGTGCGGATCGCACGCACCAGAGAGTTCGTGGTCTTTGCCATGATGGAAAGTTTCATATCAAACTTTTTACCATGTTTAAAAAATTGTTACCATGTTTACCATGTCAAGCCCGACCAAATGGCGCGGCAGCCAGTGCCAAGTGAGATGTTGCAAGAACTCTCAATCAAAAGTGGCGTCTGCCAACTCCTGTCGTTAATGATTTTTCCCGATTGCTCTTTTGTTGCGGCGCCCGTCACTTTGCATGCGATTCCTGCATTGCTATTCGGGCCACGGGATTCGAAAAAATTGCTCACGCGCGTGACTGGAATGCAATTGAAAACAGTGTTACAGACGATCAAGCGCGCCGCGTGACGGCTGAATGTCAGACCTCTCTTCACCGCTGGGCCAGCTGCAAACAGGGTTCTTGTTGATCTTTGCAAATATCTTCTCTCGCAACCCAGCCTCGGAGCGATTATTTCAAGCTTTAGGGTATTGTATTCGACGCGCGGTTTCTAATGTATGATACTTTCTTGGCATGTGTTCCTGACCGTGTGGAAATACCAGAGTCGGTTTCGATGCAGCAACCTTTATAATGTTGCCGACGTACTTGTACTACGCATTCCGAATTCCAAATTGCCCCTTCCTCTGCACTCGCCCCCCTTGACGCTATTCAACGCAAGTTCCTTCGCAGCTTCGATATTTCTTATCTCGATGCATGTTTCCATCTTGCTGTGGCTCCGGTGCGCGCAAAAAGAGACAATGCCTGGGGTTATTCATCGTTCTGTGCTTGGCCTTGGTCCCGGTCATTTCGCTGCCGTCTTTCGCTCTGCCCCTCGTCGCCCCCCTGGTTCCCCTCGTCGCCGCGCCCGCGCCTGGCTGACCCGCTCCAATTTCGCGCTGATTTTGCCTGGCCTTCCTTCCTCCCTCTCTTTCCCTCGCCCTTCTTCTTCCCTTTTGCGTGCTGCTGTCGTCGCCGTCGTCCGCAATTTTCCTCCTTTATCCTATGCGATTTCGTAGCGGTGCTCGGTCATTTCTCGCCAGGCCCGTCCTTTTCTTTCTCGCTTCCTTCCTGCTTGCTGTGCTCTGCTGTTCTCTTCCTTCCCTCCCTCTCGCCCACTCCCTCCCTCTCCTCCCTTCTCTCCTGCTCTCTCTCTCTCTCTCTCTCTTTCTCTCTCTCTCTCTCTCTCTATTTCTGTGTCTTTCTCTCTCTCTCTCTCTCTCTCTCTCTCTCTCTCTCTCTCTCTCTCTCTCTCTCTCTCTCTCTCTCTCTCTCTCTCTCTCTCTTCTTTTCACGCGTGGTCTGCCACGCTTTGAATGCTTCTTCCCTGGCGTCCGGCCAGCCGTGCTATTTCGGCGCGATCTGAACGTTTAATACGTTGATACGTTTCTTTTTTCACTCGTCTTTCTCCCTCCTCCTCGTCAGCCTATAGAACTTCCCTAAGAGCGAAGCGGCGCAGCTAGGGAATAATTCCGGCGCGCTGGGGGGCTAGCTGGCCCGATAAATAACCGTAGAGATTCCTTTAGCTAGTTGCTGGAAGCTTAAGAGTAATTCCGGCGCGCTGGAGAGCTAGTTGGCAAGAAAAATGTCGACTGACTTTTTGGTAACTTTTGCTCGGTTGATCGTTAGAGCTCTAATTTTTTCTGACCATATTCGATCATATTCCCGCTCGCCGTCTTAATCTCAGCTCGATCGAGCACACACTACTGCCAAAAAGCGTCGCGACAGGATCGGCCGTTTCGTCTCGGCGTTGACAATTTTCTTTATACAAATATGATTTTAGGTTAACAAAACATACGAAAATATTTAAAGAAACAAAAAGTGTTCTAGTTGTCTTCCTTCTTTATTTTTACTTTTCATATTCTATATATTATTGTTATTGTATGTTAATATCTTCTAAGTTTTCTATGTTTCCATACTTTTGATTATTTTTAACGTTTTTATTCTTACTTTTGAAATGTTTGAATATATTTACATATGTTTTATTTTGTTTTACTTGTTTATATTTTTTTCTTGAATTATTTTTTTACGACCTGACCTCACCATTGCGTCCCTGATTAAAAAAACTAATGGCGCGAACGCTGGGGCAAGACCCTCACAGCGCACCACGCGAGACCAGGAACCAAAAAAACCCTCAAAAAATTACGCCGTTGACCACCCGGTCGGCCCAAAAAGGACCCGGCAGAGAGCCACGCCAACAAAGCGAGCGTAACCAAGCTGTGAAACGTGGAGAAAGAGCAGGAAGAGGAGGGGGGGAGGGGAGGGGAAGAGGGGGAGGGGGGGTGGAGGAAGGAGGGAGGAGCAGCAGAACACAACAACAGAGGAGAGCGAGGAGGACGAGAAGGAGCGGGAGGCGCCGGACGCGCAGCATTTGAAAAGTCCCTACTGTGAACCACACAACGTACAGGACCGGGGGGGAGGAGAAGGCGAGAGGAGCGGGAACGACGGACGACAGCAGCACAACAGCAACAGACCGCGAGGGGGGAGAAGGGGAGGGGAGGATGAGAAGGAGGAGGGGAAGGAAGGGACGGGGAGGAAAAGAGAACAAGAACCGCAGATCCAAAGGGCCCGGATCCATCACAAATCTTGCCAAGACACCGAGGATCAAAGTCCCCACCGCCAGTCCCTACAGCACCGCAAAAGGCGCGTGGCCAGCGCGACCCGTGGAGACAGGGAACGCTCCCACTCCGGGGAAGAAACGCGCTCTTTGACACAAATTTGTAAACGTCTCTGAAAGGACTGCACCGACCGTGCACGAATGATATAATCAGGTAGCAGATTATAAACACGAGTGGCACCAGCGGCAGAATGCAGCAAGAAATCAGGACTGGTGAAGGACGGCTCAACTACGCGTCGTGCGTGCCGGCGCGGCGCTCTCGGAGGAGAAGGGGAGGGGTCCACGCAGAAAAAGCGAGAGAAACAAGCAGGACCAGAGCCCAGAAGCGTACGCTGCATGACCCCCAAGATGCGTATATCCCGGCGCGTGCTCAAAGGAGCCAGATTGAAATGCAATAATGCATCTTCTGGTGTGATTCCTAGAGAACGCAAGAATCGTGTCTGGAGAGCGTCGAGCGGGGCAAGAATAGACAATGAAGCGTGGTAAATGGCACAGGTGCGATATTCAATGTAAGATAACACATGCGCCTTATATAAATTGACCAGTTCTGCGTCATTATAAAAACGCCGTATGCGCGTCAAACTGTATATTCTCCAAGAGGCAGCAGCTACGCAGTTGCCCACCGCATCACCCATGCACAATTTAGGGTCAAATACTACACCTAATATTTTAAAGTTGTCCCCGGCGGGCCGCGCTCGTGACAAAATGTGAGAATTCTCTTTGCCAAATTGCACCCTATTGGCGCGGCCCCACTCGCGGAGTGAAGACTGGCACACACGGAGTTGCGCATTTGCCTCTTCGTGCGCCGTGTCTGCTGGGAGTGCTCTCCAAGCGTTTAAATCATCAGCGAAGCCAACTTCGTCGAAATTGGCCGCACGTATGGCCATTCGTGCGTCGGCGCAATGTCAGTTCCACACGGGTGGCCCTAGCACAGTCCCCTGGCATGCCATGTCTTGCATTACTAGTGGCTGTGACTGCTGCCCGCCAACACCTACCCGGCCAACCCTGGGTCGAAGCCAGCTCTTCATCATATTAAAAAAGCAACCGGGAACATTAAAAGCGCGTAACTTAAGCAAAAGTATGTCTGCGTCGACGTGGTGGAAAGCTCCGGACACATCAGAACAATACACCGCTGCGAGCATGCCAGTTGCCAACGCATGAGGCCAACAGAGCATGAAAAACAAGATGGCATCTCTGGCCCCGTGCTCCTGTCGATACGCAAATTGGAAAGGGCCATATGCTCCGACTCTCTCAAGGCAGGGAAGGAACAATGCTCCCAACAAGCGCTCCACAACTCTGGACACCTGGGACGTCGGCTGCAAACCTCGGTGGTGGTCTGGGTTTGACGCAGACCATTTTTTCAACAATGGAACAATCAGTGCTGGCACCGAATCTCTGGCCATCTGCCGCGTGCTAAAACTGAACGCGCAATTAAAGTTTTCGGTGCTGCCAGCTCCCGCGCACAAGCCTTTAAAACCCGCGTCAAGACGAGATCTGGCCCGCTGCTGCTGTCTGCTATGAGAGCAGCAAGAACATATAGCGCGCAGCACGGACGGATACAAAAGAAAGAGGCGGGGTCAGGAGGAGCCATAATCCCCGATAGATCAAAGGCTGCATTTTGCTCAACAACAAACTTTATCAATACAAGTAACAACCCAACTTCCATTGATCCTCTTCAACGGATAATTGAAGCTATTCGTGAATTATTAACTGCAAATTCTAGCTCCAACTTGGATATCCAATCCCCTCTATCGCGAATAATGCTTTTAGCCCGCGCCAATTCGCACGTCCGCAAAGCCAAACATCCCTCCTGAGGGTCGCGAGCATCATTTAAAATAAGATCTAATAATAAGCGCCCCGCGTAAGGGACCGGACATTGTTTTAAATGTTCTTCGTAAACGAAACGCTGCTTTAAATGCGTACCTTCTGGTGTCACCGAATGGCTAAAACGAAGCCAATGTGTGTGATCAACATTGAAAACTCCTACGATAATTGCATTCACTGCGTGAATACGAAAAGCTTCCCACTCTTCGCGTAAACTGTCAATCGATGCTGTCCCTCCACAGCAAAACAACCAATCAACAACGGGCCAGAACTGCAATGCACTAAAATCTAAACAAATTCACAAAAAGCGATTCGAGTAGCAACGAACACGAAAATGCAAAAGAATCTATAATAAAAATGATTACTCCGCCAGCCTGCTGTCCACTGTCTTTGCGTGCCAAAATTGCATATCCGTGCAATTGGAATGCCTCACAGCGCCATTCAATCACGACTCAGACAAACATACAACGCGAGGAAAACAGGGAGAAAACAAAGACGGGCAACTCATTCTCTGTTTTCTCAATTAAAAAACCTAATGCTAGCATCAAAAATGTTGAAGTCCGCGTCATACACAGGCGGCGTTGGGAGTAACTCGTAGACCTTCCCTTAGCAAGTTGTCGCTGGAAGCTTAAGAATAATTCCGGGGCGCTGGAGAGCTAGCTGGCAAGAAAAATCTCGACGGACCTTTTGGTGAATTTTGGTCGGTTGAAAATTTTGTTCTCGGAATTGAACCATTCGTTAGAGCTCTAGAATTTTTTCCCGTGATGTTCGATCTTATTCCCGCTCGCCATCTTGATCTCAGCTCGATCGGGTACCTTTTACTGCCAAAAAGCACACGGGCGGGATCGGCCGTTTCGAGTCATCTTGATACGCGCTGTCAGTTTATTGGACTTAACTCGAGATACAAGACAGCTACATAGCTGGTAAGCACACCTTATCGATTCAGAATGGTCAGGCGCGTCCGTCCGTTGCATCTAGAGGTCTGAACTCGGTCTGCTAGCCGAGCTAGGTTCGCGAAACTATTGGTATTGTTCGAGTCATCTTAAAAAGCGCTCTCGGTTTTCTGCACTAAACTCGAGCTACAAGACAGCTATAGCTGATACTTACAGAAACCGATTCAGAATCATTAGGCGCGCTTGTCTGTTGAATCCAGCTGAACTCGGTCTGCTGCCCGATCTAGAATCGCGAAACTATTCGTATTGTTCGAGTCATCTTGAGAGGTGCTGTCGGTTTCCTGTACTTAACTCGGGCTGTAGGGAGGGCTACAGTGCAAGTGGTCACAGGAATCGATTTCAAGGCATCAAGCGCGTCCGCCTGTCGAATCCAGAGCTCGGAACTCGGTCTGCTGCCCGAACTAGGTCCGCGAAACTATTCGTATTGTTCGACTCATCCTGAGAGGTGCTCTCGGTTTTCTCCACTTAACTCGTGCTGCAGGGTGGCTGCAAGGCTGGTAATCACAGGAATCGATTCGAAGACATCAGACGCGTCTGCCTGTCGCATTCAGAGGTCTGAACTCGGTCTGATACTCGAGCTGGGTTTGCCATCGATCTACGCACGTGCACGAAGCATGTCGTTATTAAGCTATGGAAAGACATACCTTTCAATTCTACCGGGCAACATTTCTTCTCGGATTAACTCGAGCTGTAATGAACTATAAATCTGTTCGATGGCAATGTAAATAAATCTAGAATGTCCAAACTGTCTGCGACAAACACCAATACCCAAAATATGTCTATCCTCTGTTGCGTTTTACATGATATGTTTTTCTTTTTTTTACAATCTGCATAAAAAAACTCATAAACGAATCATAAACATTCCTATTTCAATTCAAGCTGAAACTCGGTGCCAAAAACAACGTCGAACACCAACTAATACGACATCCAACTTGAAATTCACTGTGAAACGTCAATCAAAACAATCCGAATCATTCGTGAACTTTGGCTGAGAAATGCAACAAAAATCTCGTATTCCGCACTGGCGCAATTCCATGAAAGAAACAAACAAACTAAAATAAATGTTTTTTTTTTATAAAAAAATGAGACATATATGCAATATATATATATGTATATGTATATATGTATATATATATACATATAAATATATATATCATTGACACCACATTCTAGTTTTCTTATTCCTTTAAATCTAGATTTAGATGATCCATCACCGGGTACGTCGATTCGCTAGATACATTCATTTAAATTTAGATTTGAATGATTTTCAGACGCCCCCTTCTAACTTCATCATTTAAATCTAGATTTAAATGCTGTCACACAAATTATCTATCTGAATGATTTAAATTTAGATTTAAATGATCCATGGACCTGACCAATCTTCATCATTTAAATCTAGTTTTAAATGATTCGCATACACTGCATCCACCTGTTATGCTTTAAATCTAGATTTAAATGATTTGCCATACACATCCACTCCCATATCATTTAAATCTAGATTAAAATGATTTGACTACACTCACGTGTCGTTAATCCTCTTGAACATTGCGCATTTTTCCATCAGCGAGAACAGGGGGGATTTTTTTCTACTCTGTATCTCGTAGCAGCAGATGAGTCTCACCACATGCTCAAGTAAGTGAAGGCAGCACGGCTACGACTGTCAAAAAGAGAAACACAAAGCAGAGGAAGAAGGAGGGAAAGGAGAGGAGCAAGGGGAGAGGAGAAGAGGGAAGACGAGAGAAAGAAAGAGCTAACCACGCCAATCCCGGCACCCACGGAGCGGGTGCGAAGCCAGCGGGAGGCGAGGGGAAAACGAAACCGGCCAGTCGTCAAAAAGGCTTGCACGAGCACGCGCGAGATTTTGAAGGCGAGATTGAAATACGCTGACACCACGAGCGGAAACAATAAAGTCAGGGAGAAGGTTATATATGCGAACGGCACCAATCGCTGAGCGTAAGAGAAAATCTGGTGCTGTGAAGGGCGGCTCCACCAGATGGTGTCTGTGCCTTCTGGGAGCCCTGGCCGGCGGCGGCGCCGCATCCTGCTTAAAGAAGTTCTGAAAGCACGGAGGACCGAGTCCCAGAACAGCTCTGTGAATGACGCCGAGTATGCTTATGTCACGACGAGTGCAAAGGGGCGCCAGATTAAAATAAAACAAAGCGTCCGCGTCTGTCACACTCAACGAACGCAGGAAGCGAGAAAGGAGAGCGTCGAGAGAAGCTAATACAAAAAAACGAAGCATGATACACGGCTGAGGTTCTGCATTCAATGCACGACAAAACGTGCGCCTTAAATAGACCGATCAATTCCGCATCGGTGTGAAAACGCGCAGTAGTGGCAAGCAGTAGTGGCAGCGGTGTAGCGGTGGAAACTTTCTGATTCCATTTTGTGCAGAACAGGAAAACCAAGCAGCTCGCCTTTGAAGTATCCAGACGGATCGTCGGCTATCACCAGCATAGAAAAGGCAGAGCTTTTAGCAGCAAATTGTTCTAGCAAATGGAGTTTGACAGACATTGTGGTCAATCAGTTTTTTGTGTTTAATGCTTCTTTAGTGCCGACTGATTCGAATGCTTTTTTAAGAGTGCGGTTGCGTGTCGGGGCCGTGCTCCAGGAGTTGCGTTTGGACAGCGCCACTGGGCCTGATTTGCTTCCTGCTCGAGTTGTGAAGCTTTGCGCACGCGAATTAGCATTGTCAGTATGTCTTCTTGCTCGTCAGATCATCCATTGTTCTCAGTGGCCAGCTTCCTGGCGCGCACACTGGATCTTTCCCTTCCACAAGCGCCGGGCTCTCTCAGACCCAGACAACTATCGAGGTCTGCATTTAACATCGCAATTATCTAAAGCAGTAGAACGCATCATCGGAAGCCTGTTTGTTCCGCGCCTCGAGCGTTCAAGTGCTTATGGGCCGTCGCAGTTTGCTTATCGTAGCGGGCACGAGACGCAGTTTCGTCCTCTCCTGGCTCCTTCCTCTTTTCCTTGGTTCCCGTATCTTGCTATGCTGCTCTGATGTTTCTGGCGCTTTCGACCAAGTCGATTCTGAAATCTTGCGTGCGAAACTGCAGTCGGCCGGGCCCCCCCAGTTGCTGCCTTTTTTTGCCGGCTGGCTTCGCCGACGCAAGGCGCGAGTGGCGATCGGACGCCAGTTTTCTCGCCCGTTCAGCATGAAAAACATGGTTTTCCAGGGCACTGTTTGGGGCCGCCTTTTCGGAACATCTTTTTCGCTGACGCTTGCATGGCCATCCGGGCAGAGTGCTTTCAAGAGGGTATGTTTGCAAACGGCCTTAATGCATGGCGTGCTGTTTCCACGAGCGTCTCAAATGTGGACGGCTTCTCTTCCTTGCGCCGGTGCCAATCGTCCGTCCACGCCTGGGGCCGCGCGAACAGAGTACAAGCTCAGCTGTGGCACGAGCTCAGGAGCTACCATTGCCTGTCGCCGGGGCGGTCAAGGTATATCTTTCGTCTGTCGCCGGGGCGGTCAACCACCTTATACACTTCGTTTTTTCATTCAAGTTCTCGTCGCAATGTCCGGTGCTGCTGCCGCTGCTCTTCCAGGCGAGTCGACGGACTTCTGTTTCTCGCAGGGTGGGACGGGAGGATCCAAAGGTCCTCCTGGGCGTTTGTCCAGCAGAGCTAATGCTGTCAAGGCAGCGCTCGCCCGCTCGCCCGGTGGAACTCCTGAGCAGAAGAAGTCGAGAACAGAGGACATGATAGACGTCGAGTTTCATCCCGTGCCAGCTTTTCCAGGCGTGGGCGGGAACGCAGAGCCGAGCACTGCTGCTTCTGCAGCGGTCGCTCCCGGAATGGGCCTTTCAAGTGGCCATTCCGGTGCATACAAAGGCCCTTCGGGCGGCGTGCATGCGGCTCCCGGGACTTGCATGGGAAGCAATCCCGGTAGTGAGCTGAGCGCTGCTACTTTTGTGGCGGCTGCTCCCGGATCTGGCCCTGCGGGTGGCGGTTCCGGTGCGTGCAATGGCCCTTCGGGTGGCATGCATGCGGCTCCCAGTGCACCTGGAACCGGCCCTTCGGGTGGCAGTTCCGGGCCGGGCGCGGGTCTCGCCCCCCCGGGAGCGGGCGCGGGTTTCGTCCCCCCGCCGGCACCAGCCGTTGTTCCTCCTCCGGCTTCTGCTTCAATGGACGAGAAATTGACTTTCATTATGACGAACATGAGCTTGAAGGCTGAAACAGCGACCAAGGACGACATCAACAGTTTGCACACTCGGATTTCGGCAGAGACGAAAATTGCAATTTCGGAAGCGGTCGATCCCCTGAAAGATGAGATGGAAGAGGTTCGTGGTCGTCTTAGAGTTCTTGAATCGCGTCCGTCTTCCAGCGGAGGCCTGAGTAAGCAGCAGATTCAGATGATTAATTCGATCGACCCGGCGAATCGGCAGGTGGCGTTCTCGGGCTTTTCGGCTTCGACTTCTTTGCAGGATCGCGTTCGTGAGATCGAGACGTACATGCTGAAGTTTGCCAGCTTACCTCAGTATTCCATTGGTCATTTTATGCAGGGGCCCCGGAACGCCCAGACTGCATCGAAGACCTCTTACATCGAGTTCTTGACTGAAGATAATCGGAAGAAATTCTTGGACGAGTCGCGGAATGCAAGTTTCGCTAGTTCGTCTGGTTCGATTCGCGTCCGGGCAGCCAAAACCAAGTTTAACAAACATCGCGATTGGGCTCTCGGCCGAGCACGAGAGCTTTTGAAGGCAGCTGCGCCCGGACAGGCTGTCGAGGCCGACTTTAAGAACCGTTTTGTGCAGATTGACGGAGCGAAAGCTTTTCAGCAGTCCAATGCTGATTTTGAGGGAGCGTTTTTGCATCCTTTTTTGAATCTGTCCCTGAAATAGGGGTGTTGGGGGGCTGCTTACTTGTTTCACTGCCCTCTCCTCTCCTCTACCCACGCCCTCCGCAATGCGGATTGTGAGCGGTCCCCGGGTATTGCAGCATCTTCTCGTCTCCGCCGGCGTGGTCCAAGATCCGCTGGTTCGCTTGAAAAGCGTCGGTATCGATTGCCTCTGCCGTGGAATATCGACCTTCCAGTTGCAAGCCAGGTACTCTTCCGAGTTCACTGACAGGCAGTTATCCCCCTCGTCCTTCTCCCTCGTCCTTTGTCCTGCCTCCTTCTGTTCCTCTCTCTCGCATCGATTTCTCGCAGCGTTTATTGACGAGCTATTTCGCTCGAAATTCAGAGTCGTCTTCACGCAATTTGCCTCGAGACGGGGATCCGCGAGAATCCGGATCCGATCCGTCTCTTGTTTCACAAAGCCTCACCATACTTCATGTAAATATCGATAGTTTCTTAAATCGTAAGGCAGAGCTGGAAGTTCGTCTTGCGTTGTTGCCGTTTCTTCCTGCCGTTCTCGTTTTGAATGAGACGAAACTAGACAGCGCTTGCAGCATTCCATCGCTTTTGCATTACACAGTTTTGGAGCGCCGTGATCGTAACAGGAATGGTGGTGGTGTTCTTGTTTTCGTGCAAGATTGTTTAACCAGTCTCTTCTCTCCTCTCTCTCGCTCTTCCTCTGCTGAGATCATCTGGTTCTTATATCATTCGCTTCTAGGTCCAGTCTTGCTTGCTTGTTGGTATCGTCCACCCCACTACGGCGAAATCGCAAGCATCAATGCGTTCAGTGCTGAATGGGCGGCGCATTCGAATCTTGCGGTAGGCACGGTCGTGGTAGGAGATCTGAACATACATCACACTGGATGGTTGCGTTTCTCCAGGGTAGTTACTCCGGAGGGCACGGCGACGCAGCATTGGTGCACGATGCACGGTTTCAAAGAGAAGGCTCGGCAGCCCACTCGAGGCCCGAATTTATTGGATTTAGTTCTCACCGACCTTCCAGATCAAGTCTCTACTACAGTCTTGCCAGAGCTTGCCGACCATCGTCTTGTTCTTGTCTCCTTGTCCTTCCCGCCTCTCTCGGTTTCTTCTGTCTCCCGTCCGGTATGGAAGTATAGGGAAGCGCGATGGTCGGCTATGCGTTGTGATTTTCGCAATACTGATTGGAGTTTTATTCCGGCATCTTCGCCTGACGCGGCAGCACGCGCTGTCACGGAGAAGGTTTTCAGTGCCATGCAGCTTCACATACCGCAGTCGTCTATCCGTATGAATTCTTCCCATCCTTGGCTTACCTCTGCGTGTCTGGACAGCATCCGGGCAAAACGCGATACTGCTGGCACGCCAGATTTTCCATTGGCGGTGCGAGCTTGTAGTCGGCATCTTCTTTCTGCACATCGCGCCTTCATCGATCGTACTCGCAGCGAACTTCAGCAGCTGAAGGCGGGATCGAAAGGCTGGTGGCAGCTTTCTAGACAGTTGCTATCGAAAATCAGTAAGTCTTCTTCCCCTCCTCTCCGCTCCTCTTCAGGATCTTGGATCGTGGATCCGGCCGGGAAGGCAAACCTATTTGCGCAGAGCTTTCGTTCGAAATGGCACGTTCCTACATTAGAGACGAATTCGTTTTCTCCTCTTCCGTCTCCGCCTCCGTCTTCCTCGTTTTTTCCTCTTTCCCCTCTCCGCCTCCGTGTCGCACGCAGGATTTTGAAGGATCTTCGCATCGATAGCGGTACGGGGCCAGATTTAATTCCTGCTCGAGTCTTGAAACTGTGTTGTGAAGAGTTGGCCGTGCCCTTTGTCCTCCTTACTCGCCTCATCCTCAGTTGTGGGCGTTGGCCACGGTTCTGGACTGTTCATTGGATCCACCCGCTCCATAAACGTAATTCGCTACATAATGCTGATCACTATCGGGGTCTGCAGCTGACCTCCCAGCTCTCCAAAGCAGTGGAGCGATTTATCTGTAGTATCTTCCTCCCTCCCCTCCATCGCTGTTTATCCTTCGGTGCATTTCAGTTTGCCTACTCGCCTGGACGAGGCGCACGTGATGCAATTTTGTTTTTCACGATGTGCTGGCTCCGCGCCTTTGGAGAGGGTAGGCGGGTTGCACTCTATTGTTCTGACGTGGCCGGAGCCTTTGATAGGGCATCGGCGGAGCGTCTTAGTAACAAGCTAGCCGCGTCAGGTATTCACCCCAAGATCTTATTGGTACTTACAGACTGGCTCGCCCCAGGGTCAGCATATGTTGCGTGCAACGGAGCTGTTTCTGAATGTGTTCCTATGTGTAACATGGTTTACCAGGGAACCGTTTTTGGTCCCAGCCTCTGGAACGAATTCTATTCCGACGCCCGGGATCCTATAGTAAATTGTGGATTCCAGGAGGTAGTTTTCGCAGATGATCTTAATGCATTCAAACTGTTTGACAATGCCCGATCATGCATTGTTTTCTCATCTGGGCGAGTGCCAACAGGAACTTCACAAGTGGGGCCGGGCGAACGGTGTCACTTTCGAGTCAGGAAAAGAGAGCTTCCACATCCTGTCTCACAGTGCTCCAGTAGGAAACAGTTTTAAGATTTTGGGTATATTATTTGATTGTAAACTTTTAATGCATGATGCGATCAGTGAGTGTGCGTGCGACGGCGGCTGGAGGTCTCTTCAGATTTTGTCCTGCCGGCAGTTCTACACGACAAGAGAGCTTGTGCAGTTGTACAAAAGTCATGTTCTATCGTATCTGGAGTACCGTACGCCAGCTATCTCTCATGCTTCTTCCTCCTCCCTTCTTCTTCTAGATGGCGTGCAACAGCGCTTTCTCATGGCATTGGATATGTCAGAGCTTGACGCTATATTGTCATTTTCGCTGGCTCCTCTCGCAACCCGCCGAGACATCGCTATCCTTGGGACGATTCACAGGACGGTGCTGGGTCTAGGGCCAAATGTGTTTCAGCAGTTTTTCTGTCTTGCTCGTTCCCCTCCTCCTCCTCCTCGCTCCCTCCGCTCCGCCTCCGCCTCTTCGCGTCGGCACATTCATCATCTGGTGGTTCCGATTTCTGCTTCGTCTCCGGACTATGTCTCTGTCGCCGCTCGGTGCCGTTCGTGTCTACAACATATTGCCAGACAGCATAATCGGTCAAAGAAGTGTGAAGCAGTTTCAATCTCACTTGCAAGAACTTGTTGTTGCCTGTGCTCGCAATGGCGCGGCGTCTTGGCAGACGGTTTTAAGCTGGCGCCGGCCGCTTGCTTTTCACCCTTTGCTTTCTCTCAGAGACTGGCAACCGTCTTGATGATGGTCGCGGCCGGAATGTTTCACTCTCGCAGACATGTGGTGTGGTTCGTGCTGCCCGAGGCGTGAAAAAAAAAACAAAAAAAAAATGACGCGGAAAAGAGAGCTTTCATATTTTGTCACGCGTGCAGCCTGCTGGAGACGATTTCATTTGGTTAGGTATTTGGTTCGACGCAAAACTTCTTATGTCCAAGGCCGTCGACACCTCCGTTGTAGACAGCTCTTCGAAAATGCAACGACGACGCATGTTGCGGAAACGCAACCCCGTGCTGAACGAAAGCCTCGCGCGCAGAGAACAGGGCACTGCACCGCAAGCAAAGGGGAAAAATTCCGTGCCAGAAACGCGTCTCTTCTCCTTAACGAATCGCACACACTTCTCTCCAAGGGTGTGATGGCCGGAACGGCACAGAAGACTGCGGTATGCACTCGCGCATTAAAGACAAAATAATATCTGTGAGATGCTCTGCTGCTACTGGCGGCAGCTGAGAAATCCATTCCCAACTGCGCTCGCAAATGCGTCGCCGAATCTGCGACCAATCCGCCGGCCCTTGCGCCAAACATCACGATTGAAAACTTCGAGCGAGAGCGGATGGCCAAAACATCTGATCGACAAGCTGCGATGATCGGCGATTTCCCTTTACCACTTCTACCGTTATCAGTTGAGGCAAATCAGTAAACATTGAATCTATAAATATGGACCTCTGGTTGGAGATCTGACACGCTGAAAAAGGCCAGTCTCCTGAACCGAATTCTTTAAAATTCTACCTTCAGGATTGACAGAATTACTGCACCGAAACCAATGCGTAGGTGCACGTTAAAATCGCCGACGAAAATAGCACCGACAGCCTGCGCACTAAAACGAACATACTCACAGGTAAAGATTCGCAAATAATCTACATCCCCATACAAGCTTGTCCCGCGCCTGGCCTTTCCAAGAAGCAAATCCTGCTGATCAATTCGATGGATGTGGCGAATCGACAAGTTGCTCTTCCTGGTTTCTCCATTGCCTTGTCGTTAGACAGCCGGACGAACGAGATTGAGGAGTGTTTGCGCAAATTTCAGAATGCGTCCGCCGTTTCTGTCGGTCATTTCACGCAGGCCCCGCGGAACGCGCAGATAGCAACCAAAGTCTCGAGCATCGAGTTTTTCTCCGAGGTGTCTCGGAACAAGTTTCTGGAGAGCGCGAAGTTTCAAGAACGCCACCGGCAATATCACCGTGAGCCCGCGAAGACTAAATACCAGAAGCATCGTGATTGGGCCTTGCGGAAAGCGTTTGAAGAGTTGAAACAGGCCGTCGGTTCTAGTATGGCTGTTGAGGCCGATTTTAAAAATCGCGTCGTCAAGGTTTCCGATTCGAAGGCTTTTGAACAAACCAGCACTGACTTCGAGGGATTATTTTTGGCCTCCTTATTCGAAGCTTTCGTTGAAATAGAGGTGTTGGTGGACTCGCTTACTGTTTCACCTCAATTCTGTTAGTTCTACTCCCGCCCTCCGTCAAACGGCTTGTGAGCGGTCCGCCCCCCGTTTCCGCCGTCGTGGTTCAAGATCAGCGGCATCCTTCCTGACACGCCAGCGCTGCAATGCAGTTCGTTTTTCGTTTGCTGAACCTCACCATTTTGCATATAAATATCGACAGTTTTTTAGTCATCGTGCCGACCTTGAGGCTCGTTTGTCTCCTTCCCGCCGTCCCTTTGCTTAGTTTGATCAATGAGAGCAAACTTGACAAATCCTGTCCAATACCGTGCCTGAACGGGTATTCTTTGATTGACCGTAGGGATAGAAACGCCCACGGGGGTGGAGTTCCTATGTTTGCTCTCGACAGATTTGCAACGTTATTCTCTTCACTTGCTGTGCTGAGGCTGAAATTTTATGGACATGGTTTCATTCTCGCATGTTGGTACAGTCCGCCCCATTACGGCGAACTTGCAACGATAAATTCCTTCTCAACAAAATAAAACATTTCCGCCGAAGGTGAATTGAAAAACGCAAAACAATTGCCATTCAGACTCTCGTGTACAAAATGGCTACACCTCCGGCCTTCTGATGACTATCCCGTCTCGCAAGCAAACTGCAACCAGGTAGGTGAGGCGCCAAACACGGAGCATTAACCAACTTTCGGTGATACGAACGACGTAGGGAACGAAAAAAAAAAGAGTTGCCGACAGCTCGCCTCAATGGGCATTAAACGACCGCAAATAGAAATAGACGTGAGATTAGTGGCGCCAACGGACGATGTCGGCTGCAAGACTCAATCTCGAAAGGCATTTAAACGAAAATTGGGAAAATCACAATTAAACGGCCAAACGAAATCTGACAAACTTTCCCCTTGCCACCCACATATGACAGAACGTATACGAGCATCGCGTTCGCTTGCAAACTGTGCAAAAAAAATATCTTTGACATCTGCTGACTGCCCCGTGGTCCACTGACAAATGCCCAGAACCGGCTTCACAATGGAATTAAGTATTCACAATCTTGGTCAACTGCTCGACGCGCTTGCACAAACCAGTGAATCAATCTGTAAATTCGAAAACCATGGAATTGAGAAAGGACAAATGACGCACTCAAAACTAATGACGATGATAAATCCGGTCGAAATTCGAGTGCAGAAAGGCACAAATACATCGGCCATCTCATCCTTCATCGATAAACGGCCTTAACGATCTCCATCTTCGTCGTCTTCACGATTTTGTTCTGGCTCTTGCGAACCTACTCTTTCGTGGCTAGAGAGGACACGACGTTCAAAATTCTATATAATCAATAATTAGACTTTCCTCAAATGATATAATCATATATAACAAATTATTACGACATTGCTTTTCTCACAAATATTCTTTCTTTTTTTTTCTTTTTTTAATATCATCTTCTGTCTTTTGCTCCTCGTACGGCATCTGCCCTGTATATGGTTTGAATGTAAAACGCTGTATTTTTTTTTTGAAACTTAACACATCGACCGGAAAATCTTTTGTTTTTGCAATTGCTCTATTTCTTAAGAAATACTCTCATTCTTACAAAACTCTCGACTTATATTCAATACTTACATTGCATCGAATCTACATTTAAATGATTCATTATGATTCGAGAACATAGATAAATTGAAATCTAAATAATTTCATATTATATGAACGCATTCCACGATTTTTATTAACATTCAATTTGAAATAATTTTAAATCTAGAATCTAATATCTACCAATTATATATATATACACCTTCAAAAAAAAATCTAACACATATGGGATTGAAATTCCCGCGTGTTTCTGGAACGAAACTGTGAATAATGAATGGGGAGAATTCTGAAAACAAGAATAACAACAATGAGAGAATGAGGTGAAAAGATGATGATAAACGTGTGGCTCAAAAACACAGCAAAAATAGAATAAAGGTGGGAACATGTAGGCAACGCGGACGGCAGTGATGGGAAAATGGTTCGAACCGGTTTTCGAGAAAGAAGAGAGGGTTTGAATTGGAAGGAACCTTTATATTATGTATGTGTATATGTGTATATGTATATGTGTGTATATATATATATACACAAATACATATACACATATACACATACATATATATATATATAGAGATACATACACATACACATACATAATATAAAAGTTCCTTCCAATTCAAACCCTCTCTTCTTTCTCGAAAACCGGTTCGAACCACTTTCCCATCACTGCCGTCCGCGTTGCCTACATTTTCCCACCTTTATTATATTTTTTGCTGTGTTTTTGAGCCACGCGTTTATCATCATCTTTCCACCTCATTCTCTCATTGTTGTTATTCTTGTTTTCAGAATTCTCCTTACCCTCACTACATTCATTATTCACAATTTCGTTCCAGAAACACGCGGGAATTCCAATCCCATATGTGTTATATTTAATTATTTTGAAGGTGTAAAAATATACAGATAGATATAGATATATATACTTGGTAGATATTAGATTCTAGATTTAAAATTATTTCAAATTGAATGTAAATGAAAATCGTGGAATGCGTTCATATAATATGAAATTATTTAGATTTCAATTTATCTATGTTCTCGAATCATAATGAATCATTTAAATGTAGATTCGATGCAATGTAAGTATTGAATCTAAGTCGAGAGTTTTATAAGAGTCAGAGAATTTCTTAAGAAATAGAGCAATTGCACAAAAAAAAATCAGCTCGATGTGCCAAGTTTCAAAAAAAAAAAAAAAAAAAAAAAAAATGATTTAGAGCGTGTTACATTCGAACCATATACAGGGCAGATGCCGTACGAGGAGAGCAAAAGACAGAAGATGAGTTTTTTTTTTTTATATATTAAAAAATCAGAAAGAAGATTTGTGAGAAAAGCAATGTGTTTTTTTTTCTATGCTAAGACCTCTATGCATAATGTGCTCTCACAATCACGCCAGAAACCATAGGAGCCAGGCAAGACCGTGGCTCCGCAGGAGGGCGCAAGAAAAATAAAAATAAAAAGAATCACTGTACGCAAGACGCCCGGCAAGACCAAGGCGACGAGGCAGGTGAAGCAAAAAACAGCAAGTGAACCGAGAAGCACGACATGCAAAAGAAGAGGAGGAGAGGGCCGAGGATAAAACGGACAGAGCTTCACGAGTGAAACCTCTGAGCGCAGAAAAAAATCGACAGAGATTCGACCCCTCAAGTTCCGGGTGGGTCAGCCAGAGCACGGCAGGGCTCGACCCGGCTGCAGGCTCCTTCAAAACGCGGGAATACACGTACCGAGGGGGAGAAGAGGGCGAGGGAGAAGGAGAAGGAGAGGAAAGAAGGATCAGCCGCGCCAGTCCCGGCAGCGTTTCAAAGGGTGGTGCGCGAGCGGCACTCTGGTCGAAAAAAGCGAAGGCCAGACGGGCGAACGCGGCGCGAAGTCTTTGAGCAATGCCGATAAAAGAGATTGGAAGTCATGCACAGACTCCGCCATTACAATGAAATCTGGGAGCAAGTTGTATATGCGAACCATGCCGATTGCAGAGTGTAAAATGTAATCCGGCGACACAAAGCTGGGCTCTTCCAGATGACGAGGGTGACGGGGGCGAGCAAGAGGAGGGGGAGGCGAGGAGGAGGGACGGAAGAAGCGGGAGAAGACGGAAGGACCCACACCCAGCACTGTCCTGTGGATAACGCCAAGCATGGCGATGTCTCTTCTGACTGCTAAGGGCGCAAGATTAAAAGTCAGCAAAGAATCCAAGGGCGGGATGTTTACTGCGCGAAGAAACCTTGTTAAAACGGCATCGAGCGGGAGAAGAGCGGAGGAAGAAGCGTGGGCTATAGCAGGTGTCCTGTATTCCAGAAAACTCAAAACGTGCGCCTTAAAAAGCCCAAGCAACTCTGAATCCGCGCGGTATCGCCTGGAGCGCAAGATGGCGAAAACACGCCAACTGGCGTCGGAAACACACTCGTTTATGGCTTCGTGCATCAGGAGTTGAGGGTCAAATCTGATCCCGAGGATCTTAAAAAGACCGCCGGCTGGCCGCACACGTGAAACAATGTGCTGGCTTTCCTTGCCGCTGTCGAACTGCACGCGATTAGCCTTCCCCCACTCGTGAAGGGAGCGTTGGCAAGCCGTAGCACGAGCAAACGCTGCCGCATCATCGACATCAGCACTTATTTCCTGGAAGGCATTCAAATCGTCAGCAAAAATAATCTCCTCGAAGTCCACGGCCCTGATGGCCAGACACGAGTCGGAGAAGAAAACGAGCCAAAGCGGTGGCCCCAAGACTGTACCTTGGTACACCATGTTCTCCATCACAAGCTCTCTGGAGGCGTGACCGAGAACTATGACCCGGGCACTGCGCGGAGCTAGCCAGCTCTGAACCACGGCGCAGATCCGCGGATCACAGCGAAAACTGCGAAGCTTGGTAACAAGCATGCCGCTGTCGACCCTGTCGAAAGCGCCGGACACATCAGAACAATATAAAATGACACGTTTGCCCTGCGCGAAAGCAGAAAGCCAACGGAGCACAAAATAGAGAACGGCATCTCGAGCGCCCCGGCCTGGTCTGTAGGCGAACTGGTTTGCTCCGAAGGCTCCTATGCGCTCCAGGCGTGGGACGAACAGCCCGGCGATAGCTCTTTCGATTACTTTCGAAAGCTGCGCAGTAAGCTGGATTCCTCTGTACTTTTCAGGATCGCTCAACGCTCCTTTTTTGCGTAGTGGCAATACCCAATGCTGTCTCCAAGCAAGCGGCCACGCTCCTGTTGAGATGATGCGCCGGGCAAGCTTGGCGAGCGGAATGACTAAAGAACTAGCGCAAGCTAAGAGCACTCGAGTGGGAATCAGATCGGGACCAGTACCGCTGTCCGCGCGCAGCTGCGTTAAAATGCCTTTGATGTAGCGCGAGCGGATGACAAGAGCAGGAGGGGGGGAAGGAGGGACGAAAGGGACAGGAGAGGGGGAGAAGAGATTGGGCTCGGCCACTGGCAAATCCCATTTAGATACAAAGGTCGAGGCAAAAAGTTCCGCTTTATCTTCTCTGCTCACTGCCCAGGCCCCATTGCTCCGCTTGAGGGCGGCAGAGACAGGCTTGGAAGAACGATGCAAGAGCTGATCTGACAGGCGCCACCACTGTTTGGACCCCCGCTTCAAGCTGTTGAGTTTGCGCCGGGTGCGGGCCACATAGGCCGCCTGTGCAGCCAAGAGACCGCGACTGCAATCAAAAGATGCCTGTGGAAAAGCGTCAGTTCCGGCAGCGTCGCACTTAGCTTGCACTAGCTTCAAACAGTGCTCGTCCAGCCATGGGTGGGACGAGTTAAAGCGTGTCTGAGATGAGGGAATACATTGAAACATTAAGCCGGACAGCAACGAAACAATTCGCTCCACGATTTCGTCTGGAGGGGCTGTATCGGCCCAAGACCAATCGCGCTGACGCAGCTGCCGATTCATGCGCGTCCAATCGGCACTGCCGTAATGCCAGCATACTCGCTCCACGCGGTCAAAGGAGAGAGGGGGACAGGGAAGACGGAGGGACAGAGGACGATGATCCGACAATTCACTCAAAACTTCGATTGAAATATCAGTAAAATCGGTTAGAACTAAATCAAGCAAATGTGGTCCTCGCGTAGGTGACCGAACGCGCTGCGTCAAGCCATGATCGCGAACCCACTCTCGGAGGAAGACGCCGGCAGAAGAGGTGTGGGAAGAGAAACGGAGCCACGAAACGTGGTGAACATTCATGTCTCCCACTATAACTGACTGCACATGCTCGGTTTCCAGCCGGGACCACTCGGCACCGAGATACTCGATAGAGGCAATCTCGCTGTAGTGCGGGCGCCTGTAAAAACAACCCACTAAAATCGGACCGCACACAGCATGCACCGTGATCCAAATTACCTCGGTATCGAGCGACTTGTGGCAAGGAACTGCGATGTCTGAGATCGCGTCGACGGCGAAGATGGCTACACCGCCACCGTTTGCGTCCCGATCCCGACGTGCTATCAAACTGTATCCGCTCAAAGCAGGATGCACACAAGACGCGTCTAAATGAGTTTCGGTTAAACAAACAAGAGAGGGCAGGGAAGGAAATAAAGACAATCGTGCTTCTAATTCGACTCGCTTTGCTAATAAATTCTGGATATTCGCATAAAAAATTGTGAGATCAGGAGAAACGAAGGTGGGCTCAGGTCCGGATTCGCTCGGACCACCCACCCGAGGAAGGATTTCGTTAGAAGGCTCTTGCAACTGAAAAAACTCATGCAATGTTCGCTGAGAGAAGGAAGGACGAGCAGGCGGAACACGAGGAGGGACACCGGAATTCGGAAGGATAAGACTTGTCGAAAATTCCGGCCTAAGACTTCTCGAAAATCCCGGCCTGAGACTGGTCGAAACATCCGTCTCGACACCGCCGGCCTCGACAGCCTGAGAATAAGACGCGCGAACAAATGATGCATGCAGTCCGACTCTTCGCTGCCCCAAGGCTGCGAGAGAGCGCGGGCCTCGGCGACGAAGCCTGATTGGGGGCGACCGCTCACTGTCCACTGTGTGGAGGGCGGAATAGACAGCGGGAGAAGGAGAAGAGGACGAGGAAGGAAAAGAAAGAGCGGCCCCCCGCCACCACTAGGCGGGCAACTTCAAATGAGCAAACGGGACACGAAACTGCCCCTCAAGCTCGCCGCTGCTCTGCTCGAAGGCGGGAACTCCGTCGACACTAACGCACCGAGTCTTAAAATCGATGCGAACATCACGACCTCCAGCCGCCTGCTCTACAAGCTCTTTGGCTTTCTTCAAAGCCCAATTTCTGGTTGTATTTACTTTGCTTGTCGCCGGCTTTAAACTACAGAAGCATTATTCGACAAACTGAATTTCGCCCCCTTACCGCCAGCCTTCTCTAGAAACGCCCGCGCCGATTCACTGTTTGCAAATTGCAAAAACGAGGCAGAACTAGGCTGACGATTACTCCTCGGACCGGTGTAAAAATGACCGAAACTGCTGGGCTTAATGGACTGATCGATCGAATTTGCCAACCGCTGCAACTCAGTTAAACGATCCTCTAATCCCATGGATTTGAAGCCAATCACTGCGATCTGAAGATTCGAGATGTCCAACGAGTTGATGATAGACAAGTGCCGCTTCGAAGAGGAGCCCGAAAAAGTCAACGGACGCAACTCGAGACACTCAACGCGATCTCGAAGATCTGCAAGTTCGTCTCTGACCGGGTCAACCTCCTTCGAGATCGCGACCTTCGTCTCGTGGGTAATCGTCGCGTGCAGATTCTCGAGCGACACCCGGGTGGCCATGTTCGAGTTCGTGGTTTTCAGAGCGTCGAATATCGCCTTCTCGCCAGGGGAACTCTCAGCAAGAAATTCTGGCAGCGCAGGCGGAGAATCAGGGATCAATACCGGAGCAGGCGCCTGCAGGGGGACGTGACCCGCGCCCGCACCTGGGGGGACAGAACCCGCGCCCAGGGCCAGGGGGACGGAACCCGCGCCTGGCGCGCCTGCGACACCGGGACTGCCACCCGCAGGGCCAGTCCCGGGAGCCGCATGCATGCCACCCGAAGGGCCGTTGCATGCACCAGGGCCGCCACCCGTGGGGCCAGCGCTGGGAGCAACCGCCGCAACGGCAGCGGCGCTCGGCTCAGCACCGGGACCGCCCCAACCAGGACTGATCCCGGGAGCCGCATGCACGCCACCCGAAGGGCCTTTGCATGCACCGGAATGGCCACTTGAAAGGCCCATTCCGGGAGCGACCGCTGCAGAAGCAGCAGTGCTCGGCTCTGCGTTCCCGCCCACGCCTGGAAAGGCTGGCACGGGATGAAACTCGACGTCCATCATGTCCTCTGTTCTCGACTTCTTCTGCTCAGGAGTTCCACCGGGCGAACGAGCGAGCGCTGCCTTCACAGCATTAGCTCTGCTGGACAAGCGCCCCAGAGGACCCTTGGATCCTCCTTTCCCACCCTGCGAGAAAGAACTGTCGGAGAAGTGCGTCGACTCGCCTGGAAGAGCAGCGGCAGCAGCACCGGACATTGCGACGAGAACTTGAATGGAAGGATAAAAATCCGAGATGTATAAGGTGGTTGACCGCCCCGGCGACAGACGAAAGATATACCTTGACCGCCCCGGCGACAGGCAATGGTAGCTCCTGAGCTTCTGCCACACAGCTTGAGCCACACAGCTTCTGCCACACAGCTTCTGCCGCAGCTCCGCGGGCCCTGCGTGAAATGACCGACAGCAACGGCGGACACATTCTGAAATCTGCGCAAACACTCCTCAATCTCGTTCGTCCGGCTGTCTAACGACAAGGCAATGGAGAAACCAGAAAGAGCAACCTGTCGATTCGCCACATCCATCGAATTGATCAGCAGGATTTGCTTCTTGGAAAGGCCAGACGCGGGACGAGCTTGCATGGAGATGTAGATTATTTGCGAATCTTTACCTGTGAGTATGCTCGTTTTAGTGCGCAGGCTGTCGGTGCTATTTTCGTCGGCGATTTTAACGCGCACCTACACATTGGTTTCGGTACAGTAATTCTGTCAATCTTGAAGGTAGTTTTTTTTTAAGAATTCGGTTCAGGAGACTGGCCTTTTTCAGCGTGTCAGATCTCCTACCAGAGGTCCATATTTTATAGATTCAATGTTTACTGATTTGCCTCAATTGATCACGGTGGAAGTGGTAAAGGGAAATCGCCGATCATCGCAGCTTGTCGATCAGATGTTCTGGCCATCCGCTCTCGCTCGAAGTTTTCAATCGTGATGTTTGGCACAAGGGCCGGCGGATTGGTCGCAGATTCGGCGACGCATTTGCGAGCGCAGTTGGGAATGGATTTCTCAGCTGCCGCCAGTAGCAGCAGAGCGTCTCACAGATATTGTTTTGTCTTTAATGCGCGAGTGCATACCGCAGTCTTCTGTGCCGTTCCGGCCATCACACCCTTGGAGAGGAGTGTGTGCGATTAGTTGAGGAGAAGAGACGCGTTTCTGGCACGGAATGTTTCCCCTTTGCTTGCGGTGCAGTGCCCTGTTCTCTGCGCGCGAGGCTTTCGTTCAGCACGGGGTTGAGTTCAGACCTCTGAATGCGACAGGCAGACGCGTCTGATGTCTTCGAATCGATTCCTGTGATTACCAACCTTGCAGCCACCCTGCAGCACGAGTTAAGTGGAGAAAACCGAGAGCACCTCTCAGGATGAGTCGAACAATACGAATAGTTTCGCGGACCTAGTTCGGGCAGCAGACCGAGTTCCGAGCTCTGGATTCGACAGGCGGACGCGCTTGATGCCTTGAAATCGATTCCTGTGACCACCTGCACTGTAGCCCTCCCTACAGCCCGAGTTAAGTACAGGAAACCGACAGCACCTCTCAAGATGACTCGAACAATACGAATAGTTTCGCGATTCTAGATCGGGCAGCAGACCGAGTTCAGCTGGATTCAACAGACAAGCGCGTAATGATTCTGAATCGGTTTCTGTAAGTATCAGCTATAGCTGTCTTGTAGCTCGAGCTTAGTGTAGAAAACCGAGAGCGCCTTTTTAAGATGACTCGAACAATACCAATAGTTTCGCGAACCTAGCTCGGCTAGCAGACCGAGTTCAGACCTCTAGATGCAACGGACGGACGCGCCTGACCATTCTGAATCGATAAGGTGTGCTTACCAGCTATGTAGCTGTCTTGTATCTCGAGTTAAGTCCAATAAACTGACAGCGCGTATCAAGATGACTCGAAACGGCCGATCCCGCCCGCGTGCTTTTTGGCAGTAAAAGGTACCCGATCGAGCTGAGATCAAGATAGCGAGCGGGAATAAGATCGAATATCACGGGAAAAAATACTAGAGCTCTAACGAATGGTTGAATTCCGAGAACAAAATTTTCAACCGACCAAAATTCACCAAAAGGTCCGTCGAGATTTTTCTTGCCAGCTAGCTCTCCAGCGCCCCGGAATTACTCTTAAGCTTCCAGCGACAACTTGCTAAGGGAAGGTCTACGAGTTACTCCCAACGCCGCCTGTGTATGACGCGGACATCAACATTTTTGATGCTAACATTAGGTTTTTTAATTCAGAAAACAGAGAATGATTTGCCCGTCTTTTTTTTATCCCTGTTTTCCTCGCGTTGTATGTTTGTCTGAGTCGTGATTGAATGGCGCTGTGAGGCATTCCAATTGCACGGATATGCAATTTTGGCACGCAAAGACAGTGGACAGCAGGCTGGCGGAGTAATCATTTTTATTATAGATTATTTTGCATTTTCGTGTTCGTTGCTACTCGAATCGCTTTGTGTGAATTTGTTTAGATTTTAGTGCATTGCAGTTCTGGCCCGTTGTTGATTGGTTGTTTTGCTGTGGAGAGACAGCATCGATTGACAGTTTACGCGAAGAGTGGGAAGCTTTTCGTATTCACGCAGTGAATGCAATTATCGTAGGAGATTTCAACGTTGATCACACACATTGGCTTCGTTTTAGCCATTCGGTGACACCAGAAGGTACGCATTTAAAGCAGCGTTTCGTTTACGAAGAACATTTCAAACAATGTCCGGTCCCTTAGGCGGGGCGCTTATTATTAGATCTTATTTTAAATGATGCTCGCGACCCTCAGGAGGGATGTTTGGCTTTGCGGACGTGCGAATTGGCGCGGGCTAAAAGCATTATTCGCGATAGAGGGGATTGGATATCCAAGTTGGAGCTAGAATTTGCAGTTAATAATTCACGAATAGCTTCAATTATCCGTTGAAGAGGATCAATGGAAGTTGGGTTGTTACTTGTATTGATAAAGTTTGTTGTTGAGCAAAATGCAGCCTTTGATCTATCGGGGATTATGGCTCCTCCTGACCCCGCCTCTTTCTTTTGTATCCGTCCGTGCTGCGCGCTATATGCTCTTGCTGCTCTCATAGCAGACAGCAGCAGCGGGCCAGATCTCGTCTTGACGCGGGTTTTAAAGGGTTGTGCGCGGGAGCTGGCAGCACCGAAAACTTTAATTGCGCGTTCAGTTTTAGCACGCGACAGATGGCCAGAGATTTGGTGCCAGCACTGATTGTTCCATTGTTGAAAAAAGGGTCTTCGTCAAACCCAGACCACCACCGAGGATTGCAGCCGACGTCCCAGGTGTCCAGAGTTGTGGAGCGCTTGTTGGGAGCATTGTTCCTTCCCTGCCTTGAGAGAGTCGGAGCATATGGCCCTTTCCAATTTGCGTATCGACAGGAGCACGGGGCCAGAGATGCCATCTTGTTTTTCATGCTCTGTTGGTCTCATGCGTTGGCAACCGGCATGCTCGCAGCGTTGTATTGTTCTGATGTGCCCGGAGCTTTCCACCGCGTCGACGCAGACATACTTTTGCTTAAGTTACGCGCTTTTAATGTTCCCGGTTGCTTTTTTAATATGATGAAGAGCTGGCTTCGACCCAGGGTTGGCCGGGTAGGTGTTGGCGGGCAGCAGTCACAGCCACTAGTAATGCAAGACATGGCATGCCAGGGGACTGCGCTAGGGCCACCCGTGTGGAACTGACATTGCGCCGACGCACGTATGGCCATACGTGCGGCCAATTTCGACGAAGTTGGCTTCGCTGATGATTTAAACGCTTGGAGAGCACTCCCAGCAGACACGGCGCACGAAGAGGCAAATGCGCAACTCCGTGTGTGCCAGTCTTCACTCCGCGAGCGGGGCCGCGCCAATAGGGTGCAATTTGGCATAGAGAATTCTCGCATTTTGTCACGAACGCGGCCCGCCGGGGACAACTTTAAAATATTAGGTGTAGTATTTGACCCTAAATTGTGCATGGGTGATGCGGTGGACAACTGCGTAGCTGCTGCCTCTTGGAGAATATACAGTTTGACGCGCATGCGGCGTTTTTATAATGACGCAGAACTGGTCAATTTATATAAGGCGCATGTGTTATCTTACATTGAATATCGCACCTGTGCCATTTACCACGCTTCATTGTCTATTCTTGCCCCGCTCGACGCTCTCCAGACACGATTCTTGCGTTCTCTAGGAATCACACCAGAAGATGCATTATTGCATTTCAATCTGGCTCCTTTGAGCACGCGCCGGGATATACGCATCTTGGGGGTCATGCAGCGTACGCTTCTGGGCTCTGGTCCTGCTTGTTTCTCTCGCTTTTTCTGCGTGGACCCCTCCCCTTCTCCTCCGAGAGCGCCGCGCCGGCACGCACGACGCGTAGTTGAGCCGTCCTTCACCAGTCCTGATTTCTTGCTGCATTCTGCCGCTGGTGCCACTCGTGTTTATTTTAATCTGCTACCTGATTATATCATTCGTGCACGGTCGGTGCAGTCCTTTCAGAGACGTTTACAAATCTGTGTCAAAGAGCGCGTTTCTTCCCCGGAGTGGGAGCGTTCCCTGTCTCCACGGGTCGCGCTGGCCACGCGCCCTTTGCGGTGCTGTAGGGACTGGCGGCGGGGACTTTGATCCTCGGCGTCTTGGCAAGATTTGTGATGGATCCGGGCCCTTTGGATCTGCGGTTCTTGTTCTCTTTTCCTCCCCGTCCCTTCCTTCCCCTCCTCCTTCTCATCCTCCCCTCCCCTTCTCCCCCCTCCCGGTCTGTTGCTGTTGTCCTCCGCAGTCGGCCTTTAAAAAAAAACAGAAAGAAGATTTGTGAGAAAAGCAATGTCCGAATAATCTATTATATATGATTATATCATTTGAGGAAAGTCTAATTATTGATTATATAGAATTTTGAACGTCGTGTCCTCTCTAGCCACGAAAGAGTAGGTTCGCAAGAGCCAGAAAAAAAAATCGTGAAGACGACGAAAATGGAGATCGTTAAGGCCGTTGATCCGATGAAGGATGAGATGGCCGATGTATTTGTGCCTTTCTGCACTCGAATTTCGACCGGGTTCATCATCGTCATTAGTTTTGAGTGCGACATTTGGTTTTCGAACTTGCAGAATGATTCACTGGTTTGTACAAGCGCGTCGAGCAGTTGACCAAGATGGTGAATAATTAATTCCATTGTGAAGCGGGCTCTGGGCATTTGTCAGTGGACCACGGAGCAGTCAGCAGATGTCAAAGATATGTTTTGCACAGTTTGCAAGCGAACGCGATGCTCGTATATGTTCTGTCATATGTGGGTGGCAAGGGGAAAGTTTGTCAGACTTCGTTTGGCCGTTTAATTGTGAACTTCCCAATTTTCGTTTAAATGCCTTTCGAGATTGAGTCTTGCAGCCGACATCGTCCGTTGACGCCACTAATCGCACGTCTATTTCTATGTACGGTCGTTTAATGCCCATTCAGGCGAGCTGTCGGCAACTCTTTTTTTTTTTCGCTCCCTACGTCGTTGGTATCACCGAAAGTTGGTTAATGCTTCGCTTTTGGCGCCTCACCTACCCGGTTACAGTTTGCTTGCGAGACGCAATAGTCATCAGCAGGCCGGAGGTGTAGCCATTTTGTACACGAGAGTCTGAATGGCGTTTGTTTTGCGCTCTTCAATTCACCCTCGGCGGAAATATTTTATTCTGCTGAGAGGGAATTTATCGTTGCAAGTTCGTCGTAATGGGGCGGACTGTACCAACATGCGAGAATGAAACCATGTCCATAAAATTTCACCCTTAGCACAGCAAGTGAAGAGAATAACGTTGCAAATCTGTCGAGGGCAAACATAAGAACTCCACCCCCGTGGGCGTTTCTATCCCTACGGTCAATCAAAGAATACCCGCTCAGGCACGGTATTGGACAGGATTTGTCAAACTTGCTCTCATTGATCAAAACAAGCAAAGGGGCGGCGGGAAGAAGAGACAAACGAGCCTCAAGCTCGGCACGATGACTAAAAAAACTGTCGATATTTATATGCAAAATGGTGAGGTTCAGCAAACGAAAAACGAACTGCATTGCAGCACTGGCGTGTCAGAAAGGATGCCGCTGATCTTGAACCACGACGGCGGAAACGAAGGGCGGACCGCTCACAAGCCGTTTGACGGAGGGCGGGAGTAGAACTAACAGAATTGAGGTGAAACGGTAAGCGAGCCCCCCAACACCTCTACTTCAACGAAAGCTTCGAATAAGGAAGCCAAAAACACACCCTCGAAGTCAGTGCTGGATTGCTCAAAAGCCTTCGAATCGGAAACCTTGACGACGCGATTTTTAAAATCGGCCTCAACAGCCACACTAGAACCGACGGCCTGTTTCAATACTTCAATCGCTTTCCGCAAGGCCCAATCACGATGCTTCTGGTATTTAGTCTTTGCGGGCCTCGCGGTGATATTGCCGGTGGCCTTCTTGAAACTTCGCGCTCTCTAGAAACTTGTTCCGAGACACCTCGGAGGCAAACTCGATGCACGAGACTTTGATTGCTGTCTGCGCGTTCCGCGGGCCCTGCGTGAAATGACCGACAGAAACGGCGGACACATTCTGAAATCTGCGCGAACACTCCTCAATCTCGTTCGTCCGGCTGTCTAACGACAAGGCAATGGAGAAACCAGAAAGAGCAGCCTGTCGATTCGCCACATCCATCGAATTGATCAGCAGGATTTGCTTCTTGGAAAGGCCAGACGCGGGACGAGCTTGCATGGAAATGTAGATTATTTGCGAATCTTTACCTGTGAGTATGCTCGTTTTAGCGCGCAGGCTGTCGGTGCTATTTTCGTCGGCGATTTTAACGTGCACCTACACATTGGTTTCGGCACAGTAATTCTGTCAATCCTGAAGGTAGTTTTTTTTTAAAGAATTCGGTTCAGGAGACTGGCCTTTTTCAGCGTGTCAGATCTCCGACCAGAGGTCCATATTTCATAGATTCAATGTTTACTGATTTGCCTCAATTGATAACGGTGGAAGTGGTAAAGGGAAATCGCCGATCATCGCAGCTTGTCGATCAGATGTTCTGGCCATCCGCTCTCGCTCGAAGTTTTCAATCGTGATGTTTGGCACAAGAGCCGGCGGATTGGTCGCAGATTCGGCGACGCATTTGCGAGCGCAGTTGGGAATGGATTTCTCAGCTGCCGCCAGTAGCAGCAGAGCGTCTCACAGATATTGTTTTGTCTTTAATGCGCGAGTGCATACCGCAGTCTTCTGTGCCGTTCCGGCCATCACACCCTTGGAGAGGAGTGTGTGCGATTAGTTGAGGAGAAGAGACGCGTTTCTGGCACGGAATGTTTCCCCTTTGCTTGCGGTGCAGTGCCCTGTTCTCTGCACACGAGGCTTTCGTTCAGCACGGGGTTGCGTTTCCGCGACATGCGTCGTCGTTGCATTTTCGAAGAGCACTCTACAACGGAGCTGTCGACGGCCTTGGACATGAGAAGTTTTGCGTCGAACCAAATACCTAACCAAATGAAATCGTCTCCAGCAGGCTGCACGCGTGACAAAATATGAAAACTCTCTTTTCCGCGTCAAACTGTACTCTGTTCGCGCGGCCCCAGGCGTGGACGGACGATTGGCACCGGCGCAAGGAAGAGAAGCCATCCACATTTGAGACGCTCGTGGAAACAGCACGCCATGCATTAAGGTCGTTTGCAAACATACCCTCTTGAAAGCACTCTGCCCGGATGGCCACGCAAGCGTCAGCGAAAAAGATGTTCCGAAAAGGCGGCCCCAAACAGTGCCCTGGAAAACCATGTTTTCCATGCTGAACGGGCGAGAAAACTGGCGTCCAATCGCCACTCGCGCCTTGCGTCGGCGAAGCCAGCCGGCAAAAAAAGGCAGCAACTGGGGGGGCCCGGCCGACTGCAGTTTCGCACACAAGATTTCAGAATCGACTCGGTCGAAAGCGCCAGAAACATCAGAGCAGCATAGCAAGATACGGGAACCAAGGAAGAGAGGAAGGAGCCAGGAGAGGACGGAACTGCGTCTCGTGCCCGCTACGATAAGCAAACTGCGACGGCCCATAAGCACTTGAACGCTCGAGGCGCGGAACAAACAGGCTACCGATGATGCGTTCTACTGCTTTAGATAATTGCGATATTAAATGCAGACCTCGATAGTTGTCTGGGTCTGAGAGAGCCCGGTGCTTGTGGAAGAGAAAGATCCAGTGTGCGCACCAGGAAGCTGGCCACTGAGAACAATGGATGATCTGACGAGCAAGAAGACACACTGACAATGCTAATTCGCGCGCGCAAAGCTTCACAACTCGAGCAGGAAGCAAATCAGGCCCAGTGGCGCTGTCCAAACGCAACTCCTGGAGCACGGCCCCGACGCGCAACCGCACTCTTAAAAAAGCATTCGAATCAGTCGGCACTAAAGAAGCATTAAACACAAAAAACTGATTGACCACAATGTCTGGCAAACTCCATTTGCTAGAACAATTTGCTGCTAAAAGCTCTGCCTTTTCTATGCTGGTGATAGCCGACGATCCGTCTGGATACTTCAAAGGCGAGCTGCTTGGTTTTCCTGTTCTGCACAAAATAGAATCAGAAAGTTTCCACCGCTACACCGCTGCCACTACTGCTTGCCACTACTGCGCGTTTTCACACCGATGCGGAATTGATCGGTCTATTTAAGGCGCACGTTTTGTCGCGCATTGAATACAGAACCTCAGCCGTGTATCATGCTTCGTTTTTTGTATTAGCTTCTCTCGACGCTCTCCTTTCTCGCTTCCTGCGTTCGTTGAGTGTGACAGACGCGGACGCTTTGTTTTATTTTAATCTGGCGCCCCTTTGCACTCGTCGTGACATAAGCATACTCGGCGTCATTCACAGAGCTGTTCTGGGACTCGGTCCTCCGTGCTTTCAGAACTTCTTTAAGCTGGATGCGGCGCCGCCGCCGGCCAGGGCTCCCAGAAGACACGGGCGCCATCTGGTGGAGCCGCCCTTCACAGCACCAGATTTTCTCTTACGCTCAGCGATTGGTGCCGTTCGCATATATAACCTTCTCCCTGACTTTATTGTTTCCGCTCGTGGTGTCAGCGTATTTCAATCTCGCCTTCAAAATCTCGTGCGTGCTCGTGCAAGCCTTTTTGACGACTGGCCGGTTTCGTTTTCCCCTCGCCTCCCGCTGGCTTCGCGCCCGCTCCGTGGGTGCCGGGATTGGCGTGCTTAGCTCTTTCTTTCTCTCGTCTTCCCTCTTCTCCTCTCCCCTTGCTCCTCTCCTTTCCCTCCTTCTTCCTCTGCTTTGTGTTTCTCTTTTTGACAGTCGTAGCCGTGCTGCCTTCACTTACTTGAGCATGTGGTGAGACTCATCTGCTGCTACGAGATACATAGTAGAAAAAATCCCCCCTGTTCTCGCTGATAGAAAAATGCGCAATGTTCAAGAGGATTAACGACACGTGAGTGTAGTCAAATCATTTTAATCTAGATTTAAATGATATGGGAGTGGATGTGTATGGCAAATCATTTAAATCTAGATTTAAAGCATAACAGGTGGATGCAGTGTATGCGAATCATTTAAAACTAGATTTAAATGATGAAGATTGGTCAGGTCCATGGATCATTTAAATCTAAATTTAAATCATTCAGATAGATAATTTGTGTGACAGCATTTAAATCTAGATTTAAATGATGAAGTTAGAAGGGGGCGTCTGAAAATCATTCAAATCTAAATTTAAATGAATGTATCTAGCGAATCGACGTACCCGGTGATGGATCATCTAAATCTAGATTTAAAGGAATAAGAAAACTAGAATGTGGTGTCAATGATATATATATTTATATGTATATATATATACATATATACATATACATATATATATATTGCATATATGTCTCATTTTTTTATAAAAAAAAAACATTTATTTTAGTTTGTTTGTTTCTTTCATGGAATTGCGCCAGTGCGGAATACGAGATTTTTGTTGCATTTCTCAGCCAAAGTTCACGAATGATTCGGATTGTTTTGATTGACGTTTCACAGTGAATTTCAAGTTGGATGTCGTATTAGTTGGTGTTCGACGTTGTTTTTGGCACCGAGTTTCAGCTTGAATTGAAATAGGAATGTTTATGATTCGTTTATGAGTTTTTTTATGCAGATTGTAAAAAAAAGAAAAACATATCATGTAAAACGCAACAGAGGATAGACATATTTTGGGTATTGGTGTTTGTCGCAGACAGTTTGGACATTCTAGATTTATTTACATTGCCATCGAACAGATTTATAGTTCATTACAGCTCGAGTTAATCCGAGAAGAAATGTTGCCCGGTAGAATTGAAAGGTATGTCTTTCCATAGCTTAATAACGACATGCTTCGTGCACGTGCGTAGATCGATGGCAAACCCAGCTCGAGTATCAGACCGAGTTCAGACCTCTGAATGCGACAGGCAGACGCGTCTGATGTCTTCGAATCGATTCCTGTGATTACCAGCCTTGCAGCCACCCTGCAGCACGAGTTAAGTGGAGAAAACCGAGAGCACCTCTCAGGATGAGTCGAACAATACGAATAGTTTCGCGGACCTAGTTCGGGCAGCAGACCGAGTTCCGAGCTCTGGATTCGACAGGCGGACGCGCTTGATGCCTTGAAATCGATTCCTGTGACCACTTGCACTGTAGCCCTCCCTACAGCCCGAGTTAAGTACAGGAAACCGACAGCACCTCTCAAGATGACTCGAACAATACGAATAGTTTCGCGATTCTAGATCGGGCAGCAGACCGAGTTCAGCTGGATTCAACAGACAAGCGCGTAATGATTCTGAATCGGTTTCTGTAAGTATCAGCTATAGCTGTCTTGTAGCTCGAGTTTAGTGTAGAAAACCGAGAGCGCCTTTTAAGATGACTCGAACAATACCAATAGCTTCGCGAACCTAGCTCGGCTAGCAGACCGAGTTCAGACCTCTAGATGCAACGGACGGACGCGCCTGACCATTCTGAATCGATAAGGTGTGCTTACCAGCTATGTAGCTGTCTTGTATCTCGAGTTAAGTCCAATAAACTGACAGCGCGTATCAAGATGACTCGAAACGGCCGATCCCGCCCGTGTGCTTTTTGGCAGTAAAAGGTACCCGATCGAGCTGAGATCAAGATGGCGAGCGGGAATAAGATCGAATATCACGGGAAAAAATACTAGAGCTCTAACGAATGGTTGAATTCCGAGAACAAAATTTTCAACCGACCAAAATTCACCAAAAGGTCCGTCGAGATTTTTCTTGCCAGCTAGCTCTCCAGCGCCCCGGAATTACTCTTAAGCTTCCAGCG
>CAUYUJ010014332.1:205208-220208 GCA_963575745.1 Prorocentrum cordatum | reverse complement strand
ACGCTGTGGCAACCGGAGTTTCACACGATACCGCAGAACCCTGTCCGAGCGCGCGCGCGCAAAGCTGTATTGTTTGAATTTTCTGTCTCCTTTCCGTTCTTCTTACTTTTCGCTCGCTTCGTCAGTGTGCCGCTCTCGCCGCGGTTAATGCGTGTATCGTTCGATGAATTACGCTTGCTCGGCGCGCGCGTTTCCAGGCTTTCTGCCTGCCTCCAAACGTGACAGAACGGAAGAGAAAAACAAAAGAAGCGCCAAGTGATACCGCCGACAACCTCTCGACGCTTTCCCAGAACACAAAACGCCACTCGTACGCCACTTGAAAACATCTGGCCACGATGGACCGAGCAAAAAAACGAAAAATACGCAACATCTCAATTTTGTATACATTGTGCTGTTCTGATTGTTGCACGGATGCGTTTTGTTTTTAAACGCCTGTTTCATCGGTTTTAACTTCACTAGGTTGTCTATCTTCTTATTTTTTTCTACGCGCCTCCAGACAATCATGACGATGACCACGTCATTGCTGCACGCATGATCGCGGCTTTAGGCCACAGTGAAACAAGGAGCACTGGCCCGTTCGGAATGATAGCCGAAACAACAAACACGATTATAACCACTTCGAAGCAACCGCAAAAAACAACTGACAACTTCCGAACCAAACAACAACAAAAACAAATAATGAAGAACGGAACGAAACGCCGGCAAGACCAACACAGAAGCTGCAAAACGCATCGAAATAAAGAATACGAGAGGACGGGGAAAGGGGAAAATGCGGTAGAACGGGAAGGAGCAGAAAAAAAGGGGAGAAACAAACACCGATGAGAGGGCCAGAACGAAGAGAGGGCTGGCGCAATCAACGCAACACAAAACACCCCCCGGGGAGGAGAAAGAAAAGCGGGAAACAGGCAAGGAAGGAGAACACAAAGGGAATGGACACTGTCGCCGTGCGCTCGGCGGGGGGTGTTACATTATGCCCAGATTTTTTTTGTTTGGCAGAGCGGCTGCCGAAAATAGCTGCTTTGCGTCTGCCGAAAAACACACTGGCGGATCGGCCGTTTCGAGTCATCTTCATACGCGTTGTCGGTTTTTGTTCTTAACTCGAGCTGTAAAACAACTACAGAGCTGGTAACCACACCTTACGCATTCAGAATTATTAATCGCGTTCGCTCGTTAAATCCAGAGATCTAAACTCTGTCTGCTAGCCGAGCTAGGTCCGCAAACACATTCTTACTATTTGAAGCGTCTGGACAAACGCTCTTGGTTTTCTGTACTTAACTCGAGCTGTAGGGCAACTACAGAGCAGGTAAACATATCTAAAATTCAGAATTATCAGGCGCGTTCGCCTGTTTAATCCAGAAATCTGAACTCGGTCTGCCAGCCAAGCTAAGTGTGATTTCTGGAAGTAGAGAATTTCTTGATTCGCGGGGTTGTAAAACAACAAATAAACCCTTTCCTCTTGCCCATGATCGCCGATAATTAAGACACGTCTTTTTTGTTCTGTTCTGTTCTTTCTCTCTCTCTCTCTCTCGCGCTCTGTGTCTGGGCAGCGGGCTTCAGCTTTCTTTTACTGCACAGCTCGAGCTCCGCGAGGGCGCTGGCGTCCGTCGTCCAGGGCCCAAAAACGAACGCTGTGTGATGGCGAGCGGGCAATGGCGCTCCGCCAATGAGGAGCGTTTTTTTTGTTTTTTTTTTTGTAATCCTTCGGGTTTGTTTTGCAATCCTGTTTTTTTTTGGGAGAGGGGGGAATCTTTCGATCGAGGATGGGTGAACAAAAATTAACTCTAACGTATTGTTGAGTTTCGAGAAAATGCGCTTTTAGAAAATGTCGAGAAAACACAGCAAAACATATAATAAAAGTGGGAACATGTAGGCCGCACGGACGGCAGTCTTGGGAAACTGGTTCGAACCGGTTTTCGAGAAAAAAGAGAGAGTTTGAATTAGAAAAAACCTTTATATTATGTATGTGTATATGTGTATATGTGTATATGTGTATATATTATAATATATAATATATATATATATATATATATATATATATATATATATATACATATGTGTGTGTGTGCATGTATATATGTATATGTGTGTATATATATGTGTGTATATACATAGGTGTGTGTGTGTCGCGCTTGTTATGTATGGTTTGTATATGTTTTATGTTTATCTTCATTTTATGTTTAGTGTTATGTATGTGTGTATATATATATATATATATATATATATATATATATATATACACACATCCATACATGCATACAAACAAACATACATACATCCATGCAACATACATACACAGGTATACATAGATATGTCTATGTACATGCAAACGTATAGACACAACTACAAATATACATGCATACATACCCACACATACATCGCGTCATTCCAATTTCATTGGTACCTGATTAGAACGCAGAGTTTGCATGCGATTTTGATGAATCGATGTGTTACATTCGTTTTTTTTTTCATATATATATATATATATATATATATATATATATATATATATTATTATAATATAACTCACAACTCAATTCAGGCATCTGAACACTTCAGAATAGAGAATTCGGCGTTTTTTTTTTTTTTTTTTTTTTTTTTTTTTTTTTTTGTTTTTGTCCCACGCAGTCTCACAGGGATGAACCAAACCACGCACAGGTCACACCAGCGTCAAAATGCACTAAAGAATTAAATGATAAAATCAGCAAGGAACGGAGAGGAAAGCGGAACGAGGAAGAAAGGAGGAGACCTAGAGGGAGACAAACAGAAAACAAGAAAAAAACGAAGAAAAACAAATGAGAAGAAAAAGAGCGAGAAGAAGACGAGAGAGAGGGAAGGAGGGAAGAGGGCGCGGCAAGCAGGCAAACAAGCAGGGGGTGAACGAGGAAGAGAAAGAGAAAGACGACGCCGGACGCGCCAGGCGAGGAAAAAAACGCCTGCGGACCGAACACCGCTCAGAACCCGCGCGGGGGAGGAGCAGAGGAGAGGAGGGAGACGGCGGATGACGGCAACGACGTTCTGAACATTGGGCGGCCTAAAGCGGGTCGAACATCCGTCCTGAACATTCGGCGGCTTAAGGCCGGTCGAAAATCCGTCCTCCACAACACCAAATGAAACATAGTGGCGGTTCCTGACATCTCTCCAAATTCCTGCTTGAAACCAATAAAACCGTCGATCTGCACCTCGCGACTCTTGAAGTCGACGCGAATTAGATGAAAACCGGGAAAAGTCACTGCCGGTTCGACTTCCCGCCCGTTCTCCCCTTGCTCGAAAACCGAGGCAGGATATGGACAGTGTTGGTGGGGACAGAGGAAACAACGAGACCGTGATGCGAATAGTGGAGACGGTAGTGGTGGGGAGAATTCTGAAGACAATGGTGGAAACAATGGGACAGTGGAACAATAGTGGGAACGGTGGTGATGGGCGACAGTGGTGTGTGAAACAATGGAAATGTGGTGGAAACGGAAAGACAGCGGAGGATACAGTGGAGGTGGGAACAATGGTGTAGGCGGTGACACGGACGGCGGTGGGACAATGGGACAGAGGTGCGGTGGGGACAGAGGTGGGAACAGTGGTGGGAACAAGTGTTCGAACCAGTAATGACCCCTTCTTCCGGTTTTCGAAAAGAGAGAGGGGGTTTGAACCGGTAGCAACCCATATGTTATGTATATGCATATGTGTATATGTATGTGTATGTTTATATGTTTATATGTGTGTGTATATATATATATATATATATATATATAAGTGTGTGCGCGCTTGTATGTAAATGCTATGTGTGCGTGTTTATTATTATTATATACATATATATGAAAACGCCTTATCGATTCATCAAAATCGCATGGCGAACTCTGCGTTCTAATCCGGTACCAATGCAATTTGAATGACACGATGTATGTGTGGGTATGTATGCATGTATATTTGTATTTGTATATGTCTATATACGTTTGCACGTACACAGACATATCTATGTATACATGTGTATGTATGTTGCATGTATGTCTGTGTGTATGTGTGTATGTATGTATGTATGTATGTATGTATGTGTATATATATGTGTATACATATATGTAGATACACAATAGCAATACTAACAAACCAAGGGTAATAGTATCAAACACTAACAATACGAATACTAAAACTGATAAGAACCATAATGATAACCATCATCATCATCATCATCATCATCATCATCACAATGATACTAAGACTAATAATCATAATGCCAATGCTACTAATAACACTACAAATGCTACTGCTAGTAATGATACTAATAATATATACAGGCGGCACGTGTGTACCCAGGCTCATACAACAAACAGAATGGGGCGTTTGAAGCAGGAATGCAATGCAACAGCGAAGTCGCACTCGAGCGCAACTGGGGTTGCGACACCTTGCGATGTGTGTTCAGGGCCCCCCAGGAAGCCTCAGGAGGCCCGACTTGGATACCAGAAGAGGCTCCAGGAGGCCCCAATATTGTGAATGTTGTGTGTGTGTGTGTGTGTGTGCGTGTGTGTGTGTGTATATGTGTGTGTGTGTGTGATGTGTGCTCTGTGTTGTGCGTGCTTTTTGTGCGTTGTAGGTGTTGTGTGTGTTATGTTTGTCTAGCGTGTGATGTGTTGGGCGTGATTTGTGTCTCTGTGTGTGCATGTAGTTCTGAAGCCCCAGGAGGCACCAAGCGGCCTCAGGAGGCCCCAAGAAAGCCCAGGAAGCTTCAGGAGTACGAGGCCCCAACAGGCTCCAGGAGGCCGCAGGGGGGCCCCAGGAGGTTTCAGGAGACCCCCAGGAGGCTCCGAGGCGGGGTCTGGGGCACCAGAAGTTCCAGAAAACACAAGGAAGCCCCAGGAGGTTCCAGGCGGCCCCCAGGAGGCTCCGAGGCGAGGTCTGGGGTACCAAAGAGTACGATTTTGGGAGGATGTTTCAAGCGAAACCGCCATTCTCTGAGAATCGGGGTCAAAACTATTACAATTACCATGTGTTTTTGAAGGCTTTATGTTAACATGTTGAAATTGCCATGTGTTTTTGGACCCTGACGTCACGATCAGCGTAAGGGGTGCCACCAGTTTTCAGAATCTCGAGGATGTCCCTAGCGAAACGGCCAGAAACATCGCGGACGCGGCGCCCTGCGTACGTATGCATCGCCTCTGAACTCTACTCCCTCGGAAAAGGTGCGTGTGCACACACACACACACATATATATATATATATATAATATATATATATATATATATATATATATATATACACATATGTATGTATGTATATGTATGTATGTATATATATGTATACACATACACACATACATTGACAACACTCGAATCACGAATCCCACCAGCCCTCCGGGCGTCGGTGGTTTATGGCGTTTCCTTTTCCACCCCTCCCTCTTCCCCTTCGGGGATGGGTTTATCACTGTTCCCTATTAATAAACACCCCCTCCCCCAGGCGACTGGGGGCCAACCAGGATCCATATGGCGTTTCCTTTTCCACCCCTCCCTCTTCCCCTTCGGGGATGGGTTTATCACTGTTCCCTATTAATAAACACCCCCTCCCCCAGGCGACTGGGGGCCAACCAGGATCCATGACGACACCCCCCCACCATCCCTTGTAAAACACAATACAACACACATTCTGCCTCCAAATTCGGAACATGCGCAGCCAACCCGATGCGGCCCCCACCACCATCCCTGTCAAAAAACCATACAGAGAACACTTGGCGGCGGCGGCGGTTGCGGCGGCGGTGGCGGCGGCTGCGGCGGCTGCGGCGGCGGCGGGCGGCGGCAGCGGCGGGGGGGCGGGGGAGGCGGCGGCGGGCGCGCGGCGGCGGCGGCGGCGGTCGCGGTGGCGGCAGCGGCTGCGGCGGCGGTTTGGCAGCGGGGGGCGGCGGCGGCGGCGGCGGCGGCGGTGGCGGCGGCGGCGGGCAGCGGCAGCGGCGGCGGCGCGGCGGATTGGCCCCCAGTAGCTGCCCATCCCAAGACGACTGCTGAATATGCTGAGGCTCGGGCCAGACTCGGGTGCTACGTATGTGTTGGGAGGGCGGGTGGGAGTGAGCGGGACGGCTTGCGGGCGGGGAGGGGGTCTTGACCCCTCCCCCTACCCCGTCCCCGTGGACCTGGACGGGAGGGGCGGGGAAGTGTCAGAGCATCCAAAACGGCCTCGGCGAAGAAGCCACAATCATTGATTTTACTACGGTTTTGGCCCCATTTTGGCCTCCTGAAAAAGGGGGCAACCCTAAATGAAGCTCGGCTGTTCTTTGATAGATCTCCTCCAAGATGGCACAAAGAAGCGCCCAAGAGGCCCCAAGAGGTCCCAAGATGGCCCCAAGATGGCCCCAAGAGGCCCCCAATAGGCACCCAGGAGGCCCCCCAAAAGACCTTCAGCGGCCCCAGGAGGCCCCCCCCGAGGCACCCAAGACCTCGAAAACCCCCCCAAGATCGCCAAGAGACCCCCAAGACGTCCCAAAAGGCCACGAAGAATCGCCCAAAAGATCTCGGCTCCGAGAGGCATTCAAGAGACCTCTGGCCCTTGTGCTTGCCCTCCTCCTCCTCCTGTTCCTCCTTCCTGCTCCTACTTCTTCTCTTCCTCCTCCTCCTCCTCCTCCTCCGCCTCCTCCTCATCCTACTCATCCTCCTTCTTCCCACTCCCTCATCCATCCATCCATCCACCTCCTCCTACTCCTCCTCACTCCTTTGCACGATTCGGCCGTCCCCTCTTTGCTGCCGCACTTCCCTGATCACCTCAGCTCGCCTGGACATCGTTTCTGGATGGGCTGGTGGGGGTATTTTTTTTGGTCGCGGGCGGACGCGGTCACGCAGTCGCCGAAGGAGAGGTCCGGGGCACGGGCCTGCAAAATTGGCTGCGCGCGAGCCTAGAGCGAAGCGGCCGGGCCTGCACTCAGTAGCAGCCGCCGGCGGGGCTGCAGCATATGGGAAGCTGGCTGAGCTGCCTGCTGAAGGCCAGGGTAGCAGGTGCAACATGCAAGAGACAGGCAGAAAAAAAAACGCCAGAGTGGAATTAAGTCCTGCACGCCAGGAGAGCATGATCGGCTCTGTATCTGCGAACCACGCATCAAACTAGCGGAGCGCCTCCACCGCCAGGCCAACCCAGTGGGCGGCGCGCTACCAGGAACGAAGAGCTGGAAGCCGCGCGATCGAGCTCAGGTACCATGGACATGAGTGACCAGGTATGGACTGACCATGTCGCCACAGGGCGCCAGAAGGCCAGGGCCACAGCTGTGGCAGGGTACAAGCCGAATAAGCGGTGACAGGGCGCCAATGGGGAAACCACGGTGTCTGCGGAAGGCTGTGCCACTCCGTGACACATCGCGCAAAGCCCTGAAGTCGACGCCAGACACGGGCGGCTGCAGCGAGTATTGTAGACCAGGTCCCAGGGAGTGCCAACGCAACAAAGAGCCTGGCCAGGGGTGTGCGTCGTGGGCGCTGCACGGAGGGGGCCGCGTATTGCGCGGGAGGGCGGGCCGGGCAGGTGGGAACGAACATCGCCAGGTCGGCGAGAGAGAAAGGCGTCCACCAGGGGGGTCCAGCGCCAGGGGGCGGCTGGCCACACAGCCGATGCGAAGCTGCAGGGTCGTGCGGCAACTCGCCGCCCCGTCCTTATGAAGACCCTTGTGTGGCGTGGGCGGGTGGGAACTGACGTCACCAGCTGGCCAGGGTGAGAAGGGCCCACAAGGACTGTCCAGTGCCAGGGGACGCCCGGTGGCCGTACAAGCTAATGGGAGTCGGACTGCAAGAACGTACGGCCGATGGCTGCCCTATCTTTGTGTATGCGGGGACGACTCGCAGATGGCCGTCCCGCCCGTATGAAGAGAAAGAGAAGAGAGAAGCAGAGAACCAGGGAACGGCTGACGGCCGCACAGGTTAGTATGAGAACTCCACGGCCAAAGGGAAAAGGCATGGTGACGCTCCTTGCCCACAGCGGGTAGACTTCCATTCTCTTGGTATCCCGTGTCCCCTCACGGCCCACCGGCGGAAACGACTGAAACCGGGAGGTTATCCAAAACTTAATTCCGGAATTAAATCGGCCCGACTCCGGGGTAAAGGCCACCCCGCGGAAAACTCAACTCCCGAGTTAAGTCGCCGCCAAGCTGGCGGACGCACCAGCTATTACACGAGTTAGCTCCGGAGTTAAGCGGTTCCCACGCCGCGCGCCCCAGCCAGGCATAGACTTAACTGCGGAGTTAAGTCGCCGCGGCATTGGGTTGGGTGCTACGACGATTGAGAGGACAGGAAGTGAAAGAGGAGGAGGGCGACGACGAGGAATAGGAGGAGGAGGAGGACAAGCTAGATGCCTTCGCGTCATATCTGACATCCTACCCCTCCCTCCCATCCCTTACCATGGCGTGGATCCCCTCTCTACTCGCACAGTCGGATGTCGAGCAGGGCAATGATCCCGAAAGGGTACGCGATGCATTGTAGAGCACGGCGTGGCATGGCGTAGAAGAGCACCGCGAAGCGTAGTATGTCACAGCATGGCGTGGCGTGGCGTAGTGAAGAATTGCATCGCAAAGCTTTGCAACGCAAAGCATGGCATCGCACAGCGGCCCCGAACATAACATTGCATAGCATGGCGTTGAAGATCAAAGCGTAGCATGGCATAGCACGACGTGGCACTTAAACACTGCATATCACAGCTTCAGCTGAAGGCATGGCATCGCGCAGCGGAACGCAACCTAGCATTGCATTGCATGCCGTGGCGTGGCAAGAAAATGACGCCAGCGCTGCAGCGGGAGCGCGATTCGGAACGAGCGGAAGCGCGGAAATGAGGCCAGCGCTGCAGCGGGAGCACGATTCGGAACGAGCGGAAGCACGGAAATGAGGCCAGCGCTGCAGCGGGAGTACGATTCGGAACGAGCGGGGCCCGAAAATGAGGCCGGCGCCTCAGCGAGAGCAGCACTTTGAAAACATATGCAAGCGAAAACCCTACTCCGGGGAATCCTGCGTGCAACGCAACAAAAAAACAATACGCGGGGGGGGGGGGGGGGCGAACGCCCCCAACCCGTCATCAGGGGAAGGGGATAGTAGCATTCATATTGAGTAATTGTGGAGGAGGAGGGGGAACATCAGGGCACGGGGGGCCGAACGCCGCAGGAGCGTGACTGCGACTGCTACCTCTGTCCGCCACGCGCCCGGGTCGCCGCCGAGCTCCGCCTCGCCCCCGCCCCCGCATTTTTAGGCGGGCGCGATGCGCAGACTGCTTCCCGCCAATCGCAAAGCAAAGCTACGGAATGAGCAAAGCAAAGCTACGGAATGAGCAAAGCTACGAAGCGTACGAAGAATCTTGGAAAATAATCAAAATCAGACACGCTTCGATGCTCGCCGACCTCCGCCTCCCCCTACCCCCCCCCCCCTAGCCCGACTACTTCCGGCGCCTCTTCAGGCGTGGCTCGTCGCCTGGCCTGGCGTCGGGCCCGCCGGCGCCGCCGCCGTCGCCCGGGGGGGCCCCCGGGGGGCGGCGCCGCCGTCGCCCGGGGGGGCGCCCGCCGACTTCGCGCCGTCGAAGTGCAGCTGGTCGAAGCTGCAAACGCGGGCGGCGGGCCGCCACCTCGGCGCGACCAGCGGGCGCGGAGCGGGCGACGGCCGGGGCCGACTGCGACCCCCCCCCCCGGCAATATATGCCGGAAGCTCTAAAACTTGTCTGCGCGCTAAACCTTCCAAAAGAAATCGCCGAGGGCCCCGATGTCTTGAGGTGCGTCGGCCAAGCCCGACTGAATTTGGCCATAGTATGCGAGGCGACCAATGGGGGGCGGCGCGCGGCGCGAGGGCCCGCGGCCGCCGCAGCGACGCGCTCGGCACGCGCGAATCCATGGCAAACTAAGCCAGCCGCAACGACCTGTCAATGCACGTGGGCGGCTCGATGTCGCGGAAGTAGGCGCCCGCGTCGCCCTCGACGTCGGAGATAATGACCTCGGGCGCAAGCGGAGCGGGCGGGGGGGGCCCCGCGCGCCCCCGCCCCCGGGCGCGCCCGACGCCGCGCGCGCGCGAATCGCAGAGCCGGCGAGAACCCTGCCGGCTGGCGGTTGCGCTGGCGGTTGCGCGAGTGGTTGCGTCGGCGGCTGCGCCGGCGGTTGCGCTGGCCGCCGCGCTGGCTGTTGCGGCGGCCGCGCTGGCGGATGCGCCGGTGGTTTGCAGGTGGTTGCGACGGCGGTTGTGCTGGGCGCGATGTTATTTCCCCGCATTATTGGTGGGGTTCTGTTTTTTTCTTTTCTGCCGCGGTGCACCCGCGCCTCCCCCCTAGCGCGCTGCGCCCGCGATTCACACAGCATTGCGCAGCACGGAACAGCACGTCAGAGCAGACAGCAGCACAGGCCAACGCAGCACAGCACGTCCCAGTGGTCCCCTATCCGTTGCGGGCTCGCAAAGCGTGGAAGGCGTGGCACTTCCTCGACACCGCAGGGGGTGCGCTGGGGGTGGTCTCCCTATCCGTGTAGGTGGGTGCGCTGGGGGTGGTCGCCGAGCGCGGCGTCTATGCGGGCCATGGCCCAGGGCGTGGCAGGTGTGGCACTCTCTCGACATCGTAGGGGGTGCGCAGGGGGTGGTCTCCGAGCGCGGCGTCTATGCGGGCCATGGCGCAGGGCGTGGCAGGTGTGGCACTTTCTCGACCTCGTAGGGGGTGCGCTGGGGGGGGTCTCCGAGCGCGGCGTCTATTCGGGGCACGGCGAAGGGCGTGGCAAGTGTGGCACTTTCTCGACGTCTTAGGGGGTGCGCAGGGGGTGGTCTCCGAGCACGGCGTCTAATGCGGGCCATGGCGCAGGGCGTGGCAGGCGCGGCACTTCCCTCACCCCGGAGGGAATGCGCAGGGGGTGGTCTCCGAGCGCGGCGTCCATGCGGGCCGCGGCGCAGGGCGCGGCAGGTGTGGTACTTTCTCGACCTCGTAGGGGGTGCGCAGGGTGTGGCACTCTCTTAACATCGTATGGGGGTGCGCATGATCTCCGAGCGCTGCGCTTGCGCGGGCCATGGCGCAGGGCGTGGCAGGTGTGGCACTTTCTCGACGTCGTAGGGGGTGCGCTGGGGGTGGTCTCCGAGCGCGGCGTCAAATGCGGGCCATGGCGCAGGGCGTGGCAGGTGTGGCACTTTCTCGACGTCGTTGGGGGTGCGCAAGGGGTGGTCTCCGAGCGCGGCGTCCATGCGGGCCGCGGCGCAGGGCGTGGCAGGCGCGGCACTTTCTCGACCTCGTATGGGGGTGCGCAGGAGGTGGTCTCCGAGCGCGGCGTCGCAGGTGCGGCACTTTCTCGACCTCGTAGGGGGTGCGCAGGGGGTGGTCTCCGAGCGCGGCGGCGTGGCGCGGCGTCGTGCGCACATGGCGCAGGTGCGGCGGTAGGTGTGGCACATGCGGGCCATGGCGCAGGGCGTGGTAGGTGTGGCACATTCTCGACTTCGTAGGGGGTGCGCAAGGGGTGGTCTCCGAGCGCTGCGCTTGCGAAGGCCATGGCGCAGGGCGTGGCAGGTGTGGCGCATTCTCGACCTCGTACGGGGGTGCGCAGGGGGTGGTCTCCGAGCGCGGCGTCTAATGCGGGCCATGGCGCAGGGCGCGGCAGGTGTGGCACTTTCTCGACCTCGTAGGGGGTGCGCAGGGGGCGGCCTCCGAGCGCGGCGTCTACGCGGGCCATGGCGCAGGGCGTGGCAGGTGCGGCACTTTCCTCACCCCGTATGGGCGTGCGCCGGGGGTGGCCTCCGAGCGCGGCGTCTACGCGGGCCACGGCGCAGGGCGTGGCAGACGCGGCGTATTCTCTACACCACCGGGGGCTCGCAGGGAATGGTCCCCGAGCGCGGCGTCTATGCGGGCCGCGGCGCAGGGCGTGGCAGGCGCGGCGTATTCTCGACGCCACAGGGGGTGCGCAGGGGGTGGTCTCCACATCTGTCGCGGCCTCGCGCAGTGTGGCAGGCGCGGCACTTCCTCGACGCTGCGCGGGGTGCGCTGGGGGTGGTCACCCTATCCGTTGCGGCCTCGCAAAGCGTGGCAGGCGTGGCACTTCCTCGACACCGCACGGGGTGCGCTGGGGGTGGTCTCCCGATCCGTTGGGGCCTCGCACAGCGCGGCAGGCGCGGCACTTCCTCGACGCCGCAGGGGGTGCGCTCGGGGTGGTCTCCCTATCCGTTGCGGGCTCGCAAAGCGTGGCGGGCGCGGCACTTCCTCGACGCCGCAGGGGGTGCGCTGGGGGTGGTCTCCCTATCCGCTGCGGCCCCGCAAGGCGTGGCAGGCGCGGCTTTTCCTCGACGCCGCAGGGGGCGCGCTGGGGGCGGCAACGGCCACCAACATCATTCTCACATGCTTCACTTCAGCTATCATCACTCCAGCCATAGTATCAGTATGTGGGGTTCCTCGGCAGCGTAATTTTCTCACGCCCTCTTCTTCGCGCAATCGTCGGCAGAATAAACGTGGGCGCGCCCGCGCGTCGGGCGCCCCTTCCCGCGACAATGACACAATAGGCGCGAGTCCGCAGGCGCGAAGTGTTCACACTTACGATGCCTTTTCGCACGCGCGGGATCTGGAGCGCCGCCATTGGCAGGCGCAGCAACGACGGCGAGGACCGCTGGCTGGGCCGCACTACCGGCGTCAGACGAATTCGAAACACCAGGCATCAGGCCACCGGGGGCGTCACATACCGACAGCGGCACAGGGCAGGTTTGCGCGCCGACGCCTGCAAAGGAGCGCGTTTAGAAGGTGATGCCGAAGACGCTGAAGACGAGCTCAACGACGAAGAAGCAGAAGAAGAACTGGAAAGTTAACCCGAAGAAACCTCCACTTGGAGACGTTTGCGGTACTTGGTTACGTTTTTGTTCACCTTGTCCATCTTCACTTGGAGCTTGGTTTTCTCTACCTCCAGCCTGCCAATCTTCTTCTGGATGCCGTGCGTGCCTGTCGGCATTGTGCGCGCCAGGTGATCAGCTGAGGCTGGCAAGTACGACTTGCGCCAAAATGCTGACGGACGATGGGGTGAGCTACGCGCCGGTAGATTCAGCTACTGACGACGGCGTGAATCAAGTACCGACGAGAAGTGATCGTACCCCCGACATGAAGCAACAAAGCCAGCATCAGCGCAATCGTCATTTTCAGCGTCAGCGTCATTCGTCAGCGTCATCGTCAGCGTCGTCTTCGTAATCATCACCATCAGCCTCATCATCAAGATCAACCGGATCATCGTCATCATCATCATCGTCGTCATCATCATCACCATTATCATCATCATCGTCCTCGTCATTGTCATCCTCATCATCATCATCATCATCATCGTCGTCGTCGTCATTGCCATCATCGTTATCCTTCTCCTCTTCCTCCTCCTCCCCCTCCTCCTCCTCCTCATCATCATCAAAAGCACCACCACCAGCACCACCACAATCATCATCATCATCATCACCATCATCATCATCATCAGCATCATCATCATTCTCATCGTCGTCGTCATCATCATCCTCATCATCATCATCGTCATCGTCGTCGTCTTCATCATCATCATCGTCATGGTCATTGTCATCGTGACCGTTATTATCATCCGCATCATCGTCATCAGCATCATCATATACGACATCATCAGCATCGTCGTCGCCGTCAGGATTGATGAACAAAGGGGCATCCTGGGCATCGTCATCAGCATAATTGTCATCACCAATGTGTCGAACAGCTGAAAAGGCATCCCATTGCGGGGATAATGTGAAATCCCACGAGCCCGCTGGGCGCAATTACAATACGGGGTCATATATCCCCTCCTCCTCCTCTTTCCCCCTCTCCTCCTCCTCCTCTCTCCTCCTCGTTCCCCCTCCCCCTCCTCCTCCCTGCTCCTCCTTTTTCCTCCTGTATCCTCCTCCTCCTCCTCATCTCTCCTCCTCCTCCCTCTCCTCCTCCTCCTCCTCCTCCTCTCTCCTCTCTCTCCTCCCCTCCTCCTCCTCCTCCTCCTCCTCCTTCCCTCTCCCCCTCCTCCTCTCTCCTCCTCCTCCTCCTCCTCCTACTTCTCCTCCTCCTTCTCCTCTTCCTCCTCATCCTTCTCCGTCTCCCCATAAACGCGATGCTTCAAACATGCGCGTATCTGCTATGCAGTGCTATGCTATGATAAACGATGCTACGCAATGCCATGCCTCAAAAACCAATGCAATACCATGCTCTGATATTAAATGCGATGCTATGCAATGTTATGACGTGTTATGCAGTGCTATGCGATGCTGTGATGCAATGCTGTGCAGTGTTTTGCTCTGCCATGGCTACGTTGTGCTATGTTTTAGTATGCTACGCAGTGCCATGCTATGATGCGCTATGAAATGCGATGGAGGAGACGGCCACTACCTTGAGTACCATTGAAGTCGGCCCAAGCAGAGGGCGGCGGAAAGGTGGCGGAAAGACGGCGGAAGGGCGGCGGAAGGGTGGCGGAAGGGCGGCGGAAGGGCGCGGCGGAAGGGCGGCGGCAAGGCGGAAGGGCGGCGGAAGGGCGGCGGAAGGGCGGCGGAAAAGCGGCGGAAGGATGGCGGAAGGGTGGCGCAACGACGGCGGAAAGGCGGAAAAGCGGCGAGGGGCGGCGGAAAAGAGTTGGAAAGACAGCGGGCTTCCCGAGCCGTCACGGAAGGATTTCCACGGAATTCCTGCAAATCCTGGAAATAGAAAGCCCAGAATCCAGAAATTGAGGAAAAGCCGAGACGCCAGGAACCCAGGAATCGTTGAAACTCGAAGGTTTCCTGGGATCAATAGAAATCAAAGAGTCTATAGAACCCCCGAACTGTAGCTAATCAGAAATCCAGGAACGCGGCATGCGGAATCCACGACTTTACAAATCTCAAGAATCCAGAGAAACCGAGCAATAATCCATTAGGAATCCTTAAGCACCTCTTCGGAATCCTAAAGGGTCCTTAGGAATCCCGTCGGAATCCTTCGGGTCCCCAGGAATCTGTAGGAATCCCTCAGGAATCCCCAGGACCCCCTGAAGAACCTTCGGGATCCTCACGGCCCCCTGAGGAACCGCTGTGAATCCTGAGGATTCCCTTAAGAATCATCGGGGATCCT
>CAUYUJ010014332.1:195208-200208 GCA_963575745.1 Prorocentrum cordatum | reverse complement strand
TTATATGTGTATTATACATACATCTAGGCGTGTACATATGTATATATGTATACATATACATTTATGTGTATATATATAAGCCGGTCGGCACTTCTATACATCCAACTGGTTAATATCCGAAACGCCAAGAATTGCCGGGATTCGTGAAGTTGGTTCTCGTGATTCCAAAGCGTGAGATTTATGCTCTTTCTACCAGCGTCGCCCTTCTCACGATCGACACGACCATTGCCTTTGACTGACCAACGTGCGATTGTTTATAATCATGTCGTTTTTGCCGCAAAGTGGACCTTAAGTCTACGTCGTCGTGATTTCCTTCGTAGCGTTTTTTGATCAATAAATGAGCCGCTGTACAGCCAATATTCGGCTTCCAAGGCCTGGTATTCTTGCGGCTCTGCGGCAGCGGCAATTACTCAAACTTGTGATTTCGTCCCGCTAGATCAACTAAACTCGGCGTGGACTTTTACGTCATGAATCCCATGGTAAGTGTCGGTGGGTCAGTCGCATATCGCAGCCATCCAGGGATTGCGAGGCCTACTCTGAATGTACGTAGCGCGTCACTCCGATGGACCCCCCCAGCAGCCCTCGAACGTGGCGGCCGCTTGGCAAACCGCAGCACCCCTGAAAGATTGCGCAATCGAATCTGGATGTGCGTGGCGCGTCACCTCGCTGGACCCCCCGTGACGGATGCCCGCGCTCCGTGGGCCCAGGCTGCTGGCGCCCCCCTGCCCGCAGCGCGACGCTCGGCCTCGGCCGGGGCCCGCTCCGCTGGAAGGCGGGGGGGCCCTCGCCGCGGTGATGCGGGCCTGTCGTCCGAGGTGCAGGAACCCCGCGTGACGCCCCATGCTGAGTCGGGAGGCGCAGCAAGAACTCTCCCAGGAGCGGGCCAGCGGCGCGCGCGGAGAGGCCTGGCCCCCAAGCCTTCCAGACCTCGGCGCGCCATTGATTGAGGCTGCTGCTGCTGCTGCTGCGGCGGCGCCCCCTGGAAATGCCCCGCCTTCCTGGGCTCGGCGAGCCTGAGCGCCTGGCGAGCCGCCCTTCTTCCCCTTGCCCTTCGGGGGAATGCCTCTGTCCGTCTCCTTGCCTTTGGATTTCGCCCGGCGTTGCCGAAGCTGGCATTTGCGGATCCACCGCGTGCTGCTCGTCGTTCTCCGCGAGCCCCATGCAGCTCCAGGAACTCGACCCTTGGGATTCGCTCCCAATGTCCGTCCCAAGTGGAGCGTTCCAGTGCTTTCAGCCTCTGTGCTTCTAAGTCCGCCGCTGCTCCAAATGACCCGTCGGCAAAACTGTTCTACGCTCGTTCCGCCGACGTCGTGAACGGCCGCTGGACCGCCGCCAGCCTCCCCTGTGGGGAGACCGGCTCCTGTGGCGAGCAGCTCTGTTCCCCTCTGCTCCCGCCTCGTCCTCGCCTCGGCTACGACTCCTGCGTCGCCTGATCCTCTCCTCTTCCTCCTCGTGGCTGCCGCCTCGTTCTCGCCCTCCTCTTCCTGTTCCCCTCTCGCTGTCAGCGCGGTCGCTGCTGCGACTCCGAAGGGCTGGGGGGGAGTGGCGGCGGTGGCCGTCGGCTCCTTCGCCCCGCTCCGGGGCGGGCCTCTCGCGCGCGGGCGGGGCGCCCTGGCTCCGCTCCGGGCGGGGGCCCCGCCTGCGGGCCGCTCTCCGTGAGGGTGCCCCAGCTTCTTGTCTACCTCCTCCATGGCCTCGCCGACCCCGTCGCCGCTCCCAGCTTCGAACAGGGGCGGCCGCCCCCCGTTGCTGCCATCGCTGTCCATGTCCTGGTCCTTCTCCTTGCCCTTATTCTTGTCCTGGTCCTTATCCTTGTGCTTGGCCCTCTTGTCTTTACCCTGGTTCTCGTCTTGGGCTTCCCCGATCCTCCCCGTCATGGCCCTCACTGGCGCCTTGACCCACTCACTGGCTCCCCCCAAATCATCGTCATCGAAGGCCTGGAACCCCTCGCAATGGATGCCCTTCCGCAGCCTGCAGGTCGCAGCCGGTATCGGGCAGAAATGGTAGAAGGCGGGTCTCTCCCAACGCCCCCGAAAACGTAGTGGGCGTAGTGATCGTTGGGGCCCTGGCAACGTCCACCTTGATGGCGCCGTCGGCCCGTCCCCCTGTGAGGACCCTGCCGATCAACGTTCCCTGGGGCTCCCTGTCCTGGTCGTGGGCCTTCAGCTCGACCCACTGGCCCTTCTGCAGCTGCACGGTGGCGGCGTGCTCCAAGTCCACGCTGGGGATGACCCATGGGCCCGGCATCGCGACGCCGAACCCGCGCCACCTGTTCAAACCTAAAATCCAAAATCTGTAGCGCTGCTTTGGACCCAAGCGTCTACGGCCCCCCGTGTTCCCACACCCCACTCCCATATCGGCCCCTGGGCCCCCCCGAGGTCCAATGGAACCAACAGTATTGGTAGTAACAGTAGTACTCGTAGTAGCAGTAGTAGTAGTAGTAGTAGTAGTAGTAGGAGTAGTAGTAGTAGTGGTAGTAGTAGTAGTAGTAATAATAATAGTAGTAATGGTAATAGTAGTCGTAGTCGTAGTCGTAGTAGTAGTAGTAGTAATAATAGTAGTAGTAGTCGTATTCGTAGTCGTAATGATAGTATTCTTCTTCGTCGACGTAGTCGTAGTAGTAGTAGTAGTAGTAGTAGTAGTAGTAGTAGCAGTAGTGGTAGTAGTAGTAGTAGTAGTAGTAGTAGTAGTAGTAGTCGTAATCGAAATTGTGGTACTAGTAGTAGTAGTAGTAGTAGTAGTAGTAGTAGAAGAAGTAGTAGTAGTAGTAGTAGTAGTAGTAGTAGTAGTAGTAGTAGTAGTAGTGGTAGTGGAAAATAATACTAGTGAAGTAGTAGTAATGGGCGTCGTAGTAGTAGTAGTAGTAGTAGTAGTAGTAGTAGGAGTAGTAGTAGTAGTAGTGGTGGCTGAAATAGTAGTAGTAGTAGTAGCAGTCGCAGTAATAGTCATAGTAGTAGTAGTAGTAGTAGTAGTAGTAGTAGTAGTAGTGATAGTGGTAGTAGTAGTAGTGGTATTACTAGTAGTAGGAATAGTAATCGTAATACTAATCGTAATGGTAGTAGTAGTAGCAGCAGTAGTAGTAGTAGTAGTAGTAGTAGTAGTAGTAGTAGTAATAATGATACTAGTCGTAGAAATAGCGGTGGGACTAGTACTGGTAGTGATAGTAGTAGTCGTAGTGGTAGTGGGTGGTAGTGGTAGTCGTAGTAGTAGCAGCATCAGCATCAGAAGTCGGATTGTGAGTTGTAGTAGTAGTAATGGTAGTAGTAGTAGTAACAATAGTAATAAGATTGGTAGTAGTAGTAGTAGTAGTAGTAGTAGTAGTAGTAGTAGTAGTAGTAGTAGTAGTAGTAGTAGTAGTAGTAGTAGTAGTAGTAGTAGTAGTAGTAGTAGTAGTAGTAGTAGTAGTAGTAGTAGTAGTAGTAGTAGTAGTAGTAGTAGTAGTAGTAGTAGTAGTCGTATTCGTAGAACTTATGGTATTCGTAGTGGTAGTAGTAGTAGTAGTAGTAGAAGTAGTAGTAGTAGTAGTAGTAGTAGTCACTGTATTAAGAATAATGATCGTGGTAGTAGTAGTACTGGTAGTAGTAGTGATAGTAGTAGTAGTAGTAGTAGTAGTAGTCATAGTAATAGTAGTCGTCGTAGTAGTGGTAGTAAGGCTGGGAGTATTCTTATTGATTTAGAAACAATAATAATCTGACATGTAATAGAATAGTCCTAGTAGTCGTAAGCAACGTAGTGGTAGTCGTTGTCGTAGTCATAGTCGTAGTAGTATGAGTAAACCTAATAGTAGTAGTAGTCGTGGCAGTAGATGTAGAAGCAGTGCTAGTAGCAATAGAAGTAGTAGTAGTAGTAGTAGTAGTAGTAGTAGTAGTAGTAGTAGTAGTAGTGGCAGAAGCTGTAGTAGTAGACGTACTAGTAGAGGTAGTCGTAGTAATGCTAGCCGTAGGGGTATTTGTAAGAATAGTAATAATGCGAACTGTGATGCTAGTAGAAAACGGTAGTCGGGTAATAGAAGAAGTAGTAGTCGTATTATTATTATTAGTAGTAGTAATATCAAAAGTAGTAGTAGTAGTAGTAGTAGTAGTAGTAGTAGTCGCAGTAGTAGTAGTGGTAGTAGTAATAGTAGTAGTAGTAGTAGTAGTAGTAGTAGTAGTAGTAGTAGTAGAAGTAGTAGGACTAGTAGTCGTAGTCGTGGTAGTAGTAATAGTAGTAGTAGTAGTAGTCGTAGTAGTAGTAGTAGTAGTAGTAGTAGTAGTAGTAGTACTAGTGGTGGTGGTGGTGGCGGTAATGGTAATAGTCGTACTAGTCGTAGAGATAAGAGAACAACTAGAAGCAGTAGTCGTGCTAATACTGATAATAGTTGTCGTAGTAAGGCGTGGAAAATTATAGTAGTAATAGTCGTAGTCGCAATCGTAGTTGTAGTAATAACAATAATAGTTGTAGTCGTAGCTGTACTGGTGATGGCTGTCGGTAACCATATCGATAGTAGTACTAATACTTGTAATACTGGTAGTCGTAATAGTAATCGTAGTAGTAGTAGTACTAGTGGTAATACTAATGGTACTAGTAGTGGTAGTAGTCGTGTTTGTAAGAATACTGGTAGAAATAGTCGTAGTAGAGGTAGTCGTAGTAGTAGCATCAGCAGTAATAAACAAACTAATCGTGCTGGTGCTTATTGTAGTGGTTGGAGGCAAAGTAGTAGTCGTAGTACTAGTATTCGCAATAGCAATAATAAGAATAGTAGTAGTAGTATAAAAGGTAGCCGTGCTAATAGTAGTAGTAGCAGTAGTGGTCGTAGTAAACGTTAGAGGACTATAGTCGTATTACAATTAATAACAAAAATAGTTGTAGTCAAAACTGTAGTAGTGGTAACCGTCGTAAGAATGTTAGTAATAGTAGTAGTAATAGTAGTAGTAGTAATAGTTGTAGTAGTACTAGTAGTCGTAGTCGTAGTAGTAGTCGTCGTCGTAGTGGCAGTACTAACACTAGTAATCGTAGTAACA